>CM062817.1:847253002-847338002 GCA_031772625.1 Pinus tabuliformis | reverse complement strand
CTATTATACATGTAAACGACAGCAAACGTTCAAAGAAATAAAGCAAACAACAATCACACAATCGAATACACAACAAGCGACAAAAATGTTGAAAAAGAGAAGTTGAGGCCACTTACCCATGAATAGTTGAGCCAGATGTGTCAAAGAGTCCTTGATGTACTATAGGATGTTAGAGCTCTAAGATCGATGTGAAATAATAAGCTCTGATGCATCGAATAAATAATTTTTGGTTCATGACGTGCATGCCACAAATATAGGAAAACGTGACACTTGGAGGGAAGTTTCTAAAACATCTTTTCATGTAACCCTTGACTGCTAAAAATAGCTCCTTGAATATTGGGATGCCTTTTTCATGTTTCCTTTTGCTATTCCGAGAAAAAGAAAGTTATGCATACATGCAATTCAAGTTTCCTTGGTCCTGGGTGGGACTGGTTAACCGGACTGGTCATGCATCCAGATGCTCAACTGCTTGGAAAAAATGTGCATTTCTTGTTGGGAGCTGGGCTGGCCACCCAAAAGGTTTGCCTAATTTCTAGGTAGAGGAGCTGACTTCTACCTAGATTTGTGGAAATTTTGGGCTGAGCAACCCTGCTAGTGAAATTTGTGCAATTTCTGCTCGGAGTGTTGGCTAGTAGAATTGCAAAATTCTAGAGCCCAGCAGGTTGCCAAATAGAATTGCGCAATTTTTAGAGGGAAGGATGGTTGCCCTCCAAAAATGCACAATTTTCTTGGGGAAGCTTCTCAGCCTACAGTTGGACCAAGTCCAGGTGAACAACCTGTGAGGGAAATGGATCAAGTTGTGATCGACAGGCTTCCTTTGTGCATGAAAAACATTGAATCTTGTGTACTTGACGAAGTAAGACGAACTGTTGTGAAAGGTTGGTAGAGAGGCTCCAAAATGGGCTAAGGCAAAATTTTGGAGGGTATTTGTAGCTGCTACAACAATTGGCGACACAATGGTAGAACTCCAGCTCTCTAAATGGACCTTGTTTGTGCAAAGCAAGTCTAACACCTCCAGAAGTATTATTCAGTTCTTAGCTCATCTTGGTTTCACACTAGCTTGATTGTAAGATGTAGCATTTGCCAAGCTTTTGGTTGATTGACACACATTCCAGGCTAAGGTAACACAATTGTTTCGATTGGGGTTGAGGGGTATATAGGTGCACAAGTAGTATAGTCATTAGAGTCTTAGTTTCATCTCTCGTGTTGCTCCACTACCAGCTGGCCTGGACTGTACCCCATTGGAGTCACATAGGAACACAAGCATGGCTCCGCTACCAACGAGCCTGGTCAGTACCCCAGAGGAGTTACTTGCATCACCCCCTATGCAGGAAGCCTTTCTCTTCTTTTGCCTTATTCATTTTTCATTTTGAATTTTTTGACTTTTCATTTTTTCAACTATGCATAGCACTTATTCATTTTAGAGGTGGAAGAGGGATCCCGACTTATTGAGAACAGAAGAGGTTGTTCCAATAGAGAATTAGTTTATTGTATCTCTGACATGCCTGTTAAGGTTTTTCCCCCTCACCTTACTCTACTTGACTGAGCTAACAAGGGTTAACCCAAAAACAACTCACTAGAGAAGGTGACACTAGTTAGCACGTAAGCATTGTGTTTTCACCAAGGTTCACTTCGAACAGTACGTATTTTCCTTCGATGTATCATTGACTGAAAGTGACAAGTTCTTCATACAAAGGCAAGATGACAAATAACCAAGTAGTGATAGTTGTATAAGCCCTCTTATACTTCACCCAGCTTGTTTCAAGAGTCATACATGGTTACATGCAAAGCTAACCTATGAACGAAACAAGAAAACTATACAAAATGAATAAACAACAAAGCAAAGCAAGAGCAGGGACAAAAGTGAAAGTAAAGTGAGTAAGCAAACAAGCAAGCAAACAAACCGAATAATCAAACAAGCATGCAAGCAAACTGACTGAAAGAAAACACTACTCCTACTCCTACACTAATGGCGCATGGGCCTGATCACGTGAAGTGATATTTCCAATGCAGCCACCAGTGCATTGGTAGACCCATGTTGGTGACGACTTGGTCCGCGAGCAACCCAGTTATGCGAACCAACAAGCAAGAAAGATATAACAATGAAGACAACCACACTTCATGTTTCAAAGTTCCCATAGGACATAAGTGAGTGCAAGTACATGACGAGTAGTCCATGGACTTATCATGGTTTTGTGTGACACTGTGTGAAACTTTGAAGCATAAGCACACTCTTCACTGAGACATGCAAGAAAATGAAAGAAACAAAGATAACTTGTGTCGCGCATGAGTGATTGCAATGTATGATTCCTCCAATACATAAGTGACGGGATCATGTAGTTCGAGTGGAGGAGATGTGATCTATGTGTGAGATGGAACTTCACTACATACAAATGAGTGATGAGGAGCCTTGGGTGATTGAACAATTTCCTAATCAGAAGTGGGACTATCCCCAAGAGAGCAAGGACTTGACATAACCATCATCTCGGGCTGAAATGCCTTGATAGTCTTGGGTGTTTCAACTTCATCACCAGGTAGATCATAATAAAATGGTGGCTTCAAAAGTTCAACTATGATAGAGTCATGATCGTGATCAAATAAGGAAACAAATGGATCATGACCATCATGATCAGAAAAATCAATGATTTCATCGACATCCTCATGATCAGATGAATCAAACAGAGGGGTAGATGAAAAGAGAACAAAATCATCCTCTATGTTTCCAAAAAAGGTAGATGAAAGATCAAGTGGATTTTCAATGAATAGCTTATCCTCTCCGTTGTCAAATGATGGACCAACATCCGATGAGTCCTACGAGCGATCAACAATGGGTGCATCTATGGATGAAGACACACATGGAAAATCATGGATGGTAGGTTCACCAAAGAGGTCACAAAAGAACAAAGGGGGCTCGAACAGAAGGGAGTCATCCTTTGTCGAGTGTTGATGTTCAAGCTCCCACTCATACTCTTCATGAATGACATCGCATGTTGGTTGTGCAACACCAACTCTGTCAATGGGTTTCTCCTCGTTCACAAAAAGTGAAGAGTCCGGAAAGGATGAACACAAGATAACATCATCCAGAGGAACACTGGAGTGCGAAGACAGAGGTCGTAGAACAGAATTCATATGAGAACTCGAAGAACTCACAACAAAATCTGCGCAAAAATTGAGAGAAGTGATGTTGGGAGAATGTGAAAGATGAAGAGGTGTGTGAGCATGATCTTCAACATCACTTGGTAGTGGCAGAGTTGTTGAATGAGAGGACGGCGGACAGTCAGTCAAGACAGTGCTTGCATCCACATGAGATTGCACAACTCCATTAGTGAAGAATGTTCAGTGAGGCTTGATTTCAAAATTTCTCTTGGGATGGGTAGATTTCATAAGGCAATAGTCAAACAACTCCCAAAGATAAGAAAATTTCATCTAGCTCCTTAGATCTTGAAACTGTAAGTCACGGAAGCGTTGCCAAAAATCAATAACTGATTCATGCGGAGCCCTCCATTGCTATAATAGTTTTCGGTTAAGATGGTCTGGATAAAAATGATAGAACATGTCTTCAATAAGATCGCAGAAGTGCTCAAGTGAGTGCACGGTGTCAGCCGATAGGCTGAGCAACCAACGACGTGGAGATTCATGAAGTGTGTGTGCAAGCATCAAACTGGCATGTTCATAAAAACACCCCTCTTCCTCATGAAGCATGGAAACAAATTCATGTAAGAACTCAGGACAGGCCACTTCTCCTTCACCATCATACATGAAAGTGGACAAGAGATCGAAAAACTCCCCCGTGATGGAGACATCTTCACGATTCGAAAAACATCACAGAGGGAGAAGAGTGCACGACTCCATGAAAGATATGCAAAGGTTCAAAACTGGATGAGAGGACACAGCTTCTTATCAGACCCTCCTTCTAGCGCCAGAAATGTTGATGGTGTTAGACCTACCAACATGTCAAGGGGATCTCCCCAGTAAGAAGTCCCAAATAGACCTCAGACTGTTTGGTGTAGGAGTCCCAACAGTGGGTCGTAAAGCAATTCCTTGACCGCGATGTCGCACAAAGGAAAGTAAGATAACTCTGTTGGTAGTAAGGGTGTGACTGTTGCAGTGAATCAAGGAAGGTGCATGAGAGGTTCTAACACAGGTGGGTTGGGATGAATGCACCCGTTGGAAACCTATATCAGTACTCAGCTGAGAAGGGAACACATGAGCAAAGATGCATCACAAGCTGGAAAGCAGATCAATCGACCATCCAAAGTGATGGTTAAACCAACAACACATCCGCAACAAGATTAATATAATTCCATATGAAGCAGTTCATACACAAATACATAAGTTAAACAACATACATCATTAAAGCAATTGGAACAATCCAAGTACAATAACAACATATGCATGAAGATGTGTTGCCTCTTATTATATAAAAAAGTGTAAGTTCCAATCATACAATACATCCATGTAAACCTGCTAGCCCCAACAGTGGAACGTTATAGCCACATATGCTTGCTCCTCCAAAGAGATGAACTAGCTTCATGCAGTGGAGAAGCCAAGGCACATTACAATACTATCCAAGGTCTTTCCAAGATAGTCTTATTAGAAACTTGGATGACCAAAATCCCATACAATGAGTTATGAGGGACTATTTATAGCAAAGGGTGGGGTGGCCCTTGACATTCCCCTTTGTGACTGTTCAACTACCCTCATGACTCATCACCTACTCTATGACTATTACATCCACTATTGACACTCGACTTACACTTGAAATGACTCAATATTACAATGCACATGTACCCATGTGAACACAATGGATTGAGCAAGCCAAACTAGACATCACTCTGACTTAGACAACTATAGAAGTCCAACTACTCAACATCCTCATGCTGATCAACAGTAACATATTGATGCCAAGCTCTGTAGTCTTTGATAGTGTATGTGTGTTCCGTGGTGACATCTGTCGGAAACCCGACCTTCGCCTCCATAGAATCCGGGTAAACTGCTCGGGCTCCTCTGTCCAACTTGTCTGAAAGAATGCGCATCATTGTCTTCAAAGTGGTCGGACCAAAAACATGCTTGTGCATGATTTCTCCACTGATAGGCAAGTTAGGGCTAGTGGTGATGCACATCAACTCGTCAAAGTATGATTCAAGCTCTTTTTGGAACTCCTTCTTTGTCTTCGTTTAGGTGAGAGTTATAATTGATGGGACCACATGTGTGCACACTACAACATCCAAACTATTAAATACTCGTGCATCAGAATCCTAAATGCTAGTGATGAGTTGCGAGAGATCATCATAGTTCTAGATCTGACTCTAGACACGTGCATTAAGCTCAACCGCATTGACCCTCATCATCTTAGGCCAGTGAAGTGGGGCTCCCTTGTAATTCATCATCATGTTTGCATGTCATCAACAATAGCATGCACGTTCATTAAGATATGTGCCCTTCTAGCACATCATTATTGCCATCTGTTGAGATGGATGTCTGCCTTGTGCACAATACCAAACTTGGAGTATAATGCTTGCTTACTTGTGTTAAGAGACAACACTTCATCTAGTATTTCCTTCTTCAGTTTGGCTCGAGCGGACATTTTCACCAAGTCTCCTCCTTGCTTGGTCATTTGTAATTCCTTTACCATTTGCTCATTCTCAGCTATTAGGAAGCGAACAATTGAGCTAGTGGTTTCGACATATACTCTTGTTACATTTGCCAAGGTAGTTGGATGCTTACGTACATTAGTCACAATCACTCTTTCTTCAACTTGCGCAGGAGATGTTTGATCCTCCGAAGTTGACACTCTGTGAAACTGCACAACTCTATGCTGGGATTCATCAAACTTGATGTTGTGCATCTCTTCTTCTGGTTTATTACCAAGGATCTCAATGCCTCTTGGTTGTTTGATACTTGCTCATCATCTGGATGCATTGAAGTAGGCGAGTCGACCTCTTTGTGGTGAGGCATGAGGTCGGTGTCTTGTTCCAACTCCTACTACTCCATGTCTGCATCCAACTATTGAAGTGCATGTTCTATCTCATGAGCAAACTCTTTCCCCTACGATGATTCACCTTGTTCGCCTGATGCCATTTGTTCAGATGAACCATCTACTTGTACGGGCACTACTTTGTCTATTTGCACATGATGTGCCCCCTGCTCTATATGTTGCTACTGCGCTTCCCTCTCCTATTTTCAAAGATCTTGTTCCTTTCAAATTTTCTCTCTCAGCTCATACAACTCCTTCTCTACTTCTTCCATTCTCTTCTTATCCTTCTTCCTTCATGTGATTCACTTGTTGCACTGCTGCCTCTTTGCCTCTATAGCAATAGCTACTTTCTATATAGGTGGATCTGCTTGAAACTTGCAGCTTTGTTCCTCTTCCATGTGATCGACAATATTTCTCTTCCCTTTATCACGCACTAGTATGCTTGGCTCTGCCGCCACTACTGCTACTACTGCTACTGCTAGTGCTCTTCGTGATGCTGCTTCGCTAACCACTCCACAATGAATCCGACTAGTTCATTGGGTCTAGAGAAACTGTAGCAATATCTCCATGGGTCCTCATTGGCCCAATGAAACGCCCCATAGACCCAGTTGAACTAAACTCTCGTGTAGTAGTCCTTCACAATGCAATGCGGGTCATACAGATTATAGCTTTGGAGGTCGAATGGGTACTTCTTCATTAGTTCTACTTCAACATCTGCTTGCTTGATACTTTGGATCTCATATAACCCAATCTGCAACAGAAGAGTGGGCCAAGGTGCCCTCTTCTTTCGTTGTTGTTTAGCTGCCAATCCTGCTGAGATGTGATAGGCTACTTCCTGCATGACAAGTACTTCCAAGGAAAACTTTGGCAGAACATGTGGAGGCTTCTCCGAAGTGAACATTCAGATGCAAGTGCCAGACAGTGAGGCATACCAATCTGTAATACCTATCAATATCTCCATTACTTCCTTTGAAATGTAGGGTGGATCTTGTTCAAATATCATCTTGTATAAAGGGATGAAAAAATGACCAGATAGCTGTGTGATTAATCCTTTGAATCAACATTCAGAAAACAACTTGAAATATGTGTTTATATCAGTCTCCACCAGTGACCATGCCCACTCCAAGCTCGAGAACTCATGTCAGGCACAGACTGCATCTAGGATGTAGGCTGACATGTAAATCTCTGCATGCATACCTCCGGGTGACTGTCGAGCCTTCATGACTTGTTCCTTCAGCTGATGAGCCAGTATGCCAGAACCATTACATGGTTTTCCTTCTCTAGCCACTTGGTCCAGTGCAACAACCCAACCATGTGGTAAGGTTTCCATGTTTGCTTGGTCATAAAATTGACAAGAAAATATGATCAAGTATTGGTACGCCTTCCTTAGTATCATTGTCTTATAGACTTGGTTGGCTGTCATCCTGAAACGAGTTGGATCCTTTACCCAATCCTTCAGAATGTATTTGGAGTTAGCACTGTTGTTGGGTAATATGAATGGAGTCTCCATGAAAGTCACGAGCTTTGACATCTGATACATCTCATCATAATCCTGTTCCCAAAAAGTTGCAAGGTTCATCCAACTGGCGCTGCTGAAGGTCATCGTCTCAGAATCAGTGTGAGAGATGATCAAGTGTATCATGTCCGCACATGGGAACACGGGATATCTGCATGCAACCGGTACAAGATGGACTTGTGAATGTTCATGTGTACCTGAAGATCTTCAAGATGTTCCCCAAAAGTTCCTGCAAATGTTTCATTGACTTCTTTCTACTTCAGTTTGATTTCCTTGTCTACATACATCTTTGTATCTTCATAGATCGGCTGACTAGAGGAAATTTGCTCAGCTGCTCCTCCAGCTGTATTTCTATCAGTTTCCCTGTTCTCATGGAAGCCATTGAGACAAATGAACACCTGAAATATCTAGAGACAAACAACATCCATGGGAAGAAATTTGTCAATGAAAATAAAGAAAATTTCAGGAATGACACAACACATACCTGGGAAACTAGTGGGAAAGATTGCACAATTTCTTCTGGGAGGCTGGGTGACTAGCTACCAGAACTACCCAAAAGGTATTCTAGGCTATTTGGGAGGAAGGACTGGCTGTTGGATCTACGCAATGCGCAATCCAGAGTGGTTTTTGGCTATTGGGATTGCGTAATGTGCAATTCCAGCTGGGAAGGACTACAGGCCCAAGGACTAATTTGTGCAATTTCCTGGGCCAACAGTCACTGTCCTCCAGAAATGTGCAAAACAGTCTTGGAGGCCAGTGCTGGGAAAAAATGTGCATTTTTGGAGAGGAAGGCAGAGCCTTCCTTCCCCAGATTACGCAATGCAGTCTCAATGATGCCAAGTATGGGACAAGGTTGGCCCGACTTGCCGACAGGCAACTAAAAGTAAGATAGTGAATGCATGGTGACATTAAGTTATAGCATAAGTGATTGATAGTGCATGCAAAACATGAATGAAAGATTCAACACACAGATCAACATGCATGTTGGCGTGGCGATTTGTTAGTTTGTCGAACATCTGTGCAAAATAGTTTCATGCATACGACAGTAGTGAGATAGCAACGAAAACTGAAGTAGAGCTAGGACAAGCTAGTATACATGTAAAAGACAATCGTTTGAAGAAATCAAGCAAACAACACTCACACAAGAGAATACACAAAATGTGACAGAAATGCTGAAAAAGACAAGTTGAGGCCACTTACCCATGAATAACTGAGCCAGATGTGTCGAAGAGTCCTTGATGTACTATGGGATGTCAAAGCCCCAAGATTTATGTGAAAGAATGAGCTTTGATGCATCGAATAAATAAGTTGGGGTTCATGACGTGCATGCCACAAATCTAAGAAAAAGTGAAACTTGGAGGGAAGTTTCTAAAACAACTTTGCATGTAATCTTCAGCTGCTAAAAATAACTCCCTGAATCATGGGATGCCTTTTGCATGTTGTCTTTTGCTACTCCATGAAAAAGCAAGTTATGCATGCATGCAAGTCAAGTTTCCTTAGTCCCAGGTGGGACATTTCAACTAGACTTCTCATGCATGCAGCTGCTCAACTATTTGGGAAAAATGTGCATTTCCTGTTGGGAGTTGGGCTAGCTTCTTAGGAGTTTTGTGCAATTCCTGGGTAGATTAGCTAACTGCTACCCATATTTTCTCAAATTCTGGGCTAAGCAGCCCTCCTGGAGAAATTTGTGCAATTTCTGTTGGGAGTGTTGGCTGGAAGAATTGCGCAATTCTGAAGCCCAGCAGGCTGCGAGACAAAATTGTGAAATTTTTGTAGGGAAGGTTGGTTTCCCTCCAGAAATGCATAATTTTCTTGGGGAAGTTGCTCAGCTTGCAGCTAGACTAAGTCTGGGTGAGCAACATGTGAGGGAAATGGATCAAGCTATGATCGACAAGCTTCCTTTGTGCATGAGAAACACTGAATCTTGTGTACTTGACGAAGCAAGACAAAGTGTTGTGAAAGGTTAGTAGGGAGGCTCCAAAACGGGTTAAGGAAAAACTTTAGAGGGTGGTTGTAGCCACTACAACACGTGGGTACAATAGTAGATGCAAAACATGGCACAAACTGTGGCACAAAAAAAGTGGATGAGATGATATATGCGAAAAAGGAAGAAAAAAATGATGCAAAAGAAGATGAAAAAAGGGAGGCAAAAGTGGATTCAAACATGGGTGCAAGAGTGGACACCAAATTGGATACAAAAACACATCCAAAAGTAGATGAAAAATAAGATGAAAAACATGATGCAGAACCTGACACAAAATTGGATACAAAAAAGATGCAAAAATAGATGCAAAAGTAAATGAAAACTTAGATGCAAATGGGGATGTAAACGTGGATGAAAAATTAGAAGCAAAAGTGGATGCAAAGTTAGGCGCAAATTGTCGCACAACAAAACTGGATGCAATAGTGGATAAAATAATGGATGCAATAAAAGATGCAAATGTGGATGGAAAACAAAATGCAAAAGTGGGTGCAACAAAAGTAAATGCAAAACTAGGCACAAATCCCAACACAAAACTTGGTGAAAAGGGGGATGCAAAAAAGGATGCAAAATTGCATGCAAAAAATAAAGAAAAAGAGGATGCAAAAATGCATGCAAAAAACAAAGAAAAATGGGATGCAAAAAATGATGCAAAAGTTGATGCAAGTGTAGGCACAGAAAAATGGATGCAATAGAGGATGCTAAAGTGGGTGAAACAAAATTAGGTGTCAAACTTGACGCAAAATGTGGGACAAAACTTAGTGCAATGGATAGCACAAAACCTGGTGCAAAACCTCATGCAAAAACTAGTGTAACACTTTGTGCAGAAGCGCGATGCAATTTTTGCATCAAGTTTCGCACCATATCTAATAAATGGACGTAAATAGCACCAAAAATGGGCTCTATACACAAAAAAGGGAAGAAAAACGATGCTAATCACAAATTTTTCGTTTTAGTGTATGTGAATGAATTTTGGTTTGTTTATGAATGCATTTTAAGTTCCATTTAATTGGTTATTGATTGCATTGTTAAAGGAAAATTGAAGTGGGAAATAGAGGAGCACGAGGTTTCTAAAGAGGAATTGTCTTCTAACTGAGGAAATTGAAAAAATAATAGTCTTCTAACTGAGGAAATTGAAAAAATAATAGTCAGTTTTGTTAATGGATCTTTGATGTCTGCGAATCTCCCAATGTATGCCTTTCCAATCTTTCCATGTAATGGTGGTTGGGGTTCCTTTGCCTTTTTCGCCACACATGATTCAGTAAAGTCCCCTTTATTCAACCCAATTTCTTTCATTTCATCTGGAAGAAATTGAAGAACATTATTTCTTTGCTAAATAAAATTGCACTATATTGGATATTTTTCAATGGCAATGCAATTTATTCCTTTTTGAAGGCAACATGTTAGTGTTGTACCTAATTATCAAGAACAAAAGAAATAATGAAGTAAATTAGTACAATGACATATAAATTAATAAATAAAATATTGAAATTCAATTCCATATAATAAAACTTACCTGAGCCAGAAAATAAATACAAAAACCAATCTCCTTCATTTGACTACCACAAAGACATGGCTAAATCGAGCTACTAAATAATATTGGGTTACATTGTATAAGTGCTCAAACAACTTGATCGAGCACTTAAAAAGGGCTCAATCGAGCAATCATTTTTTCCACCCAAACGTGCCATCTCTTACCAAAAAGTGTAACCCAGCTCCATGCTTTCACCCTTATAAATTATGAATTTCTAACAATATATATCCTAATTATTATTATTATCTAATTTTAAGGTCATAGCCAAGCCAGACACCAAATTGGTGTATGAGACTCCCTTGTTTGTGGGACAAGAGACCCACCTCCATGCAACGATTTTATTATTATGTCTACGAAGGCATACCTACTCTAACCCCTTCTAGTTTTTGAACCTGTCACTTCTTAGGAGGAAACAAATGCTCTTAACCATTAGGCCTATTCATGCTCTAATAAAGTGCATTTGATTAGCTAAAGATAGTAATCTAGAAACTCACAATTATAACTCACGATCACAATATATAACACACCTGTAAGATTACAAATTATGATAATATGTTTGAGAATACAAGCATAACTATTTCCTTTTATGCGTCTCTAATGGGAATGTAATTATGAACTAGAGTCTAGCCTAGGTTTGGAGGTTGTGTTTTAAAAATTGATGCATTAATAAAGCCTATATGTGTAATCTTAAATGTATAAAATTGTATTTTATGCTATTTCAAAAAAAATGATTTGAACGTTCATTTTGTTAGGTTTAAAGGTTACATAATTTAGCACAAAACTTAACTTTGATTTCCAAGTTATTAATTTGTTTCAGTTTCCAAACAATTACATAATGCTACAATTTTTTCAACAATTCCCCAAAATAACCATCTAAGTCCAAGAGTTTGAAGATATTAAAGTGTCAAAGCTCCATGATTTTTTGTAGTGCAACAAGTTGTTTATTTATTTTATTTTAGTATTGAACCCTAATATACATTACTTGCTAATTTCTAATGAACAATAACTAAGCATTAATGCCTTGCAAAGCATATAGTGCTATTAAATCTTCTTGATGAGCAATGCAATGAACACTTTTTAAATTTGGCGCAAGTTTTTTTTAATAAAATGATCAATCTTGTTTGATTAACAACCATAAAAGAAGTACCATTCATGGAAACAAATACCTTTTTTTTATGTAATATGTTGGCTTCAACTTCTAAACCTTACACTATGGTGGAAATTGTTTTTCCCTTGATATCATCTAGTAATTTTATAAGCTCCACACCTTATGAGACATGCTCCCAAAGTCTTTAAATCCAAAAATGTAAGATGAATATCAATATGTTTTTCTATTGTATGATCTTTTTATTTTTGTTTAACATAAAAGAGATTAAAGGAATCTAAAGCATATTTCTCAATTGATCTCTTTCAAATATTCAAATTTAAATAATGGATAATCTTATTTTTGGCATATTTGGATACATTAAGAGATGACAAAGGAACAAAGAGGCTTATGAAGGGAAAAAGATAAATCTTGTTGTGTTAGCTATAGTATGCCTATTGTGATAGCTAACTTTTGGTTATAGCATAACCATGACATTTTCATGGAAGGTTATAGCATATCCTATTGTTTTAATTAAAACTTTCTTTGATATCAGTCGGGATAGGTTTATTTTGCAAAATACATTGTCTTGGCAGAAATTTTTAACTACAATAAGTTGAATGACGAGGATGTGATATATGATGCATCGTATTGTTGGATCTGTCGGCAACAAATCCAATGGACCAGTGGACACATGGTGAATAGTGCAGAAGTCTTTCTGTGATGTATTTAAATGTTTTGGGAGTGCCAGATGAACGTAGGAAGTTATAACGTCTATGTAAATACACATATATTTGATATGTAAATGATATAGGGGAGTGAAGCTAAGAGCGTTGTATAGAATAACATGAGTTTTTAATTTTGTTTAAAGAGATTTGCTGGTGTATAAATATAATTTTATGAACATCAGAGCCATCGAGGCGATTCTGAGAATCGCCCCGCCACCCCTGGTGGCCAGAATCGCCACCAGGGGTGGCGGGTCGATTCTTAGAATTGCCCCGATGGCTCTGATGTTTCAAAACCTACCATTGTTTTGATCCCTTCTTAAATATTCCTAGTTCTGTAGAGCCTGATGGCGGGAGGTTCTGTGCATGCAGTGGTAGTGGGAATGTCACACGAAAGAGCACAACAATACCATGGTCGAGTAACACTCTATTGGACTGTTTTAAATTTATAAAAGCGTTTCAATGATAAGGTCAGTCCTCCATGGTTTTGGTTCCACCTTTTGTCTATATGTACCAAAGATTGAAATCCAAAATTAGTATATTCGATATAAAGAGATTTGTTGGTGTATAAATATAAACGAGAATAACGAAAACAAGTTTCCTTAGTTGAAAAAACAACTTTCAAACCAAATGAGAATACCAGTTAGTGCATGAATTTCATCGATAAACCATAATAGAATAACGCGTAGTACATGAACTACACAGCTAAAATATTTACCATTAGCGTCGTGAAATACGTTGTTTTGTGTACTAGTGGTGTAGTAACAATTGAAGATGGGATTTGCATAATGCCATCAAAATACTCTCAAACATTAACATCATAAACCAAGAGACATACACCGTAAAGTCAACACAACACAAATATTCAATAGTAGCGTAATTATATTAAAAATATAATAAATCAAACCAAAAATATGCGATTAAATCATGACTTCTCAATATATTTTTGTGGAGACAGTGTGATTATTCGTAGGTAACATAATTATGTCAATAATGCAATATATGAACTTTCTCCATATATTTCGATTTAGAAGCACACTAATTTTCTGCGATAAATAAATATAATTTTATGAACATCAGAGCCATCGGGACGATTCTTAGAATTGCCCCGATGGCTTAGATGTTTCAAAACCTACCATTGTTTTGAGCCCTTCTTGAATATTCCTGGTTCTGTAGAGGCTGATGGCGGGAGGTTCTATGCATGTCCATCAGCCTCACAATAAACGTCCATCAGAATTTGATTTTTCACAATAAATTTATTATAACAACTTATAATCAAGTGTTAAATATCTCGATATAAATCAGATTAATTTAAACGTCACCGTACTTAAAAACATAACTAACATCATACTATGCTCGTTCAACTCATCTTCAGCTGGATTGAACCCTATCACGCAGTGCCTCATTTCAATAGATCTGAAGAATAACTCAAAATGAATAAAAAATGAAGAGTATGTATAAATTACTAAGATCTTCATACACACAAATCCAAATAGAAACTTAAAATAGTATTACCGTCATTAGTCACATAAATTTGGGATTCAACAAGTTAAAATAATTATTGCACAACGTTAACTAATTTGTGTAACTCATCGAGCACTCCCTTCGACTTCGTAGCTAAGAAACCAATGTCAAATATATTGTGCACGCTTCCTTCCTCTGCACATTTATTGCACTTTTCGATTATGGTGTTGTTTAACAAGTCTTCCATATAGTGAAGGAGAGAACGTTGGCCAATAGCAGTTGTAAATTAGTTATTGCATTCGCTCCATGGATAATTTGTTCAACTACTTTCAGCCACTGCTCGCTCCTGTGGACATTATCCAAATACAGGTTTCTTCCCTTCGCTGTGTTATCTTCTCTCTCTGCAAAAGCCCCTCCACTTCATCTCTGAGTGGTCTCTTGATCTTCGCTTCCATTGGTTTGTTTACTTGACCTAATTGATCATGGCTAAGATTTTCTAAACACTGGATCTCATTCCAAATGTCTTCTACATAATCAAGTTTTGCGTCAGCTCCCCAACCTACCAATTGTACATTGTTTTCTAAAGCTTCAGAAAAGTCCATGTATTCCCATGCTTGAATATAATCTTGCTTGGCATTTTTAACAACATTACAATGGGGATGAGTACCCTCATAGCAGTAGATCATGGGCCGGATCAATAAGACAACTATCTTCTTCCAACATGTTTTGTCAACTTGCTGAAATGCCTTTCTTCTTCTAAACATATGTCTGTTTCATCCTTATACATTGTAATCTTGATTTGACATTGTTTTCTTAGCTACGAAGCTGAAGGGAGTGCTCGATGAGTTACACAAATTAGTTAACGTTGTGCAATAATTCTTTTAACTTGTTGAATCCCCAATTTATGTGACCAATGATGGTAATAATATTTTAAGTTTCTGTTTGGATTTGTGTGTATGGAGATCTTAGTAATTTATACATACTCTTCATTTTTAATTCATTTTTAGTTATTCTTCAGATCTATTGAAACGAGGCACTGTGCGGTAGGGGTCAATCCAGCTGAAGTTGAGTTGAACGAGCAGAGTATGATGTTAGTTATGTTTTTAAGTACGGTGATGTTTAAAGTCATATAATTTATATCAAGATATTTAACGCTTGATTATAAGTTGTTTATAATAAATTTATTGTGAAAAATCAAATTCTGATGGACGTTTACCATTTGGAAGTCATTGATTGGAAGGAGAACTCCAGCTTACATTAGACTGAAACCATTTTCCCACTGGAAAGAAAGTAGCAACATTAATACTAGTACGAGTAAATCCAAGCTTCCAAGGAACAGACGCTCGAATTCTAGGGGATATTGGCGTCAAATAAGCAGAAGCAGTTGCAGGCAAGTAAGACAGCGGGCAAGCCATTCTTTAGCGAGTCGAGGTGGGTCGAGCTGGACCTGTAGTAATGCAGAATTGAAAAATAAACTATATAGAATCAACACATGTTCCTACTCATACCTTGGCACATAATTTCTAATTGCAAAATTCACATAAAGCTTGAAAGTGACATAAGGTACCTCATTCACAAGGAAGACACAGTTGGCTTACCTGTGAAGTTGACAAGTCGGAGGAAAACATTAATAGATGAAATTGGGTCCGTGCCACAGATACAAGTAGTCCAAATGAAAGATAAGTGAGAATAGAGGGTGCAGGCAAATGCATTATATAGAGAATTCCAGAGGATATCTTTCTGGCTCTACAGAACCAAGAATATTCAAGAAGGGCTCAAAACAATGGTAGGTTTTGAAACATCAGAGCCATCGGGGCGATTCTAAGAATTGCCTCGCCACCCTTGGTGGCGAGAATCGCCCCGATAGCTCTGATGTTCATAAAATTATATTTATTTATCGCAGAAAATTAGTGTGCTTCTAAACTGTAATATATGGAGCAAGTTCATATATTGCATTATTGATATAGTTATGTTACCCATGAATAATCACGCTGTCTCCACCAAAATACATTGGGAAGTCATGATGTAATCGCATATTTTTGGTTTGATTTATTATATTTTTAATATAATTTCGCTACTATTGAATATTTGTGTTGTGTTGACTTTACGATGTATGTCTCCTGGTTTATGATGTTAATGTTTGAGAGTATTTTGATGGCATTATGCACATCCCATCTTCCATTGTTACTACACCACTAATACACAAAAAAAAACGTATTTCACAACGCTAATGGTAAATATTTTAGCCGTGTAGTTCATGTACTATGCGGTATTCTGTTATGGTTTAGAAACAACCTAGTTCCCAAGGCAGACGATAAATATTTTATTGGTGCAATTCATGCACTAACTAGTATTCTCATTTGGTTCGAAAGTTGTTTTTTCAACCGAGGAAACTTTTTTTCGTTATTATCATTTATATTTATACACCAGCAAATCTCTTTATATCGAATATACTAATTTGGGATTTCAATCTTTGGTACATATAGACAAAAGGTGGAACTAGAACCATGGAGAACTGACCTTATCATTGAAATGCTTTTATAAATTTAAAACAATCCAATAGAGTGTTACTCGGCCATGGTATTGTTGTGCTCTTTCGTGTGACACTCCCACTGCCACTGCATGCACAGAACCTCCCGCCATCAGGCTCTATAGAACCAAGAATATTCAAGGTGGTCTCAAAACAATGGTGGGTTTTGAAACATTAGAGCCATCGAGGTGATTTTGAGAATCACCCCGATGGCTCTGATGTTCATAAAATTATATTTATACACCAAAAAATCTCTTTAAACAAAATTAAAAACTTATGATATTCTATACAATGCTCTTAGCTTCACTCCCCCATATCATTTACATATCAAAGATATGTGTATTTACATAGACGTTATAACTTCCTACATTCATCTAGCACTCCCAAATCATTTAAATACATCATAGATAGACTTCTGCATTGTTCACTATGTGTCCACTGGTCCATTGGATCTGTTGCCGACAAATCCAACAATACGATGCATCATATATCACATCCTCGTCATTCAACTTATTGTAGTTAAAAATTTCTGCCAAGACAACATATTTTGCAAAATAAACCTATCCTGACTGATATCAAAGAAAGTTTTAATTAAAACAATAGGATATGCTATAACCTTCTGTGAAAATCTCATGGTTATGTTATAACCAAAAGTTAGCTATCACAATAGACATACTATAGCTAACACAACAAGATTTATCGTTTTCCCTTCATAAGCCTCTTTGTTCCTTTGTCATCTCTTAATGTATCCAAATATGCCAAAAATAAGATTATCCATTATTTAAATTTGAATATTTGAAAGAGATCAATTGAGAAATATGCTTTAGAGTCCTTTAATCTCTTTTATGTTAAACAAAAATAAAAAGATCATACAATAGAAAAACATATTGATATTCATGTTACATTTTTGGATTTAAAGACTTTGGTAGCATGTCTCATAAGGTGTTGAGCTTATAAAATTACTAGATGATATCAAGGGACAACAATTTCCACCATAGTGTAAGGTTTAGAAGTTGAAGCCAACATATTACATAAAAAAAAGGTATTTGTTTCCACGAATGATACTTCTTTTATGGTTGTTAATCAAACAAGATTTATCATTTTATTAAAAAAAACTTGTGCCAAATTTAATAATTGTTCATTGCATTGCTCATCAAGAAGACTTAGTAGCACTAAATGCTTTGAAAGGCATTAATGCTTAGTTGTTGTTCATTACAAATTAGCAAGTAACGTAGATTAGGGTTCAATACTAAAATAAAATAAATAAACAACTTGTTGCACTACTAGAAATCATGGAGCTTTGACACTTTAATATCTTCAAATTCTTGGACTTAGATGGTTATCTTGGGGAATTGTGGAAAAAATTGTAGCATTATGTAATTCTTTTGGAAACTGAAACAAATTAATAACTTGGAAATCAAAGTTAAATTTTGTGCTAAAATATGTAATCTTTAAACCTAACAAAATGAACTTTCAAATCAATTTTTTTGAAATAGCATAAAATACAATTTTATACATTTAAGATTACACATATAGGCTTTATTAATGCATCAATGTTTAAAACGCAACCTCCAAACCTAGGCTAGATTCTAGTTCATAATTACATTCCCATTGGAGATGCATAAAAGGACATAGTTATGCTTGTATTCTCAAACATATTATCATAATTTGTAATCTTACAGGTCTGTTACATGTGTGTTATATATTGTGATCGTGAGTTATAATTGTGAGGTTTTATATTACTACCTTTAGCTATTCAAATCCACTTTCTTAGAGCATGAATAGGCCTAATGGTTAAGAGCATGTGTTTCCTCCTAAGAGGTCACAGGTTCAAAAACCAAAAGGGGTTAGAGTAGGTATGCCTTTGTAGACATAATAATCAAATCATTGCGTGGAAGTGGGTCTCTTGTCCCACATACAAGGGGGTATCATACACCAATTTGGTGTCTGGCTTGGCTATGATGATAGAGATTCTAAAAAGGTTGTTACCAGAAGGAATAGTGTTGAGATGGAAGTCCACTGAAATCAGTCATAGATCTAGAAGAATTTTGAAACTTGAAATGGTGGGCATGTATGTGGACTCAGATGGGGCACTAGTTGATGATAGAGAAGAATATGGAACATCTTCATCTGCATCCAATGATTCATCTGAAGATGTGAATTTTGATGGTGTGTAAGAAAATATGAGTGATTTTGAATAGTTTTCTAAGATAGTTTATATAAGTGATGTTTGCATCGTATCTTGAAATAAATTTTTTGATTTCTATATGGTGTTAAATCAGAAGTTATGAGTCATTTTTATGTTGTTTGATTATATGTCTTAATTATGATAACTTTTATTGTTTAGAATATCTACAATGCAACATTAAATTAGAGATATAATGTATGTTTCATTCAATATACAAATAATGACATTTTGATTAATTTAGTCATGTAATTTGTTCATAATGTCATGGTTTTTTAATTTTATCGTTGAAAAAATTCTAATTTCTTTTGTATCTAGCATGTTATGGTTGAAAACATGTTGAATTTATACATAGGAAAGAAAAATGTTATTCTACCAAAAACATTAGTGTGTTTTTTCCTCATAAACAATTGTTTCTCTGCACACAAAAAAATCGGTTTTACTAACATTTTTAAAATGTTGAAAATTGACCCTCAAAAAGAAATCGTCGTTCTAGTATCAACGCTTTTCCATTTTCAAGGTTTTTTTTTGCACGAAAATTTCATTTTCACTGCCATTTTTAAAACATGTTCAAAATTGACCCTAAAAAAAAACATCATTCCAATATACACACTTTTCATTTTTTGCACTATTTTTGTTGTTTTTCGGCATTTTTTGGCGAGAGTTCCCCTTCTGAGTTTATAGTTCTCGTTTCAAAGTTTACATTGTTCACAAGTGAATCAATGATCGATGATTTGATATCGAAGGTTTCACTTAAAGCTCTCTATATCAAGGAAGATGCGAAATTCTTATTAATCAACGTTGATACACCATATCGGGTCCATATATCGGAGATTAGAGCAAATCTGAGGTTGGAGATTATCACATAGTGTATTACACGGCTTCAAGAATATCAACGAGATATGGATATCAGGGAAAGTGCTCTTTCACAACTCAGAGATCGGTGGGTTTCAAGTGCTAACATATAACAAAAAAATCGATTCATCAACTACACATATATGATATCATTGTTCTTCTGTATACTTAACAGATCTCGAATAAAACTCATCAATGGTGATACTGATCTAATCGCATGCAATAACATATATGACAAACTTCAATTAAAACAATACTTCAACTCAAAAACATAACATCAATGTAAAGATAATAGTACTTGATACACATTCACTCTGTTCATAAGTAAAATTTGTGTGGTTCTTCTTTCTATTAAGGCTTGTTTACAGCTACAGTAGTAAAAACCAAAATACTTCTCACAAAATTTCAAAACCCCCTTTATTCATAACAATGAAGGGGATTTACAGTTTAAAATAAAAACTCAAATATAGAAAAGTTCATAAAATGTTGCGCTCTTCCAAACAAACCAGACTTAAAATAAAAAATACAAACTAATAGTACAATCCTCTTAAAACAAATTGATCAATACTTGGATGAAGACTACTCTACCAATCATTGTTGAAGTTCACATACATCTGTCATTGGTTTCAATTCAGGTGGATGTTCAGGCCTAATGTGCATACGTGTAGTGAATAACGTGTCTATGAGCACTGGCAGCACCTGACTGGTTGTATTTAGAAGACACATCAACATCAACCAATGCCCATGTGGTTTGACTAGGAAATCCCAATGGCATTCCATGTCAATCTTTGATAGAGCTTTTATCTTCTCAACCTTCTTATTTGATGATTCTTGCCAAGATTTTGTGAATATTTTAACGTCAGGCAACGTATCTTCTAAGCACTTTGAGATTAAATTTTCCTACAACAGGCTATCGTTGATTGATTCAATCATGTTGCTAGATATGTCCTTGGCACTATATATTTCCATCTCCACATTTTTAAGCCTTATCTCCCATTCTTGGAAGACAATCTCTTTCTGAGATTCTTCTATTTTGGGAAGATTTGCTAATCGGCTCTAAGAGTTGTTCTACCGGTAAATGAAATCATGATTTTCTCTTCAACTTCCTTGCTATATGTCCTTAGATTAGACAGTTGATTCACAAGTGCATCAACTGATTGGCACATCTCTTCGATAATGGCCATCTTTTGGAAAAATAGAACCTATTGATGAGAAAGAAAATTATTCAACTCCCCTGCTTCTTTCATGAATTATGTCGTCTCAGGATTAGCCTTTAGTTTCTCAATCCCTTGCTCTATCTCCTTTATATGGGCATCCTGGCTCTTCAAGTTAGATTCATATTGAATATTCATCCCATCAAAACTGGTTTTCAATTGTGCTAATTGAGATTTCCATTGCTAGACGATTCCTTGCTTTTCATTTTCTAAATTTTGTTCAAGGTACCTTATTCTATCATCTTTCTCCATTAGGAGTTGTTGCACTTCTATGGCTTTGTCAATTGTTGCACTAGTATAGGCTCCTGCATATTGTGATAGTTTACTAAGATCTTCAACATGGGTCACTTGGGCATATTTCCACATTATTTAAAGGAGGAATTTGTAGGGACCAAAGCCTACCTTTGTTCAGTCATTCTCCTCTTTATCTACCTGCTGATTACTGCTCTATGTTCAAGGATGTAATATATGTCCAGAGGAGGAATCCCCTCAATATTGAGAATGAACTCTGAGGTCAGAAAAACTACGATGATTTCCAGATCATCAGTGTCCATAGTTTCTTTAGAAGCCTCAATAATGAACGAGGTATTCTGAGTGATTACATGAGTCTGAGCAATATGTGTTTGCAATGATGTTTGTTGTTTTTTAGGCTCGGTCTGTTTAAGAAATTGATCCCAAATCACATCCAGAATTTCTTCTGTCATTACCTTATCTTCCTTTGATTCGCTATCTCTCGATGTTTCAGTTACATGAACTGCATCTTGAATCTGAGATGTGCTTGTTCTTGTGTCTTGTTCCATGTTCTGGTGATTTAGATTCAGAATTTCACTAGGGAAATGGAAAAATAATTTTAACCATGTATTGATGAAACTACACTAATTCCTCAGGGATGAGGCATGTTGTTGCTTATTTTTCAACCTCTGCATAATTTGAGGCCGATTGGAAGAAATCATCAAATTTATCAGGCTCTTTTATAAAGTGCTTGATCTTTGCCTATGTTGTAATATTTTTGGTAGTATCAATCAGATCATACTGTCAATTTGGAATGGTTAGAAAGTTCATTAGTTGGATTTCCTCCAGATCCTTAGTAGCATGTTTGAAATTCTATAAAGAATAAAATCCATGGGGAAACATAAAAACAGGCCACATTGTCTTCTTTCATTCTTTCATGACCTTAGACACACCATTTCCCATAGTTTGGTATGTTGTTTCCTGGGCTAGGAACTTTTCAGAGACATACACAAGAATCACATGAGGCTATGAAAGGATGCAAAAAAACTCAAAAATAGGTAAACGATTCCTCCCCAAACCATCTACCAACTCAAAAGAGGTCAATGATTCCTTTAGCGGAGTTTCTAGGGCACTTCTCATTAAAAACAAACTGGTAAATAGGAAGGATGACACCATGGCTAATCTTATAAAAATGGGGTTGGTATTTTAACTCCCATAGAATATTATGGTAAATGTTAATAGGAAAAGGGTATTCAATAGTCATTTTCCATCCCATGGGTGGAAAATATGAAGTCAAACAAATAGAATCCATAATGTAGGCACTCATGTAGAATGGGACAACAATAGTTTCATAAAAAATTACACTTTTTCCTATATTCTAGGATTTGGTTGCTTAAGTTGTTGGACATAATAGTCCCCCATTCCATTACATAACTATTAGAGGAAACTTCAATTAGGGGTACCCATTGGTTTGAAGACTTCTGGGTATTGGCATAGCCAAAGAATCTACACATCATTGCAACAACAAAACATTATGGAGCATTAATAAAGGTTATGGCATACATACCCTTGTCCTCCTGCTTATGATTGCTTGGGTCTCTTCTCCATCCTCGAATGACCTCACATTGGTGTTCATTTTCCTGCATGAAATTCTCAATGAAGTCTTTATCATATTTCTTCTGAGCTGGTGGGAGGTGGTACATTGCAAACAAATATTTTCTAGTGAAAGGTTTGATGAACATCTATATCTTGGTCATGAAGTTCCTACCTGCGATATTCATATGATCAATGACCCATTTGATCATATCCATATAAGGAAATATTCTTGGTTGAGTGCCAATTATATGGAGAAATGAATTGGCCACATCACTGTATGTAATTTATGACACATGAACCCTATCCTTTGCTATGACTATTCTTTGTGTGACTTTTGGCCCTTCATCTTCAAAAATCTTATGCATGGCCTCCCAACTAGTGACCCTAGCATCAGGGGTGCATGTCATGTCAAAAAATAGCCCAGGCATTTCTGTGACCTCAGGAGGAGGAGAATTTGGCTATTGTTGAATGAGAATTTTCCTTCTGGATTTATCTGGTCAAGACATTTCTGGTGAATTATATTTATCGTGACTAACCTATGAGGAAAAAACACAAGAATGACTAGCGCCTACACTTAGATAAAATGACCAATTATGCATGAATCCAATACTTTTATGAGCGAAATCTCCAGGAATCGTTAGTATTAATGAAATAATTTAGAATATTGAAAACCATAAATTCATTGCATTTTGCCATAAATTGACAGAATGTTCATCCACATGGCCTTTGACACACATAAACTTTATCAGAGATTTGTATCGGAGAAATCAGATCATTGTCCTACCAAAACTTGCGATCTCTTCTATCTCCAGACCCAATTAGTTTTATCAGAACATCTTTAATATAAAATCGCATCCGCCCTTCATCGTAGCTTTTGGAATGAAACCTTTACTTAGATCTTCCAATCTCCGATTGAAATATGTCTTATGCCCTCAATTACCTTTATTATAACAGATTCAATGTAATATTTTACACGTCAACTTTACCAGATATTTTTATCAAAGAAGTCAGATGGCTGTCCTAGCAAAACTTGCAATATCATCTATCTTTGGAGCCGATTAATTTTATCAGGACATATTTAATATAAAATTGCATCCGCCCTTCATCACAGCTTTTGGAATGAAACCTTCATTTACATTTGGTGATCTTCGATTGAGATATGCCAAAAGCCCTTGATTCCTTTGAATTCTTTGTGACCGTAGTGCTAGCCCCCAAATCAGAGCCCTCTCTATCGGCCATTTCCAATCAGAGGTGTAACCTTGGTGCACGACATGTCAATTCACCGATTTCGGATCACCGATCACCTTTTGCGTTTGGCCCTTGGTTCTACAGCTCTCCACATGACTATAGTGCAACCCTCGTATCAAAGCCCTTCAATCAAAGGTTATCAATCAGAGGTTTCACTTCGATGCACAATATGCCTCAACTTCCGATTATTGATCTCCCATACATGACACCATCACTGGCACCTATCTGACACCTGTCACCTTGTGAATAATGCCATGTGTTACCCTTTTTTGGCCCATTGTGAGCCTTGAAACTACCGAATCCACTTGCCATGTATCAACCATGTTGGCACGCCATGATGACGTTAGCCTCTTTGTGTCACTTATAGCAAGCAATTATTGGCTGCCACGCATCCCTTAATGCATCCAGTCGTTGTTTGCCACATGTCTCTTATCGGGTCCAATCTTTTGCTACCACGCGTCCCTTTGGGAGGAGAGACAAAAGGCTATAGCTTCTTTGATTTTGCAGACAAATCCTTTGTTAACTTTTTATTATCCACACCAATACATTAAAACTCATGGCCCATTCTCGGTGATTTCATCACATATCGACGTTTTTGAAATGTGGTCACTCTACCTCAATTCCAAAGATAAAGTACATAGATTGGACCCTCGACTGCCGATTTTCGATATCATAGGATCTTTGATGTCTGCGAATCTCCCAATGTATGCCATTAGGATCTAAAAAATAATAGTCTTCTAACTGAGGAAATTGAAAAAATAATAGTCAGTTTTGTTAATGCATCTGCAATATTCTTCAAAGTGTACACCTTTAGCAGCAACACCTTTTTGTCTTCTATCATATCCCTCACAAAGTGATACTGAACATCAATGTGCTTTGTCTCTGAATAATATGCGGGGTTCTTTGCCAAGAAAATTGCACTTTTGCTGTCACAGTTTATCCTTATAGCTCCCTGTACTAACCCCATACTTGAACACAACTCTCCAACCAAACTGCTTCCTTGCTTGCAGGAGTGGCTGCATGTATTCTGCCTCTGTAGTTGATAATGTAACTACAAATTGTTTCTTACTCATCCAACTGAGTGCACCTCCAAATAGGTTAAACACATACCCACTTGTAGATCTTCTCTGATCCAGATCTCCAGCCCAGTGTGCATCAACAAAGCCACGAATATCCAACATTCTGTCTAATCCTGATGTTCTTTGGTAGCACAAACCATAATCACTAGTGCCACGTAAATACCTGAAAACCCGCTTCACTGTTGTGTAGTGCTCCTTCCCTGGTTTTGACATAAACCTGCTCAATACTCCCACTACAGTGCAATGTCTGGTCTAGTATAGACCATTGCATACATTAGGCTACCGACTTCACTTGCATATGGAACATGGGACATGTCCTCTTCCTCTTCTTGTGTCTTAGGACACTGTTTAGTAGATAACCTCACACTTACAGGAATAGGAACCTTCACCGGTTTACTATCCTGCATATTAAACCTCTGCAGTATTGTCTCAACAAACTTCCTCTAGTTTAACCAGAGTTTCCTCTTTTCCCGATCTCTTTTAATTTCCATGCCCAAAATATAGTTTGCAGCACCAGGATCTTTCATGTCGAATTTGGAGGAAAATTGGGTCTTCAAATCTTGGATAATTTCTTTGTCATTTCCAACCAGCAACATATCATCCACATACAAGACCATATAAATAACATGGTCACCAATTAATTTACAATACACACAGTGATCTACTTTGCTTATGGTGAAGCCAAGTCCCCGTATAAATGTATCAATTTCTGATACCACATCCTTGGTGATTGTTTTAACCCATACAAAGACTTCTTTAACTTGAATAGCAGTTCTTTCTTACCCTTCACCACAAAGCCTTCAGGTTTCTTCATGTATATTTCCTCTTCCAGATCCCCATGAAGAAATTTTGTCTTCACATCCATTTGTTCTACCTCAAATCAAAAGCAGCAATAATAGATAAAAGTAATCTAATAGAAGTTACCTTGGAAACAGGAGAAAAAATATCACCAAAATCAATTCCCGACACCTGGGAATAACCTTTTGCTACCAACTGAGCTTTGTATTTCTCCACCTTTCCTTCTGCATTTGTCTTTTTCTTGAACACCCATTTACTGCTAATGGGTTTCCTTCTAGCCGGCAACTCCACCAGATCCCAAGCCTAATTTTTGTGCAAAGATGCCATTTCATCAACCATGGCCTCTTTCCATAGTTTTCCATCATTTGAATCTACTGCTTCCTTCACAGTTCTGGGATCATCATCAATAATAGATAAAGAAAAATCTGAATAGAAATCAGATGGACTATATCTTTCTGGCTGCCTTCTTTCTCTAACTGATATTCTCACACTCGGAGTTTGTGGCTCTTCATCTTCCGATTCCTCCTCTACTGTAGAGTCTGCTTCTTCCTCCTTAAGCTCAAACTCTATCTTCTCAGGTTCCTTTGGTTGGACTTCATGTTTAATAACATCTTTTACCTCTCTGAACACCACATCTCGGCTGTACACAACCTTCTGTGTGACTGGGTTCCAAACCTTATAACCCTTTAAACCATCCTTATACCCAATAAAGATGCACTTTTCAGATTTACTATCCAACTTGGTTCATTTCTCCTTTGGAACATGTACATTTGCATCACATCCAAATACTCTCAGATGTGAAAGAGAGGGTTTCTTGCTAGTCCATACCTCTTGTGGAGTCTTATCCTCCAATGCTGATGAAGGTGATCTGTTGACTAGGTAACTTGCTGTCTCCACCGCCTCTGCCCAGAATTCCTATCCTAACCTGGCACCACTGAGCATGCTTCTTGCCCTTTCCATCAACGTCTTGTTCATTCTTTCTGTAACTCCATTTTGCTGAGGTGTATATGGAGTAGTCTTCTGTCGTGCTATACCACATTTCTTACATAATTCTTCGAATTCCTTACTGCAAAACTCTCCACCGTTATCTGTCCTCAACACCTTTATCTTCTTCTCTGTCTGGTTTTCCACCAGAGCCTTGAATCCTTTAAACTTGTCAAAGACTTCGGATTTATTCTTAAGGAAATATATCCATGTATTCCTTGAGAAGTCATCTATAAATGATACATATTACACAGACTTACCCAGTGATGGAACCTTCACAAGTCCAAATGCATCACTATGCACAAGCTCTAATATATGTTTCGCCCTCTTATCACTAGAGGGGAAACTCACCCGATTCTACTTCCCATATACAAATTTTTCACAAAAATCAAAATCCAGAGAGCTATTACTCATACCTTCTACCATACCTTTACCATGAAGTATTCGAAGGCCCTTCTCTCCAATATGTCCAAGCCTTTGATGCCACAACATGCTCTTCTCTCCAGAGACCACTAGATTTTCTGCTCCACTTTTAGGAACCACAGAACTGTTGCACCCATCAACAACCATGCTATCTTGCAGCTTGTACAGAGTTCCAATCCGAACTCCCCACATCAATACCAGTGCTCCTTGAACTATCTTGCAAGTATCCTTCTCGAACATAGTTTTTACACCTGCATCATCCAGCTTGCTAACAGAAATCAGATTTATGGCTAATGTAGGAATATGAAGAACACCCGGAAGTGTTCTAACCCTTCCACCTTGCAGCTTCAACTTTACTTTTCCATGACCAATGATTCTAGTCTTCCTATCATCCCCCAAGAAGACATCGCCACCATTATATTTCTCATACTCGTAGAACCACTCTCTATGGGGAGTGAAGTGAAAGGATGCACCTGAGTCAACCAACCATGCCTCATGATCTACATGTGTACTTAAAGAAGCCAAGTACACATCCCCACCTTCATCTGAGGTGGTTTTCACCTCTGCAGGAGGAGCATCATCAGAACCCTTTCCTTTATCAGGAGATTTAGATTTATAGTCCCTTTTGTACTGCCCTTCCTTTCTGCATTTCCAGCACACCACCTTTACAGGCTTTCCTAGAGATTTAGATCTCCCTCTAGATTTAGATCTCCCACTCGATGACTTATTTTTGTTTCTGTGCTAGGACCATCCTCGTACAGACAAGGCATCACCATTCTGGCTCTCCATATTTTTCTGTCTCATCTCCTCCGTTAGCAAGGGTGAGACTATTTCATCAAACTGCAAGGCAATTTCATTGCTACCTATTGCAATAACTAGACTATCCCACGAATCTGGTAGAGAACACAACAAACTGTTGCACTTATCTTCATCTGAAATTTTAATATCAATAGATGCTAACTGACTTACCACAGTATTAAATGAATTCAAGTTTTCTATCACCGAGTCTCGATCTTTCATCCTCAGGTTATACACATTTTTCCGCAAGAACAATTTATTCACTAGAGACTTAGATTGGTACAAAGTCCCTAACTTGTCCCACAAATCCTTCACCGTAGCTTCCCATGATACATTCAACAATACTGAATCTGAGACACATAATCGTATTGTGCTCTTTGCCTTTCGATCCAACTTCTTCCATTCTTCATCAGACACTACCGTTGGTTTAGCACCTAGATCTACCACAATCCAATGATATTTATCCACCAACAGATCCTCCATCTTGAGTTTCCACAACTCAAAACTCTGACCATTGAATTTCTCGATCTCTATCTTTCCATTGCTCGCCATCTTCTTTCACCACCAGAATCAATCTCGCAAATCTCCCACTGAACAAGGTCTACCACAGGCCCGAGCGAAACCCCTCAGTAACAAAGGCATCACCTTGAAGCCAAAATTGCTCTGATACCAAATGTAGGTTTTAACCCTGTACAGAAATTACCTGCATACGAATTCTAAAACATAGAATATAAACAATGCGAGAGCATACCACATAAAATAAATATACACAGAGATTTTCCCCTGGATCCCAAAACTGAGACTACCAGCTTGATTTTTCATTATGTTCCTTTCAATGTTATAATACATATTTATACATGCCGAAGCATTCAATACCATGGACCGAAAACCATTGCAGCCAATACCATGGACTGAAAACCATCGCATCCAAAAAACATGTGCAAAAATCATGCATAAAACCATAGGTGGGTTTGCCCATCCTAACATAGAGTCCAACCCCCAACCCCATAAAGTGGGGTTACGGGTATGCCTCAAACCCCCTGTGACCCCCCCTGCTACACAATTGGTGCAACAGAGGGGGGGCTCTGCCCCCCCTCTAACCCCCCAGTTAACTACGTGGGCTAGTCATGGAAAGAATATAACACAACCCAACAGGAGGGATAACGTCGTAGATCGTCCTAAGTAACCAAATGTATCATCATCAAACTGTGAAGAATGTGTGGGAGTCTACAAGATTCTTGAGATAAAGACATAGTCGACAAGACTCGGTCGAAGAAGCCTTTGCAATGGAAAAGCTTATAATTGGGGAGGTTCTAGAGCTCTTCATCTAAGACACTACACGATGCTGAATCGAGGTCCCTTATCTGAGTCATGACAAGAATAAGAGAGAATTCCTTTTTGTGGTGCATAGGATTGAGGCTATGAACATAAAGGAAATTTTTGGATAACCTTATCCTTCAGATGTGAAAAACCCTAGTCAAGCAATGCTTCAGATTGGTGGAACCATATTTACCCTCATGTGATTGGTCGGAATGACGTGGCAGAAAATGAATAGAGTGGTTGTAGTCTATTAGTGGGAGGAACCTTTTGATAATAGAGTTACATCAGAGTTATGACATTGGAGGAATTATTTTAGAAATATCTGATACTAAAACTCTAATACATATAAGTTACATTGGATCTTTATAATAATAAGCAACTACCTAAACTCAGAAACACATAAGTGGTTTCCCTTTAAAAAAAAATCAGTGTATTATAATATGAACTATGAGGAGCCCACATGGCATATTATACTCCTCATTAGCAAATTGTATATTCCCTATTGATGTTTTTGTTATGTGACATGATTCAAAATATTTTCTGTCCGATATGTGATAAAGGGTTGCACTACAATATTGTGATATTCTAATCTTGCAGGTTCTCTAATATTGGAGAAACTTACCTCCATCCATGGTGATTAGATTTGATGTAGAAAATAATTTCCAATCCAACCAAGAGATCTTCTGGTTTATCAAAACTTAATGCACCAAGGATGGAATCACGAACAATTTCTTTCGTGCTAAATCGGGGACCCTTCTAATTCACTTATCTTTATAATGATATTTTCATCAAAGATCATTAACTAACTTTGAGTTAATGGGGTGTCTTTTTTCTGTCCAAAACCAACACTTCATGGGAAGTTACATAACCACATATATGGGTTTGTGGTGGTTTGGGCAAAAAGAGGAAATATTTCTAATAAATTGTTCCTCCCAACTACCCAAGGTAAACCCAACTCACTATTATTTTTTCCTATGCTAGAATATGGATGAAAAAAATGTCTTGATAAGGGATTTCTTGAGTAAAATGATCTTGATAAGGAGGGATGAATCCATTTTCAATATCTTTATTTTGATCATGCTCCCGTTGAATGCACTCTTACCACTTGTAGCTAAACTTTGAAAAAAGTTGTCTAATCATTGGAGATGCTTCATAAATTTATGAGGTGAATACAAATCTATGGAATAATCATCAAATATCAAGAAAGAGAAAGAATCAGAATCTACGTGGGTCTTAGTCTGTCTTCAAGCCTCAACCTCCCTCCAATCCAAAATCTCAATGTAAGTATAGATTTGAAGCTCTACATTCTCAAGAGGAAATTGAATATGTTCATGATCCTGAGCCATCATCAATTCCCGTACGTTTAGAGAATAAAAAATCTTGAAAATATGATGCAATTCCCTTCCAAGTTTCATAAAAAACCTATCAGGACAAGGCCTCAATGATATAAAAATAAGCCACTCCTTCAAAAAAGGAAAAGGATATTTTTATTGTTATTGTTAAGGCAAGGATATTGTTATTGTTATTGTTAAGGCTGAGTAGATTATTATAAATATAATGTTATTTTTCTTGTTAAGGCAAAGTATTAACACTGAAAAGAATTGGTTTTGTAAGGATGTATCATCATCAATAACAATAAAATGTAGGAATATATGTAAATCATATTATTTGGTTTCATCACATGTGACAATCATAACTATAAATTCTTGAGGACAATGATTTTCGAAGGAGGGTACCATGTTATGGCACAAAAGGGGCAGTGATATTGGGCTACATGTATACGGTATGATCCCAATTATGGTCATATATGGGCTTAAATGTGCATATAATATGTAAACATATAGGTAATAGGGTCAACCTAGTGATGAAGGGGCCACGTGGGAAATTTCTAAACAAATACATATAGAGATCAAATAGTCATCATTAAAGACATGTGATTGTGATGTATGAATGTATTTGAGTATTTTGGGGAGGTTCTCCTTTTCTCTAATGGGTTATTCTATAACTTGACTAACTTATCTATATTGGAGTCGTGTTCCACACCAACATTGTTTTATATGCTTTGTAATTTTTTTTTTTTTTTGACTAACTTATCTATATTGGAGTCGTGTTCCACACCCACATTGTTTTATATGCTTTATAATTTTTTTTTTTTTGGATAATAACAACGCCCTATTATGGTGCATTAGAAAAAGTGTAATTAGATGATATCTTTCACTGGAGAATTATATGAACACTATAAGTGAAAAGAAGTTATATGTGTAGATGGTTTTTCTCTAGACTTCTTGTCAAACATAATAACATTTAAAGGTAATTTCATAGAAATAACTTATGATATTGGGTGATGGTGTATGGGAGAATTTATGAGGTATATTAATTCAAAGAAATCCAACGTTTCCAAAAGTGGCATGCTAATGTTGGAAAATGAATTATCATGCACACATGAATAAAATGTTTCACATAATAGGTGCTACATTGCCACCAACCACACTACCCTTGAGGACATAGCTACACCCTAAACCTTGAGTAAAAGTGGTTGAAGGGTCCGAAGTAAAATTATTTTCTTTTTGTTTTTGAAAATAGAATCAAAAGGAATTGTTGCATTTGGGATTTTTGAGTTGTCAATGGGAATGCTCAAAAGAATAATAGAACTACCATGGGTATTTAATCTAAGGGTGCCCCCCATAAAAATAAAAATAAAAATAAAAATAAAATAAAATAAAAAATCCAAAATTAGGCAACTACATTTCGATATTAGGTTAACTAAAGCTAGGTAAGCCTTCAGTGGGTTAGTGGTATCCCCCAATTAGGGATACTTGATATACAAGGTACATGAATGTGAGGGACTATATTATTGATTAGGAGGGATAATACTAGCATTTGCACTAAGAGGTGCAAAGCAACACTGATAGGGCATGAGGACCCTAAGTTCATCCTTGTTTGAGCGAAAAAGAGATCTTATTAGGTATCAGAGGTTTTGATATCAGAGGTTTTAACATGATAGGCATCACAAATATGCGATATTGGAAAGCTACGACACAATGGAGGCAAAATCACACTAAAACATTATAAAAAAATGAATCACATCCGCATATGATACCAACGATCAATGATTATTAGAGGTGGAACTATGAAAGTTGATATCGACAGTTGGGGGTCCTATGATATCAGAAATCGGCATTTGAGGGTCCAATCCATGTATTTTATCTTTGGAATTGAGGTAGAGTGACCACATTTCAAAAACGTTGATATGTGATGAAATCGCTAGGAATGGACCACTAGTATTAATGTGTTGGGGTGGGTAATAACAAATTAACAAAGGATTTGTCTGCAAAAACAAAGAATATAGAGCCTTTTGTCTCTCCTCCCAAAGGGACGTGTGGTAGCCAAAGACTGTACTTGATAAGGGACATGTGGCAAACAACAACTGGATGCGTTAAGGGATGCGTGGAAGCCAGTATTTTTTTACGAGAAGTGATAGCATAAGCTGATGTCATCATGGCGTGCCAACACGGTTGATACGTGGCAAGTGGATTCGGCAGTTTCAAGGCTCAAAATAGGCCAAAAAAGGGTAACACATGGCATTATTCACAAGGTGACAGGTGTCAGATATGTGGCAGTGATGCCATCATGTATGGGAGATCAGTGATCAGATTTTGAGGCATATTGTGCATCAAAGTGAAACCTTTGATTGATAACCTTTGATTGAAGGGCTTTGATATGGGGGCTAGACTGCTGTCACATGAAGAGATGCAGGACAAAGGGCCAAATGCAAAAGGTGATAAGCGATTTGAAATCGATGAATTGACATGTCGTGCACCAAGGTTACACCTTCGATTGGAAATGGCTAATAAAGAGGGCTCTAATTTGGTGGCTAGCACGACATCCACAAAAGAATTCAAATGAATCAAGGGCTATTGGCATATCTCAATCAGAGATCGACGGATGTAAGTCAAGGTTTCATTCCAAAAGCTCTGATGAAGGGCAGATGCGACTTTATATTAAAGATGTTCTGATAAAATTAATCAGGTTCGGAGATAGACGAGATCACAAGTTTTTCTAGGACAACCATCTGATTTCTCTAATAAAAATCTCTAGTAAATTTGATGTGTACAATATTACATTGAATCTGTTATAATAAAGGTAATCAAGGGCATGAGACATATCACAATTGGAGATCGGCAGATCTAAGCGAAGGTTTCATTCCAAAAGCTGCGATGAAGGGCGGATGCAATTTTATATTAAAGATGTTCTGATAAAATTAATCGGGTATGGAGATAGACAAGATCACAAGTTTTTGTAGGAAAAGGATTTGATTTCTACGGTAAAGCTGATGTGTTTCGAAGGCCATGTGGATGAACGTTACGTCAATTAATGGTGAAATGCAGTGAATTTATGGTTTTCAATATTCTAAATGCTTTCATTAATACTAACGATTCTCGAAGATTTCTCTCATAAAAGTATTGGATTCATGCATAATTGGTCCTTTTCTCTAAGTGTAGGCACTAGTCATTCTTGTGTTTTTTCCTTGTAAGCTAGTCCAGATAAATATAATTCACAAGAAATGTCTTGACCGACTAAACCTAGAAGGAAAATTCTCATTCAAAAAAAGCCCATTTCTCTTCCTCCTGAGGTCACAGAAATTCCTAGGCTATTTTCTGACATGACATGCACCCCTGATGTTGGGGTCGCTAGTTGGGAGGCCATGTATAAGATTTTTGAAGATGAAGGGCCAAAAGTTGCACAAAGAAGTCACAACAAAGGATAGGGTTCCTATGTTAGAAATTACATACAATGATGTGGCCAATTCGTTTCTCCATAGAATTGGCACTCGGCCAAGAATCTTTCCTTATATGGATATGATCAGATGGGTCATTGATCATATGAACATTGCAAGTAGGAAATTCATGACCAAGAGATAGATGATCATCGACTCTTTCACTGGAAAATATTTTTCTGCAATGTACCACCTCCCACCAGCTCAAAAGAAATATGATAAAGACTTCACTGAGAAGTTCATGCAAGAAAATGAACACCAATATGAGGTCATTCAAGGATGGAGAAGAGACCCACACAAGCATAAGCAGGAGGACAAGGGTATGTATGTTATAGCCTCTATTAATGCACCCTAATGTTTTGTTGCTGCAGTGGTCTGTAGATTGTTTAGCTATGCCAATACCTAGAAGTTTTTAGACCAATGTGTGCCCCTAATTTAAGTTGCCTTTGATAGTTATGTAATGGACTGGGGAACTATTATGTCCAACAACCTAAGAAACCAAATCCTAGAATATAGGAAAAAGTTTAATTTTTTCTGAAACTATTGTTGTCCCATTCTACATTAGTGCCTACATTATGGATTCTATTTGTTTCACTTCATATTTTCCATCCATGGGATGGAAATGGACTATTGAATACCATTTTCCTATTAACATTTACCATAATATTCTATGGGAATCAAAATACTGACCCCATTTTTACAATATTAGCCATGCTGCCGTCCTTCCTATTTACCAGTTTGTTTTCAATGAGAAGTGCTCTAGAAACTCATATGAAGGCAACATTGACTTCTTATCAATTAGAAGATGGTTTGGGTAGGAATCATTTACCTATTTTCAAGTTTTTTTCAACCTTTCACAACCTCGTGTGTTTCCCGTGTATGTCCTCGATAAGTTCCTAGCCCGGGAAATAACACACCAGACTATGGGAAATAGCTTGTCTAAGGTCATGAAAGAAAAAAAGAAGACAACGTGGCCTATTTTTTTGTTTCCTTGTGGATCTTATTCTGTATGGAATTTCAAGCATGCTACTAAGGATATGGAGGAAATCCAACTAGTGAACTTTCTAACCATTCCAAATCAACAATATGATCCAATAGATACTGGCAAAAATATTACAACATAGGCAAAGATCAGGTAGTTTACAAACGAGCTTGATAAATTTGATGATTTCTTTCAATCGGCCTCAAATTATGCAGTGGTTGAAAAATAAGCAACAGCACGCCTCAGCCCTGAGGAATTAGTGCAGTTTCGTCAATACAGGGTTAAAATTATTTTTCCATTTCCCCAGTGAAATTTTGAATCTAAATCAGCAGAACAGAGAACAAGACACAGGAAAGAGCACATCTCTGAGTCAAGATGCAGTTCATGTAACTGAAACATCGACAACTAGTGAATCAAAGGCAGAGAAGGAAATGACAGAAGAAAGTCTGGATGTGATTTGGGATTAGCTTCTTAAAGACACAGAGCCTATAAACCATAAACTTCATCGCAAACACATATTTCTTAGACTCATCTAATCACTGAGAATAACTTTTTCATTGTTGAGGCTTCTAAAGAAACTATGGAATTTGATGATTTGGAAATCATCCCATTTTTTCTGACATCTGAGTTCATTCTCAATATTGAGGAGATTCCTCCTTTGGACATATATTATAGTCCCAAACATAGAGCAGTAGTCAGTAGGTAGAGAAAGAGGAGAAGGACTGAACAAAGGTAGGATTTGGTCTTAGGAAATTCCTCCTTTCAATAATGTGGAAAGATGCCTAAGTGGCCAATGTTGAAGATCTTAGGAGACTATCAAAATATGCAGGAGCCTATGCTAGTGCAACAATCGACAAAGCCATAGAATTGAAACAACTCCTAATAGAGAAAGATGATACAATAAGGCACCTTGAACAAAATTTAGAAAATGAAAAGCAAGGAATCGTCTAGCAATGACAATCTCAATTAGCACAATTGCAAACTAGTTTCAATGGGCTGAGGATTCAATATGAATCTGACATGAAGAGTCAGGATGCCCATATACATGAGATATATTGCGGGATTGAGAAACTGAACGCTAATCCTGAGATGACATAATTCATGAAAGAAGAAGGGGAGTTGAATAACCTGATTTCTCATCAGAAGGTTCTATTTTTCCAAAATATGGCCATTATCTAAGAGATGTGCTAGTCAACTGATGCACTTGTGAATCAACTGTCTGATCTGAGGACATATAGCAAGGAAGTTGAAGAGAAAATCTATGATTTCATTGACTAGAAGAACAATTCTGAGGTTCGATTAACAAATATGCCCAAAATAGAAGAATCTCAGAGAGAGATGTCCTCCAAGAATGGGAGATAAGGTTTAAAAATGTGGAGATGGAAATATATAGTGCCATGGACATATCTAGAAACATGATTGAGTCAATCAATGATATTCTGTTGCAGGCAAATTTAATCTCCGAGATCCTAGAAGATACATTGCTTGATGTTAAAATATTCACAAAATATTGGCAAGAATCATCAAATAAGAAGGTTAAGCAGATAAAATATCTATAAAATATTGACATGGAATGCCATTGGGATTTCCTAGTCTAACCACTTGGGCAATGGTTGATGTTTATGTGTCTTCTAAATACAACCAGTGAGTTGCTGCTAGCACTCAACGACGCGTTATTCACTAGACAGATGTGCATTAGGCTTGAACATCCACCTGAATTGAAGTCAATGACATATATATGTGAACTTCAACAACGATTGGCATAATAGTCTTCATCCAAGTCTTTATCAATTTGTTGTAATAAGATTGTACTATTAGTTTGTATTTTTTATTTTAAGTGTGGTTTGTTTGGACAAGCGCAACATTTTATGGACTTTTCTATATTTGATTTTTGGTTTTAAACTGTAAATCCCTTTCATTGTTATGAAGAAAGGGGGTTCTAAAATTTTGGAAGAAGTATTTTGGTTTTTACTACTGTAGCTCTAAAAAAGTCTTAATAGAAAGAAGAACCACAGTGATTTTACTTATGAGTAAAGTGAATTTTTATCGGGTACTATTATATTTACATTGATGTTATGTTTTTGAGCTGAAGTATTGTTTTAATTCAAGTTTGCAATATATGTTATTGCATGCGATTATATCAGTATGACCATTGATGTGTTTTAATCAAAATCTGTTAAGTATACATAAGAACAATGATATCATAGATATGTAGTTGATGAATCGGTGTTTTTGTTATATGTTAGCACTTGAAAAGAGCACTTTCTCTGATACCCATATCTCATTAATATTCTTGAAGGCATGTACTTCAATATGCGATAATCTCTAACCTCAAATTTGCTCTAATCTCCGATACCTGGAATTGGTATGGTGTATTAACATTGATTAATAAGAATTTCATGTCTACCTTGATATCGAGACTTTTGAATGAAACCTTCGATATCAAATTGTCAATCATTGATTCACTTGTGGACCCGATATAATTATAAGATTGGATTTAATCTAAGATCATATCCATTTATCAGAACTTTCATTATGTGCCATCATCTCAAATGGCTAACAATATGGATGCCATATTGATATTAAAAGGATTTTAATTATAATTTTGCGTCTACCATATCAAAGCTTTATTATAGCGCAAGTTTTCAAACTATGGCATGTTGATATTATCTCCAATAAAAAAATATCTGATATTATAGACCCGATATAGTCATTAAAATGAATTAATTATGTTATCGCATCTGTTCCACATCGGATTTACCCATATCGCAAATGTTTTGTGTTGTCTCATTTTGAATGTTGTGATGAGTAAACCTCTAATTTCACTACTGGTTCCGAATTGAAGGACTACATTATGTTGATTATGTTTGTGTATGTGGTACATCCCCGTGGGGATGAGTTATATATATATATATATATATGTATGTATGTTTTTGTGTGTGTGTGCATGTAAAAGCTGAAGGCAAAGATGTGTGTAATGGATACTAAAGGTAAACATAGAATGTTTGATGCTTAAGAGGCATAACAAATCGTATGCTATAACAAACAACATGATAACAAAGATTAATAACTTATTAAGGAAGAGACATAACTCATTACATGTCATGGTTGAACCATGAAAGGTTGGATCAAAATTGAAATATAGTGGGTTATGAGACCCTTTTATTAATATGAAGATTACATGGAAGACCTGCTAGATAGTAGGGTCCTTATCTGCTTGCACGCCTTTTGTTTTCGAAGTTACAACTTGTGTTGCATGGAAAGCATTAGATTAATGTCGAAGGGAGTTTTCCCTTGGGATCAGACGAGCCGCTATCTTTTCTTAAATGACCTTCAACCTAGCCTTATCAGCAAGCTAGATACCTATTATTGGTGTCTTAGTATGGTTGTCGAGGCACTTGAAGGTTTTGTTAAGTGCCATGGAGCTTCTTTGAGTTTCGGCATAGGGTTTGGTACCATCGGTGTGTGGCACACAAGGTAGGAACCTCTCAGGAGTCCACACCAAACCCGTGGTAGGTAAGTGATGCAGGAGTGCCTATGTCACCCTAGGTAGGATTCCCTCCTAGTGAGAAGGGAAGACTTGCCAACCAAGAATCCATTGGAGAACGTATCACCCAACCTTAGGAGGGATAACATCATAGATCGTCCTAATTAATTAAATGTATCATCATCAAAATGTGAAGAACATATGGGAGTCTGCGAGATTCCTAAGATAAAGACATAGTCAACAAGACTAGGTCAAAGAAGCCTTTGCAATAGAAGAGCTTATAATTAGGGAGGTTCTAGAGCTCTTCGTCTAAAACACTACATGATGTAGAATCGAGGTCTCTTGTCCGAGTCATGACAAGACTTAGAGAGAGTGCCTTTTTTCGATGCATAGGATTGAGGCTGTGAACTTAAAGGAAAATTTGGGATAACCTTATCCTTTGTAAGTCACTCCATGGAGAGCTAAAAAGAGATTTGGCAATAAGTGAGCACAAATATTTTAGTTTCTATTTCCTTGTCAAGAGTTTTTGAAAGTATTTTATTTGAAGTGGAGTTGTAAAAGTATGCTCATATTAATCAGCAAAATGTGAACTTTTAAAGTTTGTCTTCTTTTTTTTTTTTTCTAAAGAGGAAAGCACACATTATTATTTTTTTGTAGAAAGGGGAAAATTTATGGAATTTTAACTAAGTTTTGCAGCAACTATCTATAAAAGAAAGAAACTATTGTGAAATTGAATGCAAAGTATGCTTACTGAAAGAGAACCAAAAGGGGTTAGACGCAATGGTCATACTACAGGTGGTTGTAAATACTTTGATGTTAGTATGGATTCCTCTTGTTGCCTAAGCTTGATGTAAGAATTTCCTTGCATATCGGAGTAGCGACCAAAGGAAAATGGTGGACAGATGAAAAGATCAGCCAACATTTGAACTGTAGAGATAGCAGTGAATGTTAAGCCTTGTTGGTCTATGTTTCCAATGTCCATTGTCACCTTTGCTAATGTCATTCCTTGTGATTTATGTATTTTCAAATCCCATACCATTCGAAGGGGAATTTTCCTACGAGACCCTCACATTATTGGTGGAAGTGGAACATAAGATGGGTTGAAGGCGTCCCATGGTGGGAATTTGTATTGGAAGAATTCAACAACAAAAAAGGATGGTAATCAAGGGGATTTTGATATAGCTGCATAGAAAATGGAAATTACTTTTCCAAGTGCTCCATTTACAAGACCTACTTCAACCCACAAGTTGCATGTGAGAAAAAGATGTTTTTCATTGCAAATAACAACTTTTGCATCCAATTGTTCATCTTCTTCATGTGCACCAGTAGGATGGTGATTCCTTTTCTCTGCGTAGCATCGTGGAATTAGCATGTTCAATTTTTTGAGAATTTTTTTGTTATATAATTCGACAGCGGGGTTGGTTGGATACAGGTGGATTGTATTGTCAAATTCATGTTTCTCATCCTTTGACAAAAAGGAATTTGTCCTTGACTTGAGAAGGTTCTAGTCTTCACCTATTGGTGTTGCATTTCTGAGATTCATGAGGAATTGTCGAAATGCAAATCTGAAGAGGGTTCGTCCCTTGTTGATGAAAGATGTTAGATAGTGTGACAACCATGTCAAAGGTGCACCAAAGGGCATAGCCGCTTGATGTGCTGACATACATGGGGATGTCCTTAACAAGAGGTAGTTTCCCAAGATCACCAACAAGTATGATAGATAGATTTTCGAAAGGCACATTTTGATACGAAGGAAATACCTCCCTTAAGCGATCGTCTATGTGTGAAAGAATTTTAGGGAAAATAAAGATTATTTCATCGATTAAAATGTATTTGACGTGTATAATTTTTTCTTGGAGATGCAGAAGCGATTGGCCCTCAAGTGGATTCATTGAAACTAAAGGAATGTGAAGGGAAGAATGGATTGTAAGCACCTTTATGTTAAATGTTGCAACATTTGTTGGTAAGAGTAGAAGCAATGGACTAGAATTGGGAAGAGATTCAGCAAGAAATGTATCTTTTAGGCAATTAATTGAATGATACTTCCTCATGCCAACAGTGCCATGGATTAGCATTCTAAGTGGAGGAATGGAGGAAGTGGTCCTAAAGTGGGTGAGGACAATGGTGAAAGCAACTTTCTTGGTGGCCAATAGTGAGGTGAGTGAGTGGGGAACTGGAGACAGAATAGAATGGATTTGGGTGATGAGTGACTAAAGTATATGAAACGTATGGTTGCCTCTTACAAAGGGAAATGGATGGTAGTATGGGCCAAATTGTGGCTAGAGTCAAAGTCGTTAGTTCGAAGCATGTCAAAGTCATCAATTTCCATGTTGTTTCTAGGGTGTAGTTGAGAAACAAATTGCCATTCATCAATGTCTATAGATTTAGGGAGGTTCAGAATATCATTAGTAGAGGTGTCATCAGAGGAAGGGGAAAGGGGGGTTTCAGGGGCTTGATGAACATGCCATGGAACATACGCGTATATTTTTTGTTCCCAATGCGAAATGATTACTTCATTAGTGGAGCCTATGTCTGATGGGAGTGTGGGGAAAGGGAAGTATAAAAGTAGTTCACTATAGCAAAAAGAAGTGTAGGATGCATCAATAGGAGAAGGGATCTAGGAATAGGAAGGGAGGACATGCAAAATATTGCAAGGATTTATTTGTTTCCATTAGTTATGTTTTTGGCGAGTAGAGAAGGACTAGGAACGTGCAGCTACAAGAAGAGTTTGTGTTTCAAGCGAAGCAAGTCTATTCATGTATGCTACAATGAAGAGTGGTAATGGGAAGGGGGAACCTAGACCATGAGAAACACGTTGAAAAATAGTTCGAGTAACATTGAGGGAAACAAATGAGCAACTACAAAGTGAAAGGGGTATTTTTTGTAGCATGTGGCATGTTTCATGTGCATTGATGTCCCTATCAGAAATTATTTCTGTTAAAATTTTTCAAACAACATTAACAATAGGTGTTTCGAAGTCAACAACCTAGGAGACACGTGACAACATTTTCTGATAACTTTCTGATTTTGTTTCTGGTTTCAATGCATATTTCGTGATGTAGTGGAGAACAGCATGCTGAGACAAAATCGGTTGGAAATCGATGTTTTCTCTCCATATGTATAGCATGTCAAAGTTGTGTACATTTAACCTATCATCATTACGAGAAGGGACATATTTATTTCATCCACTGTCATCAATGATCAAAGAGGAGGTGGGATTCAAATCCCATGGAACTACATAGCGACAAACAAGAGTAGGACCTTTTTTGCAAAGACATGAAGAGGGGTGGAATTTTGTATGCCATTGAACACAATTAAGAAGTTTCCTGTAGTCCTAGAGGTGAGAGGATGTAAATATCAATGGCGATGGGATGATGCATGGTTCATTCTCTGTAGAGATGTGTACATAAGGTCCATGTTGTTCAGGAGGGTGAGAATTCCAAGAAGAAATGTGTTCATTGAAAAAGGACCTGGCTCTATCCATTGCGACTTGGTCATCCCAATCGAGGTTGTCCATATTGGGTGCATTTTTGAGCCAAAGGAAACCATTTCTGTGTGTGGATCCCTTATGTTTCCACTCATACCTACAAAGATGAAAAAGGAAATTTTGTGAGGCAACTGTACATCCAAGCAAAGAAATGAAAAGGAGAAGGATGGTCATGTAAAAACCTGCACCAGAAGTCCTTTGCATGTAAACATTTTTGCAAGACCTCTTCGAGGAAGATTGTGAATTTAAAATGAATGTACTACACTGCAAGATGTGGATTATCTATTATATTCTTTAATTTCCATCGAGACAGCTCAGATGCATTCGGGGGGGACTATTATGCATGACCATGTGCATGTCATGCCATTTGATGCTAGTTTCACTTAGTGTGAAGAAGAAAGTAGGGATACCTATTTGTATGATCATATTAGTGAGTTCACCTCTGTGTTTGTTCTAGAACGAGCGTGTCCCTCTAAGGCTTGATCTGAAGCACATAATCTGGTCAGGAAGCATGGAATCAGGCATGTCATGGAGGCATGCATGAAGGTCTGTAATGGTCATTAGAAAGCCCTCTTCAAATTTTATCTTCATCAAAATAGTAGCAGTTGCTTGACTATGATGCTACAACATAAGATTATACAAGTAATACTGGAATCTTGGATGTTGGGGAAAATGGTTATCATAGTAGAGTATGAGGTGAACAACATATTTTTGCATTTAAACTTTTCTAAGACATGGTTGACCAATCATGGCAACCCCTGTGAGAAAGAGTGTGGGGAACGCCATAGAAAAGAGGCCTTCCATGGTATATTCATTGATAGCGAAGGTGGAAACAGAGGGCCAGGAAAGTGAAGCAGTGGAATTAGGATGGGGAGACTACACGTAGTTGTGTATTTCTTCAAGCTTAGTATGGGAATTAGGGAGTTTTAATATAAAAGAGGATGGTTGGAAATTTGTTGGAGTCAGTGTACAGGAATGTTATCATTGAAATTAGGAAGTTCAAGTCATGGTTTAGGAGAGGATGGGGAGATGTGACAGATGAGAGAAGACGTACCAGTAGGGTGAGTCGAAAAGGAAAATATTGTAGCTTGGTCCAGTTGGACATCCTTGTAGTAGGGATCATGGGCATGATTTTTTCATGTGCTGGGTGACACTAATTTTAAGTAGCTCGTACGAAAATGAAAATGGATAAATATGGCTCAATTCTGGTGCTCTTCATCTTGCATTGTCTCTTGTTGCTGCAACATGCAAATGGAGGTGAAGATATAAGTGTGAAGATGGAGATGAATATGATCCACAAGAAGCAGCTAAGAAGTAGGCATGAGATGATACAAGCACTTTTATGTGTGGAATCCATGTAAATTACAAGGTCCTCCCAACCCATGAATAATACATCCACTTATCATCACAGGAGGCTTGGAACCTTAGGCTTTGAAATGTCGATAGGTTTTGGCTTATATGGGCCTGACCCAGGTTCGGAAGAGTTAGTTAACCAAACAAATCCCTCAGCTACCACCCCTTTCGGCAGCAGCCCGCAGAGCGCGAACTGAAGTCTCACCCAAGGTAGCAGGGGAGGATGCTGGAACCAGGTTTCCGAACCCTAGGGATGTCTTGGTTTGGTTTGGAGGTTTTGCGCACTGGTTTAAAGCTCCACGCTGCTCAATATTTGCATAGATCTAGATTGATTATATCTTTCTTATTAGTGCGCTATTTTATTGGAGGATGCAGTTAAAACTTAAGAGGATCTTTAAGAAAACATTTAACCAACACAACTGATTCGCGAATTAAAATGAGCCCAGATTTACATTCATTCATACAATAAGCAAATTAAATTAAACAAATATTATGAAAGTCAAATTCGCAACAGCTCAGAAGGAATATATAATTTCAGAAGAAACTTCTCTTTTTTTCCACTTACCTTCAATACATTTAGATCCGCCCTACGCACTCAGCTACAGGGGTCTACGCACATAGCTGCGGACTTTCCAGGCCTTTGCGCACACAGCTGCAAAGCCTCTACCTACTACCCCAACCCTTGACTCGGACTTACAGACGCTTTTAGACTATCTTCTTCTAAAACCCATTACATTTCATCCTTTTCAAAACCAAAACTACCTTTCCCTCATAGAGCCGCACTCTATTTATACCCTTCCTTGGCCTGCAATCCCTGCACGGGCCAACTCTATTTATATTTATTTACATTATTTTCGGGTGGACTACCCTTTGACTCAATCCTATTATACTTCACGCTCTGCATACTTCAGAGTTTTTCCAATAATTTAATCTTACTTTTGGGCTTTCTGCCCCAAAACCATTACGCGGAACCTCCGCTACCCAAACACAATCATCATGACTCATCCTGAGTCACTCGCCAGTACGGCTAGACACTCTGCCTTGGAACCATCGGGAGAGGCAAGTGCAACAGGTACACCAATCACTAGTAAAAATGAAATAGCAATTAATGTAAACACAGCCGATTGGAAAGCAATAGTCATGACGCCCCCATTCTACCGCACCTCCCTCCATCCACGCCATGCATCCACCCGTACCCAACAACTACTGACACATCTTACAGGAGAGGCATTGATTCGAGTTGACCTTCCATTTATAGATCGAGATGGAGATTCTGTCTTTCTAGACTGATACCCCTACCCAGCAGGAGCAGTTCCATACGCTAATAACTTCCAATAGTGGACTTAGCTAGTACAGTCCGCCTTCCTTTGAGTGGTGCTTGTCATCCTACTGCTCCTTCATTGTCTCTTGCAACGCTTTGTCTAGCTTCTACTTCAATGTTTCTACCACGTCTCGCAACCGATGATGCTCATTCTGCTATGCTCGGTTAACACAAAACACCCTCTCATAGGATTTTAACGCGAGCGGGGGAACCGCATAGGGGACCTCCTGGTACCACTGCAACCACTTTCGACCTTCATATCCTCTCTTTGCACTGTCTGATGTAGCTTGTGTTGCAATTTTTCAAGACCCTGGCTGTTGTCCGTAAGATCCCAATCTTCGAGGGACATCAGACACAATTTATTAACTACATATCTACCCGTGGTCATCATCTGTCCATCCTTTCGTTGTTCTGTCGTAATGTGCTGGCCTATCCCTGGGCGAGGTGATAGCATTTGAACCAATTTTGCTTCATGTTCCCTCTTTTCCGGTACATCCCTTAACAGTGATGATGTAGCCTGCGGGATGCCTGCAACAATCAAAACCATACTCCTTAGAAAGTCCTGCTTCTCCATCGGGCAGATCACTACCATCAAGCGGATGCCTTGTGCAGAGATAATGAATAGCTTCATATGTGTTTCCAAAGTGTAGGCCACCCTCGGTGATTTATAAGCCATGCAAATTTCAAATTCACCTCTTACCACCCATTCCAACGCATGTAAATTTCTCGTGTAAAATCTGTGGCAGCTCATTTCATCTCTGGCTCATACTATTTCTCTTAATTTCCCACCGTTGGCTTCATAGTGCTTTAAATGGGTCATCATATCCTAAATAGTACCTGCAATAGTTGCTTTCCATATCTCCTTCGTGGCAGTGAATCCCCAGGGACGCAAATGCGGTTTTTGTATGTATGCAGTGGTTCTATCGCGCAACTCTATAGCAGCCTAGTTTATCATTCCGCACCCTCTTCCAACTGCATGGGGTGTTGGGACTAGGTCTCCTACGGATAGTCAGGTGGGTGAACCCCTAGTATGGGTCTTCTGTTTCCCGACTAGCCCAGGTCGCGAGCACCCTATACGTTCCCTCGATTCTACTACTAAATTATGGCGCACGCATCCCTGTTCTCTCGGGTGTAGTTGCAACTACACTAGCGGGGTCAATGCTTGTAACAGGGTAGGAGAGCTAGCCACATCGGTTTCCTTTGGAAATTCCTTACCGTAATCTAGGTAGGCAACTTCTAACTGCAATTCCGCAATTGCTTTGTCTAGCTTCATACTTCGTGCACGGATTCAGGCACCGGTTTCTTCTAACTCATCGAGTCATAGTTTTCCATGTAGAATGGTTGCCCAAAGCTGCTGAAATTTTTTGCGGACGTCATCACCGGTGGAGTGAGATACACCTATAGTGGTTGGTTGGGCTGTAGAGAGATGGTCCCTCCCGGATTTGTGACCCTGTGTTCCACGCAGGTCCGGTTGGGTTGTTAGTCGTCCAATGGGCATCCATATCTTTCAAACTACTACTTTATGCCACCGTGGTCACTGCACACGTCCTCTAATCCAGACTTGAAACCACCGCCTATATCCCAGCTTCTGCGGCTCCCCTCCAGGTGCATGCAACCTGTCTTTCGGCACACTGGGCTGCTCCTGGATTATGCATAATGTGTTAGGCAGGGTGATCTGTGCTTCAGCTATCACGCCATTCTCCTCTTGTCGTGGTCTTTCTTCTGTCGTTATGCACTGTACTGACTAAGTCACCATATTGGAGTTGAGTGTCATAACGGCCTATAGTCGATTCTGCCATCGCTTTGCCTCCTCCTCAGAATCCATGGTGCAGATGCTATCACGTTCCCATGAGGTTCTTCTATTATCGATGGACTACATTCGATCTGGGTCTTACGTTGTTATTTGATAAATGCAATCCAGTTCATCATCAATTTCCTCGTCTTGTACGGGTTCAATGTAGCATTCTCATTCCACTGGGTCCAGCAGAACTACTACCCGTAGTGACTTCTTTTCGAATTTCATCTTGCGCCTTTTTAACTTAATGACCCCTTTCATGTCTGTGGCCCAATCAATTTCGAGTAGTGCAGGGTAAGGATTGTTGTCATCAACAATCTCTATGACTTAGAAATCAGTTTGGGTACTTACACCATCGATATCCACCATTACTGCTTGTAATCGACCCATTGGTAATATCTTTTGTTGGTTGGCCATTCGTAATTGAATTGGGGACCATTGTAGTGTGGGCTTGCCCATACGCTCCCAGGTTTGTTTAGGCTGTACATTTGCATCCGAGCCTAAATCTAGGATGACTTGATCGATTTCATAGTCACCGATTTGCGCAGTCAATCTCATCTCTCATCCAGTGGGCATAGCATGTCTTCCTATCCTCCGGATGACCTGGAGTTTGCTAGATCGGGCACACCTGGTGATCAGTTCTTGCAATCCTTGAACAACCTTACGATCACGCAGAAATTTCATGCAGGTTTCAAGAAAGGTAGTGATCATGGAGGGGTCCACTCCTTCCTCCATTTGATCCCTCCTACCTAGGGTGGAAGCTTTTGTGAAGCTCCGCTGAGCTTCTCTTGGCCCCATCTTCCCCTGTTCTGGCTCAGTGTTATGTCCCTGCATAGGTAGGTCGCACCTCTTCCCATCTTGATTCCCTCCTATGGTTGTGTCGATTCTTAGTACCATACTTATACTAGGGTCCTCTTTGCAAGGTTCCGCGCACATCATCTGGATATTTTGCGTTGGTGGAGATTGGAGTACTCCTTTTTCACTCAATTGGGAAATTAAGGTTGGAGAGTCTACCAATTCGTGATCAAACTACTCACAGTAGGGGCATGAGATCCTAGTTGGGTTCGTGCTGTCACGAGTGTAGTGTCCTTGTCCACCACAATTATAAAAAATTAACTATCTGCGGCCCCATCTAGGCCCCAATCCTCTTCCCCACTTGCGTCCTTGAAATCCTCCCCGTACTCCAGTCTGCACCCGGTAGGCTGGGTTTCTCTCTAGCATTAAGTCATAACTTTGACATGTTCGTCATCATGTCCTACCAATCGTCAACAGTTACAATACAAATGTTGTGAGGTTTGGGTATACTTTTGTAAGAGGTGGCAGTTATCTGTTGCATGCTTCCCTCCCACCTAGAAAATCATGCACTAGAGCATAGGCGTGGCACTTGGTCATACTTGTACTTCTACTTTTAATGGCATCGGACCTCCTCCCTGTTGGCATTATGATTCAAGTGTTGTCCTTGATGGCAACTCACTCAGAGGTTGGTACAGGTGATGGCATCTTAATCAGAAGACAGATCTCAGTACAACATGCCAAGGAAGCTCATACACGCCGTTTCGTTAAGCCCAAGTCGCGTGTACACGCTAGTTCGATTCATAAAAAGCGCGTGTATGTGGAAAGGTTCCTTTGGTCCATGGTGGTTAGTCCTTGGAAGTTGTGCCTATGATTTCGGACCATTGTGTCTCGACGAGCGTGTCGATCCCTAGTTTTGAAGTTGATGGTATTGTGTTACTATGGTTTTGGCTCTTGGTATTGAGCTAGGCCTAAGACTATATAAGGAGAAGAAGATCATTAGGCAAAATCATCTTTCGACAAGGCTTGAATATCTAAGAGAGAAAGAGATCTGATATGCAGGTTCTGGGTTGCTTGATCTAAGCCAAGGAGAGATCACATCGGTTGATGGAAGACTAGATCTAAGGATAGATCGGGATCTAATGGTTTGAAATGCACTATCATGATATGGTTGATTATGCGTATTTCTAGATCTGCATATTGTCGCAATGTTACGTTTTGGATCTAACTAATGTCTGGTACAACTGCAAATTGAGAAAGGTTATTTTTAGATCTGTACGCAGGTTGGCTTCGGTAAAAGCGCGTGTATACGCGGGTTTTGCTCATTGAAGTAGCGTATATCTTTTGAAGCTTGATTTTGGGTTTACAGTGGGGTCTGACTGTTATTGCAGAGTTCTGTAGTCTGCTCTGTGTTCTGGTAACTGGTGATTGACAGGGTTCAGTGGTTCAGTGATTCAAAGTTTGGTTGTTTTATGCTTCAATGATCTGTTGTGGAAATTGAATGATTTGTGGTCTTCAGATTGTAATGTTGTGCTTCAGGAATATCCAAGTCTGAAAATGTATGAAAAGTGATATCTGAAAGAAGAAAGATTGTAGGTCAGCACCTACGTACTAGTATCTTGGCTAGTACAAGAGCAAAGGGGGTTGGAGCTCCCTTCCAAGGAAGTTTGGAGAACGAGAGAAGGTTGTAGCCTTCTGCAGGTTGTAGCCTGCGTACTGGTATAAGGCTGCACCAGTACAAAAGATTGTAAACTGAAGTTTCATATTAAAGAAAGATAGAGACAACTTGCAGCAGGTGGTTTTCACCCACATTGGGTTTCCACCTTATATCTTGGTGTTCATGTGTGTGGCTTTTTATCTGTTCTGTTATACTGCACATGTTTACTGTTAATGTGGTGAATAATGTCCTGATGCACTTAATTGAAGAATAAGCTAACTAAATTGTGAGTTTTCTTCTTATACGCTGTTTTACTTCGTCACAGTAGCGTGTACACGCTGGTTCACTTAACTGAAGTAGCGTATATGTTTCTGAGCATTTAAAAAGTTTGATTAATCTGATAATACTGATTCACCCCCCCTCTCAGTATTATTTCCAACAATTGGTATCAGAGCAGGTCCTTCAGAGAAGCTTGATCGCTTGAAGGAAGATCATTCATCATGAGCAACTACGAGAAAGAAGCATCAATCAGGCCACCGGTTTTTGATGGAACAAATTTCAATTATTGGAAGGTAAGAGTTACTGCATATCTTCAATCTCTTGGTACAGAAGTTTGGGACATTGTAGAAACAGGCTATGTTTTTCCTTCAGCTACTCCTACAGATCCAGCTGAGAAAAAGGCATATGAAACAAATGCAAAAGCAGTCAGTACTCTATTAGGAAGTATATCTCAAACAGAATTCATGAAGGTCATGCACTTCAAATCAGCAAAAGAGATATGGGACAAAATGATCACTAGCTATGAAGGAGATGAACAGGTAAAGGAAGCTAAACTTCAAACTCTCAGGATTCAATATGAGACTCTCAAGATGTATAATGATGAAAGTGTGGCTAATTATTTTCTTCGGGTAGATGAGATTGTTAATTGTATGAAAAATTTGGGTGAAGAAATAAAAGAGACTATAGTAGTTTCAAAGATTCTAAGATCATTATCCCCCAAGTTTGAATCTAAAGTATCTGCAATAGAAGAAAAGGAAAATCTCAAAGTTCTCACTATGTCTCAGCTACATGGAATTCTAACTGCTTATGAAATGAGAAAGGGAGGTCCATCAGACAGAAGGGAAGCTGCTTTTAAGGCATCGGGAAAAGAAGATTACTATGAAGCAAGCCATGTTCCAGAAGAAGAGGAAGAAGAATCAAATTTTGTCAGAAATCTTCAAAGGGGTGCTGGAAGGTTCAGAGGTAAGCTACCTTTCAAATGCTTTGCTTGTGGAAGAGTAGGTCATTATGCTGCAAAATGTCCTTATAAGGATAAAGGAAAAGAACCTGCTAGATGGAACAAGAAACAAAGTGCAAATAAGAAAAGCTACTACACCCATGAAGATAGTGATGGCTTATCAAACAGTGATGAAGATGAACAAGGTAATAAATATAAGCTGTTAATGGCATTTGAAGATGATGATTATGAGGATGCTGTAGATGTGGATAATCTCTATAATGAAATTACTAGACTCAAGAGATGCATAGAAGAAAAGAGTGTGATCATTGATACTTTGCAATTTCAAATTGATGAAAAGGAAAAACATCTTGAAAAACTAGAAGGTGAAATTGTTGGTCTCAGAAAAGAAATTGAGAAAACAAAAGCTATTAATCTTAAGTTTGTCAAAGGATCTGAAACTTTGGATGAGATTATCAATGTGCAGCGGTCTCCTCTAAACAAGACAGGTTTGGGCTATAATGGAGAAACCTCTCAAGCATCCACCTCAAAAAGTTATCTTGATGCAGCAAGAAGAAATGAGCAGAAGAACAATGAAGATAATCAGGTAAAGCAGGGACGAATTACAAACAGAAACTATCAGGGACAATCCTTCTTAAGGGTGAACAAAAGCTACAACCAACCACAGGTAAAATCTTCTCAGTTTGGCACAAGAATAGATGAAAATAGAAATCAGTTGGCTGGTAGATTCAATAACCGCAGAAGCTTCTTCAATGGACAATGCTTTTCTTGCCATAACTTTGGTCACAAAGCAGCTCAATGTGTTGCATATAAAACAATCATGACTAGGGAAGCTCAAAAACAAAGAAGTATGACAGGGATTACAAAGAGGACCTATAACAACTTTTCGGTTCTTGAAAATGAAGTTGAATGTTCTATTTGCAATAATTTTGGTCATAAAGAATCTGAATGCAGGAGCAGGTTTCAGGAGAAAAAGGAACAAGCCACGAGCACCAAAAAATGGAGAATAAAGGAACCTCAGACAGAAAGATGTGGGATAGCTTTTTATGCAGAAGGACAGGAAAATCTATGGTACATTGACAGTGGATGTTCGAAACATATGACAGGTGATAAAGAAAAACTTGAATCTTATTCTACTTTAGAAAAGGAAAGAAAGTTTCTTTTGGAAATGATACTCCTGCAACTATAAAAGGAAAAGGTATTGCTCCTTTGAAAGAAAAGGTCAAGGCTGGAAATGTTTTGTATGTTGATGGATTGAAGCATAATCTTCTAAGTGTCAGCCAGATGTGTGATCAAAAAACCGAGGTTATTTTCAGATCGAATGGATGTCTTGTTCGTGATCTTGATACAGGTAAAACAGTTCTCAAAGGCAAAAGAACTCCAAATAATCTGTACATATTTGAAGAAGGACAACAACAATGCTATCTTAGCAAGGATGAAGAGCACTGGTTATGGCATCGAAGGTTGGGACATCTAAGCTTCTCACAAATAAGGAAAGCATGCAAATATCAGGCAGTTCGCGATCTTCCAGATATCAAAATTCCAGACAACACCATATGCAAATCTTGTCAGTTTGGAAAGCAAACCAGAACTAACTTTCCAGAGAAGGAAGGATCAGCTAGCTTGCCTCTTGAGCTAGTCCATACAGATGTATGTGGTCCATTTAGGAAAAGGACACCTCGAGGAGAAGAATATCTGATATTATTCATTGATGATTTCTCAAGGTTTGTTTGGTTAGGGCTTATGAAGCACAAAGATGAAGCATTCGAAAAATTCAAATCCTTCAAAGCATTGGCTGAAAATGAATCAGGACACAAAATTAAGTGCCTCAGATCTGACAGAGGTGGGGAGTTCACATCAAATGAATTTTTCGATTTCTGCGATGAACATGGGATAAGAAGAGAATTCTCTACAGCTAGAACTCCTCAGCAAAATGGGGTTGTGGAAAGAATGAACAGAACTATCCAACAAATGGCTCGTGCTATGCTCGATGAATCAGGTACTCCTGCAACCTTCTGGGGTGAAGCTGCACATGCTGCTGTTATCATTCTTAACAAAACAAATGTCCGAGTAAACAGCACTCAAACACCTCATGAGCTTTGGAGTGGTAAAACTCCTTCCGTGAAGCATTTCAAAATCTTTGGGAGCAAATGTTATATTAAGAATACTGATGAGCAACTTGGCAAACTTGAACCTAGAGCAGATGAGGGCATTCTTCTTGGTTATTCTCCACATAGCAAAGCATACAAGTGCTACAATAAAAGACTTGGCAGAATTGTTGACAGTATTGATATAGTGGTTGATGAGAAGGGATATATTCCTAGGCAAGTTCATCATGAAGAAGATGAAGGTTACTCTCAAAGGCGAAATGATGAAGAAGAAGAACCTCAAGAAGAAGAAGAATCTCAAGAAGAACCAGAGGAGCAGACAAGAATAGAAGAGAAGACTCCATCCAGATATGTCCAAAAGAATCATCCAGAAACTCAGATTGTGGGGCAGAAAGAAGCAGGAGTACAAACAAGAAGGACACTTGCAGAAGCTTCAAGCTACTTGGCTCTACTCTCCTCCATTGAACCACAAAATGTGAAAGAAGCATGCAAAGATGAATGTTGGGTCAAAGCAATGGATGAAGAACTTGAGCAAATCGAAAGGAACAACACTTGGGAATTAGTTCCTAGACCAAAAGATAAGAATGTAATAGGAACAAAATGGGTCTTCAAGAATAAGTTAAATGAAAATGGAGAAGTAATTAGAAACAAGGCCAGACTTGTTTGTAAAGGGTATGCACAGCAAGAAGGAATAGATTTTGAAGAGACCTTTGCTCCTGTGGCAAGACTAGAGGCCATCCGAATGTTCCTTGCTCTCTCAAGCTTTCAAAACTTCAAGGTATTTCAAATGGACGTGAAATCAGCCTTCCTGAATGGAGACTTAGAAGAAGAAGTATATATTGAGCAGCCAGATGGGTTCATTCTTGGAAATGATCCAAACCTTGTATGCAGATTGAAAAAGGCACTCTATGGGCTCAAACAAGCTCCAAGGGCTTGGTACTATCGGTTGGACAAATATCTTCACCAACAAGGCTTTTCAAAAGGATCAGCAGATAGCAATCTCTATATAAAAGTTGAAAATAACAAATTGCTAATTCTTGTTGTTTATGTAGATGATATTATTTTTGGCAGCAATGAAGAGACCATGAGTCAAAACTTTGCCTTGGTTATGCAGAAAGAATTCGAAATGTCACTTCTTGGAGAATTGACATATTTTCTTGGATTGCAAATCCAACAAAATGAAGGAGGTATCTTCTTGTCTCAAACCAAATACCTCAAGCAGATCTTGAAGAAGTATGGCATGGAAGAGTCAAAGCCAGTATGTACACCCATGGTTACAGGATGCAGCCTCAGTGCAAATGATGAATCAGCAGCAGTTCACCAACCCACTTATAGATCCATGATTGGGAGTTTGCTTTATTTGACAGGTACTCGACCAGATATTACACATGCAGTAGGAATGGTTGGAAGATTTCAAGCCAACCCAAAGGAAACTCATCTTCAGGCAGTCAAAAGAATCTTCAAATATCTTCAAGGGACCCAAAACTATGGCTTATGGTATCCTAGAAATACTGATCTCACTCTTCATGCTTACACAGATGCAGATTGGGCTGGAAGTGTGGATGATAGGAAAAGCACAAGTGGAGGTGCTTTCTTCATGGGTTCCAGATTAGTATCTTGGTTCAGCAAGAAACAAAGTTCGATTGCCTTATCTACAGCTGAAGCAGAATATGTGGCTGCAGCATCTTGTTGCACACAACTTCTTTGGATGATGCAGACCTTGCAGGACTTTCAAATCACTTGCACTCCACCTGTCTCTATCTTATGTGATAATACAAGTGCAATCAGCATTTCAAAGAATCCTGTCATGCACTCAAAGACCAAGCACATACCAATCAAGTACCATTTTCTTCGGGAACAAGTGCTTGAGCAGAAGGTCAAGTTGGAGTATGTTCCTTCTAAGGAGCAAGTTGCTGATATTCTCACAAAACCACTGCCCAGGGAAACTTTTGAATATCTCAGACAAAAGCTGGGAGTAGTTGATGCTTCATCCTGTTGTTGAAGTTTGTTTGTTCTACAGAAAAGTTGGTATACGCAGGTTACGGAAGGGATATGAGCGTATACACGCGGATTCATGATGGGTAAGTCGCGTGTATTCTGGACGCTTGTTGCAGAAAGAATATCCGCGTACATACGCTGCTTTATACAGGATAAAACGCGTATATGAAGTTCTGAACAGCAAGGGAAAACTCTGAAGTTCTGAACAGCAATAGGAATGTCAGAATTCTTCAGGCACAGTTTCAGGGAGTGCAACAGGCACAGGTTCAGGGGGAGCAGCTCAAAAGTCTCATAAAGCATTGTTGGCATTCAGATGTTTTGGTTGTTGGTTTCAGGAGAAGGAGCTCAGAAAGAAATTCTGGTTGCTGATCTAACAAGATGTTTATCAGATGCTGCTGGTGTCTTTCCTAAGTCTTGGTCTAGATCTGTTGTCTCTATGTCATGTATCTCTCTTGTCATATCTCTTTTATGGTGTCAAGGTCATGTAACGGCCTATGTTGGTTTCCCCACTATGCCTGGGATGAATGCTGTAATATAATTGGTTGTTTCTGATATGTCCCCTCTTGGTAGGGAGTATGGATGTATGTATTGAGTCTTTTGGTGATAGGAAGGTCCCTTATGGTGTATAAATCTTGGTTCTTGTTGAAGAACATCTTTTTCAGATCTGGCCTACTGTCAGGGGGAGCACGAGTCAGCACAGCCAAGCAGAGGTATCAGCATGTCCTCAGGGGGAGCACAACCCTTTGCTCTTGATGTCAAAGGGGGAGAGTGACTTGGTGTGGTGGTTGCCATCAAGTCCAAAGGGGGAGATTGTTGGCATTATGATTCAAGTGTTGTCCTTGATGGCAACTCACTCAGAGGTTGGTACAGGTGATGGCATCTTAATCAGAAGACAGATCTCAGTACAGCATGCCAAGGAAGCTCATACACGCCGTTTCGTTAAGCCCAAGTCGCGTGTACACGCTAGTTCGATTCATAAAAAGCGCGTGTATGTGGAAAGGTTCCTTTGGTCCATGGTGGTTAGTCCTTGGAAGTTGTGCCTATGATTTCGGACCATTGTGTCTCGACGGGCGTGTCGATCCCTAGTTTTGAAGTTGATGGTATTGTGTTACTATGGTTTTGGCTCTTGGTATTGAGCTAGGCCTAAGACTATATAAGGAGAAGAAGATCATTAGGCAAAATCATCTTTCGACAAGGCTTGAATATCTAAGAGAGAAAGAGATCTGATATGCAGGTTCTGAGTTGCTTGATCTAAGGAGAGATCACATCGGTTGATGGAAGACTAGATCTAAGGATAGATCGGGATCTAATGGTTTGAAATGCACTATCATGATATGGTTGATTATGCGTATTTCTAGATCTGCATATTGTCGCAATGTTACGTTTTGGATCTAACTAATGTCTGGTACAGCTGCAAATTGAGAAAGGTTATTTTTAGATCTGTACGCAGGTTGGCTTCGGTAAAAGCGCGTGTATACGCGGGTTTTGCTCATTGAAGTAGCGTATATCTTTTGAAGCTTGATTTTGGGTTTACAGTGGGGTCTGACTGTTATTGCAGAGTTCTGCAGTCTGCTCTGTGTTCTGGTAACTGGTGATTGACAGGGTTCAGTGGTTCAGTGATTCAAAGTTTGGTTGTTTTATGCTTCAATGATCTGTTGTGGAAATTGAATGATTTGTGGTCTTCAGATTGTAATGTTGTGCTTCAGGAATATCCAAGTCTGAAAATGTATGAAAAGTGATATCTGAAAGAAGAAAGATTGTAGGTCAGCACCTACGTACTAGTATCTTGGCTAGTACAAGAGCAAAGGGGGTTGGAGCTCCCTTCCAAGGAAGTTTGGAGAACGAGAGAAGGTTGTAGCCTTCTGCAGGTTGTAGCCTGCGTACTGGTATAAGGCTGCACCAGTACAAAAGATTGTAAACTGAAGTTTCATATTAAAGAAAGATAGAGACAACTTGCAGCAGGTGGTTTTCACCCACATTGGGTTTCCACCTTATATCTTGGTGTTCAAGTGTGTGGCTTTTTATCTGTTCTGTTATACTGCACATGTTTACTGTTAATGTGGTGAATAATGTCCTGATGCACTTAATTGAAGAATAAGCTAACTAAATTGTGAGTTTTCTTCTTATACGCTGTTTTACTTCGTCACAGTAGCGTGTACACGCTGGTTCACTTAACTGAAGTAGCGTATATGTTTCTGAGCATTTAAAAAGTTTGATTAATCTGATAATACTGATTCACCCCCCCTCTCAGTATTATTTCCAACACTCCCGCCAGATAGTTTGCGAAGACAGGACAATGGTCCTTGTCGTGTGCTTGGCTCTTACATTTAATATAGCCTACCTTTGGGCATGCCTCGGGTCAGGACACTCTTCCTTGCTTCAAGCTTTGCACTTCTAGACTCAAGTTTTGAAGTTGCACATCGATTTGTTGAACTCCCAACCCTAGGTATGGTATTGGGGTCCCGTGTAACCTCATTGTTGTTTCCAATGTCTCGGCTTGGGTTGAGATCTTATGTTGTGACAAAGCCATCCTAAAATGGGGTGTTAATGATGCCACAAACCACTACAATGCTGCCCATCTGTCAAAGTCATGTTAGCTTCGCAAATAGTACTCTTTAACCTTTGGTCCAGATCCCATAGAGTTTCACCAGGAAACATTGCTATCTCCTTAAACCCAATGACTGACTGGGCTTCAGACTTTGGTCGACCAAACTATTTATTAAGCACATCCAAGATCGCCGCTATTCCCTCATTCGGATGGTCGGTTGAGTATTTTATGTACCATGTCAGCACGCGGTCCTGTAGTGCATTGATCAGCGTGGCCTTTTTAATGTTTTCATTTGTTATGCATTGCGTGTCCCATACAAATTTTATCACAAACCAGAACCAACTTGGCTCTTCATTCCCTACACCCTGAAATGTCGGTAACTTGACTGCAGTCACCATCCCAACTTTCGGTGGCGGAGGGGGTGGAGGTGGTGCTGGTGTGGATGAACTTGACGTGGGTGAAGTGGGTGGCAATGTAGATGCAGGTGGTATAAGTGGGAAGTGTTCTTTAATCAATCGAACCACACTTCTTAGTGAGAACCTACTGAGATCCTCCTTCCTTTCCCGCGAGATAGAAATCAAAGGGCTATTCTCTACTTCTCCTGCTCTTCGATAACCCCTTCTACTCCGTGTTACTCTAGACATCAATATACGCGCAGGATCTGTTTTTCGCACAATAGCATCTTAATCCAAGTATTCAATGATTTGATGTACCTACCCCACGGTCCTTGGAGAAATTTCCTTTCTACTTCACTATAACTTACGGTTGTATCTATTGCGAATTTAGTGAAAGATCCCCCTATGATCTAATCTAACCGGTGGTATACCATGCACGCAAGTCTATCTTCGGTGGCTTCCAGCCTGTGCACCAGTTCTGGAGTCCACACTATCGGCTGGTCTAATCTGCACCTCCCCACACTATCAGCTAACTTTGCGATCCACTTGTACAATTCTATTGGAAATGTTATGAAAAATATCTCGTGTATATCCGTGAATATATAGCAATCCAACCACTATTCCTCTGATATCCACAAGTTTCTGTTTTCCTAAACTGTGAACTCGTGAAGCTTCAGATCCCACCAATCTTCAAGCTCTTTCCTCATAGGATTCCAGTGTTCCCACATTAGACACCCCTGAGGCAGATCCCAGTCTCAGTAATGGAACCATTTGTTGGCTTATATGGGCCTGACCCAGGTTCGGAAGAGTTATTTAGCCAAACAAATCCCGCAGCTACCAACCCTTTCAGCAACAACTTGCGAAGCGCGGACTGAAGTCTCACTCGAGGTAGCAGGGGAGGGTGCTGGAACCAGGTTTCTGCACCCTAGGGATGTCTTGGTGTGGTCTGGAGGTTTTGCGCACTGGTTTAAAGCTCCGTGCTACTCGGTATTCACACAGATCTAGATTGGTTATATATTTCTTATTAGTGCGCTATTTTATTGGACGATGTGGTTACAACTTAACAGTATCTTTAAGCAAACATTTAACCAACACAACTGATTCGTGCATTAAAATGAGCCCAGATTTACATTCATTCATACAATAAGCAGATTAAATTAAACAGATATTATGAAAATCAAATTCACGACAACTCAGAAGGAATACAGAATTTCAGAAGAAACTTACCTTTATTTTCCACTTATCCTCAATACATTCAAATCCGCCCTGCGCACTCAGCTGCAAGGGTTCGCGCACACAGCTGTAGACTTTCCAGGCCTCTGCGCACACAGCTGTAGATCCTCTACCTACTAACCCAACCCTTGACTCAGACTTACAGATGCTTTCAGACTATCTTCTTCTAAAACCCATTACATTTCATCCTTTTCAAAACCATAACTGTGTGTTCCTCATAGAGCCACACTCTATTTATACCCTTCCTTGGCCCACGATCTCTGCGCAAGCTGAATCTATTTACATTTCTTTACATTATTTTGGGGAAGACTACCCTTTGACTCAATCCTATTATACTTCATGCTCCACATACTTCAAAGTTTTTACAATAATTTAATCCTACTTTTTGTGCTTTTTGCCCCAAAACCGTTACGCGAGACCTTCACTACCCAACAATAGGCTCTAGTGCACTAGACATGGGAGTTTCTCTTTATTTCGTAGAGGTGAACATGGGAACCCCTCCTGAGAAGGTTCTCATTATTCCAGACATAGGCAACAATCTTTTTTGGGTGAATTGCAATCCTAAAATCCAATATGCTAGCACAAAGCCCCATCCCATGTTCAAGCCTAGAAAATCCTCATCTTTATCATATGTTCCTTGTAATTCCCTAGATTGCAAGGTCATTTCTCTAACCCCATCGATAGCATGTTATGGTTCCATGAAGGCTTGCAAGTACAACCAGGGTTACATGGATGGCACCACCAACAACACCCTTTTATCGAGGAAACCATAACCTTGAAGTCCAGAGATAACAAAGCTAAGTTGTTTGGGGTAAGGGTATATTGATGGGATACGAAATTGAGAACCAACCTGCAGATTCACCTGTGACTTTCAGAGGCATGCTAGGATTAGGTCAAGATTTTACTTCATTTTCTCAACAAACTCTCCCTTTATATGGAGGCAAGTTTTCTTTCTTCTTAAGAAATTTTCTGGATCCCTTCACAGTGAAAAACTCTCTGGTCTTTGGCGATATCCTCCAACAATATTCAAAGTTTTTAAAGAATCTCATTCAGTATACCCCTATTTTGAAAGGAAGGGCATCAGATTATTATGTTTGGAATTGATGGAATCATCATTGATGGAAAGAGTCTTCCCATATCCAGCAATGCTTGCAATATGGATATGAATTCTGGTAGTCAAGGGATAATTATAGACTCTGGGACTTCTCTTACTTTTTTCGAAAAAGAGGCATATGTTGTAATAATTAATGCCTTTGATTCTGCCATTACATATCCCAGGGTTGCAACGCAAGAACTCACGCAGCTTGATCTGTGCTTCAAGCCATCAAGAGTGAAAAAACTGAAATTTCCAAATTTGTCAATCGTTTTTGGTTGGGGGGAAATATTTAGTCCTCCCTCCGACAACTATGTCTTTCAGGTGAAGGGTTAAAAATCCATTGATGAATATTAATTGACACTTGTGTGTAAGCAAATGAAATGATAGATTTCTAACTAATATGTGAGGTTAAGATCATTTTAGGAGTTACTAATGTTCTATTATCAAGTATGCTAAGAAGGAAACTGAACTCCTTGAAAATATCTTAGTTGATATTGCATGTGATGGTAGACAAATTTGTAAAACACGTAGCAAGTAAGGTTAAAAGGTAAAGGAGTTGGGTAAGAATTCATTTCAGCTAAATTTATTATTTTTTATTTTTAAAATTGATGCATGTATTCCCTGGATGCCCAAGAAGGGGTGTGGTTAAGATGGAAAATTGTTAGCATAAAATATTTAGTAAAATATTAATAATCTGCACATGCATTGAGCTTCCATATTGAAAAGAGATTATATGAATGAATAATACACTCATGAGATCAAATATGTTTGGTAATGCATTGAGATAATGCATGAAAATTTGAGATGTATGAAGCAAATGTAGGGATTAAAATTGTGTTAATGAATCCATGAGTATTGACCCAATAGTTTTAAGCTTGAGACAAGTGATTCGATCATATAACATTGAGTTTAATGGTAAGGAACATGTAATTGAAGGATTGGCTTTCCTAGTTAATGTGAAAATTGTACAGAATTGTTGATATATGAAAACAACTTTGTCATTAATACTTAGTGGGTTATGACAAAGGAAGGAAACCTTAAGTGTGTAAAGATTGATAGAATATTTGTGATGCATATATGAGTTACTATGACATGATTTGGTCATGACACTCATATTATGAACCGTGATAGTACATATGTTTGGTACCTTGATTGCATGTCTGTTGTATGAGACAATCAATTGCATGATTGAATGTCATGAAAAGAAATAACTTCTAATCATTTTGAGGAATTGTTGAGTAGTGGAGTGAGTGGGCATGAATCCCTCATTTTGTAAATAAAAGTGGAAGCTTATTATTCTTGAATTTAGAGATATGTATATTTTAGTTTTGACCATTTGATTGTTGGAATAAATGTTTGTATGCATAATGGAATGCTTGGAATGATTGTGATGCAAATAAATAATGCAACGATAGCTTAATTTAAAATTATTTTTAAATTAATTGAAAGTGATTTAATTATCATCTGTATAATAATTTTAAGATAACTTTAGGAGATGTTATAAATCTCACAATGAAAATATTTTATGTATGAAAACTTACCACTATTTGGTTGATTGAAAGTATATATTGCTATTGAAATGACTTTAGTTATGATAATTAAGGTTGAGTACTACCACATGCAAGATTCAAACATCATGATAAGAATCTCATATTTATGAAATTTGATTCATCTATGAAGCAAGTTTAGAAAATAAAAATAAAAAATGAAGAATATTTGATTTAAATAATTATTATTAATCTTATGGAAATTGTATGCTTGTGATATAGGTGAGATGATGTTTGATCTAGGAAGGGTAGATAATGGTTGGAAGCTAAAAATACTTGGGATAAGTCCATTGTGGTGACACTAGAAGCCTATGACATACATTTATCACCATGAATTATGTTATGACAAATTTGTTGTGCTACTTAGAGAAAACCACAAGGATGGCATGGCTATAAGACTTCATAAATCTCAACTCTTCCTATGCAAGGAATCCCTACCAAGAAATGCACCACTAAAGGAATTAGGGAGGTAGAAAAGTGGATTCCTGAACTTGAAAGTTGTGTGATTGAAATGAAGGGGAGACTTGAATGAATTAGTTTTCAAATACTCATGTAAATACAAATTGCTTCAACATTTGATTATGGGTTGTCTCTTGGTACTATAGTGAACAAAGAAATGTGAGATTGAGTTTTGTACAAGTAGAATATATAGCAGAGAGCATGACTACTTATGAGGATATATGGTTTCTGAAGTTTCTCGTGGCACTATTTCGTTAGAAGTTAGAGTCGACTAGTACCTACTGTGATAATCAAAGTTGAATCAAGCTCTCTAAGAATCCAGTGTTTCATGATAGGTCGAAACACATCGATATTATATACCACTTCATCAAGGATTGTGTATAGCGTGGATTAGTTTGGCTACAATATGTTTCCACAAATCAATAGATTGTAGATATTTTGATGAAAGCCTTGGGTAAAGCAAAGTTTGTTTTCTTCAAGGATAAGTTGGGACTCATGGAGAAAACCTTCCTCACTAAGTGAGGGTGTTAGTTTTTGTAGCTTGAACAAGTGTTCTAATCTAAAATGGTGTCTATGAGACAAGGAGCACATGGGGATTAATTATCTCCAATAACTAGAAAACGTTTCTAAGTGAAATGTCTTAATTAGATTTAATTAACCAATTTTAATTTTTTTCCTAATTTTAACTTAGGGAAATGGGTTAATAAATGAGTATTAATTAAAACGAATTGATTTTATACTAGATAATTCCAGAAAAAAATATTTGAAGAAGTCAAGATGATCTTAGCCATCGATGTGGCCATTGAATAATTCGTTAATGAGAGATTATAAGAGGAGATAGATGGAGCCTTTGGAGACCATTTGAACAAACAATTTTTTAGTGATAGCAAGGGTGCAATGATAATGTGGGAGGCACCATAATGAGGTTTCAGAAGGATAAATTGAGGAAGGATTTTTTCAATAAATTCTTCACAGTGATTCTAGTTTTCCAAGAGAAGGAAGGATGTTGAATTATTCTGTATAAGGAAGGCCGAGATAGGCAGTGCAAGTAGAAATTTTATCTTGTGTGAGTAACTAGAGACTCGTTTCACTTTCCAGTTGTTAGAACAATTTCTTGGAGGCAATGTGAGTTGGTCAATCAAGTTGATAGAGGAAGTATTATTCACGAGATTTATTTCCTAGAGGTAGTGCGAGTTGTCAAGAAGGACGGTTCAAATTTCTAGTTAGCCAATGCATGTTGCAGAAGGAAGTGGAAATTTCCTAGGAGAGGTCTAGTTGGTTTATAGAGGAAGTTCTTGATTTCCCAGTCTAATTTGGTCGGCTATAGTGAAGAGAAAAATTTCCATATCTTTGCCAACAAAAGGAAAGAAGTTTATGTAATCCTTGATTTGTTAAAGAAATAATAAAATCCTCATCTATAGAACCGATTTTCCCTTCAAGGTTTTTCGTTGGACTATTTTGTCCAAAAATATCAATGTCCAATTTTTATGTGTGCATTATTTTCTCAATTCATGTGATTAATTTTTGGTGAAACTGCAGTTGTGTTTTTATTCATATATGCCATGAATTAATTTCTAGAAGATAAATAGCCTATAAAGATAAGAGAATAATAACCAGTAACTGTCATATAATTTTCACATATTGTAGTTGTCAGTTTTGGGAGCTTGGAGCAAGATTCTAAGAAATACCATGAAAAACAAAGATCAAACTAGGACTAGACTTCAAGTTCTCCTTACTTTGTGATTTTTTGTAAATTTTGGTGCATAAGTTGGTAGTGTGTTGATAGTAGGTCATGTACATCTGTCACTCATAGGTCATTGTGAAGTATTATGGGATCAAATCTCTTGAAACAAAGACGAAGTCCATATAAACACACCCTATACCACATAAAAGAGATGGTGAGATGAACTATTAATTTATAGAGTGGGTGGTTCATCATATATTATTTATAAGAAAAATAGGGATTCTTGGGTAGGTGGATGAAATAAAATAGGTAGTGTAGATATTAACAAGATTCAAGTATTGCTAATGACACATTTTTTCATGTTCTCGGCCATCTGGGTGTGTGTCACTGCATGTAAGACAAGGATTCACGCAAGGAGTAAGTCCTAGGTGCCTTTGACATAATATATACTTTCCACTCATTAATTTTTAGCCAAAGGGTGATATGTTAGACACTCAATTCATGATAATAGAATGGTTATTCAAAAACAAATGTTTTAGCATAGTGTATATCTTTTGGTTGTCCACATAAATTATTGCATGATTTTGAACATTGTCTAGGAATTTCTATAGTTTACATTATAATAACATTATATAACTTTGAATTTAAAAAGTTTGACTAGGATGATCAAGCTACATGGTCATAATTGCATCACACATTGTAAATAGCAATTGTAAAATAATAAATTGAACATCAATATAATGAAATAATCTTATGGATGCTTGCAACTTGTGCTAAGGCTCAAAATTGTTTGTAATAGTTCATAATTTACATAGATGAGGTGATTACTCTTTGTAATTTACATTTTTGGAGACTGTGTTTGTCAAATTGGATTTTTACCTTTGGAGAGTTTAAGTTCAAAATAAAATGCGTTTGCATAAAAATTCCATAACAAGAAGATAACAATGAGTTATTTTTAAGAAAACTTGTACTAATTGAGATAGTTAAATTCATTTCAACAAAGAACTCAAACTTCATGCTTTAAATATATGTGGGGAGAGTATGCTTGCCTAGTTAGGCAATTATATTATGGAGAGCTTAAAGATGGTCAATTTTGTTCTTAGTTGAGAAAATAACGCCAAATCAGGTAAGAAAAAATGATTTTGATGTTAAATAAAGATGTTAAATGGATATTAAAAATGGTAAGACTAACATCGATGAAAGTGAAGGAAATTTATAAATAAATATAATTTAATTTAATGTTATAATGGAGCTAGATGTCAAAATGATGCATGATGCCCCATTTTTGTGAGATAGGAGATATAGTTAACCAATTGCTTAGCATATGTAGGTGAGGAATAATAGCAATTAGTTTACAAAAGTGTACATATTAGCTTATTAAGTGGATAAATCTACCATTTTTCTATGAAAAATCACCCCATGCTTCATCAGATTAATGTGAACTTTGATTGTAAAATTTTAATATTAATAATTTTGATTTATTTTTAAAGTAGTAGGTTTTGACATTTTTTTATAAAATTTTACACTATAGCCTAATTTTATTGAAGAAGACTAATTAAATAATTGAACTTTTCCATTGATAACACTTACATTAATATCACATAAACCATTAAAACATTATTATTAAGAATCTTCCTATTTATACAAAATAAAATAACAACAACCAATGAAAGTGTTTGGTTCCTTTCTATCCTTTCCTCTTGGTTATCCCACATGAAAGCTCACCAACCTCTTTTCCTTCCTCATGATTGCGAAACTATGAGAAGCACATGACCACACTTTCACCCCCATTTTTGGCTCATAATGAACCTCTCTAGAAAGACAAAGAGAAAAGGACTTGAAGTAAACATTCACTATCCACTATCAAGAAGTCAACAAATGAATGAAAAATGACTAAGATTTTCCATCAAGACAAGGAGGGGGAGTATAATTTGAAACATCCTAGAAGAAGTGAACACAAGGTGGTAACAAATAGGTGACATAAATGGAGTGCTTTAGAGTGTGCAATATTTCATAATTTCTAGGGCATATGAATGGGGGATGGGGAGGCAAATCGCATCCATTCATTGCAAGGAGTAACATTGACCCCACCACCTCCTATGATATAACATGCATTCTCACCCCATAATGGGAAAACTATGATCATTATTAATTTAAAATCATGGAGAGTTATTTTTAAGGAAACTTGTACTAATCCATATAGTTAAATTCTATACAACAAAGAAGAATTGGAACTTTAGGCCTTAAATATATGTGTTGGGTATGCTTATGTAGTTAGACAATTGTATTATGGGGAGCTTAATGATGGTTCATGTTGTTCTTGCCCAAGATAATAAAGCCAAAATAGATATGAAAAATTGTTTTTGATGTTAAATAAGATGTTAAATGAATTAAAAAATGTAAAACGATTGTACCTGAAAGCCAAGGAATCTTTTTAACAATGATAATTTAATTTAAGGTTATAATGGAGTTGAATGTCAAATTGATTCATGAGGCTCCATTTTGGTGAAAGATGAGATACACTCTACCCATTGCTTAATTTATAGAGGTATAAACATTACTAGTACTTAGTTTAACGAAGTGTACAAAATAACCTAATAAGTGAACAAATTAACCATTTTTCTATGAAGAATTGCCTATCTAGCTAACTAACTAAATAATTGATTTTTTTTATAAACCAGAGTAATAATTTCATTGTGTGCGATTAGGAAACAAGTAAAATAACCAAAAACATAGGAAAAACAAAACGAAAAATATCATTGTGTCCACTTATAACTTCCTCAATTTAAATATCACATGAAGTAGTAAAAACTATTATTAAGAAAAGCATTGGAGAGTGGTTCATACGAAGCTCACTGTTTTGTTTTGTTTTTTTCACCAAGCTGACGTTTTTCATTTTGTTTTAGCACTAATTAGGTTTTTTCATTTATTGAAAGTAGTTGTAATTTATTATTTTAATGTGAATGTAAATGTAAAGTATACATTTTAAATCATTTTCTCCCATTTTCACATGGAATGATTTGGTTGTCACACCCAAGAGCATGGATATTAATAACAACCCAAGCTACAATATTTGCAAGAATTTCATATTCTAAATGATAGTCATTTTCTTGAAGAGTATCCTCGTCAACCTCTTAGAGCTGATGCTAAATGTTTGGAGAAGGCTCCTCATGAAACCTTTGAAGGATTCATATTTGAACTTGGTACATGAACCACCTTAGGAGTTGCGAGTATCACCTCGATGGCTCGTCATCATGGGGAATGAACCATGAATAATGATTAAGAATGAAAATATGTTGGGAAGGAACTATGAAGGGTGAGAAATAAAATGAATAGAGGATCAGGAGTAGAGTTATGCTTGTTAGCTATCCTCTTTAAAATCTATGAATGGAACACTCACTGTCTATAGTAGAGAAGTGGGCAAAGGAGTGCAAAGTGAAGTGACAAAGCCTTTAAGGAGGAGTATAACTTGAAACATTTGAGAAGAAGTGAACACATCACTACAACAACTAGGTCACATAAACATAGTGCCCTAGACTCTTGGAAGATGTCGTAACTGCCACATCATATGGAGGGTGTTAGCACCTAGATTTACCTCAAGCTGAAAAGGTAGGATCCAGGGCCAACATCAAACCACGCTTAGCCTGGTAGCTAGCCCTACCAGGTCAGGAGAGGGCTCTCTCTGGGTCAATCTCAACAAATTATGATTGATGAGGGCTTGAGATGACTGATAGAAATACTGATCTTAGGCTAGGTATATCTGTGGAAAAGTTTGATTGAATAAAAATATGATTCGTTGGCTCAGATGGAAAGATAGATTTTTGGGTGCGGGGATTTAGGCTCAGTTCTGCAAGGATCTTAATGAGGCAAGGTATGCAATCGTTTTGGCACTTAAATTTGAATGAGATGGAAGGAATAGACAGGTGAGGTGTTGAAGAGGGAAATAGCAATCATGGATCCTCCCCAAACAGCTGGAAACATAAAATAACTAAAGAAAACTTCAAGTAGAGCACTGCACTTTCAATGGATTCTACTTGCACTCTTGTTTGTTTAGTTCAGAAGAAATAAGATAGATAATAGCATACAATCACATAAAAAAATTCACAATTACAAAGAGAAGAACTGTACCAAAACAAATTTCCGCATGAATCCCAAAGAGTGCTGCAAATCCTGGTCTCAATTCCTTAGCCAAAAATGCTGATATGAATGTACAATGAAGTTATTTTTTTTCTCAAGAGTCCAACCATGCTAATGACTGAAAGAACATAAGATATAGGAAAAAAAAAACTCATCCTAGCCTCTAGGGGTTGAGCTCACGAGTTTAGGAGCTATTCCAACAAAATCTAAACTGAGAACTAAAAAGTAGGCACTGGAACAGCTTGCCTCTAAAAACTAGGAAACTGATTCATTCAGTTGCAAACTACATTTTGATGGATGAATCTACCTCTATGAGTGAAAATTTAGCATAATTACATCAAAATGAATCATGTCATATTAAATTACATCATGAATTTGACAATTAGAAGGAAAATAGTCAAACTGTGAAAAAACTAGGTGAAAATTGGAGTATACTTGGTCAAACCGAGCAAAATTTTCCCTATGCGCCGCCTTGATTTCTCTATGAATAGCACCTGTTTGCAGCCACTTTTGGAAGTCTTCTTGGTGTCTAAATTCACTCCAAGTGTGCTTGTTGGAAAGGCTTTCCTGTCTATTTTCCAACCCAAGTGGAATTTTTCAATTTGGCCTCCATTTGCCCCTCCAAAACTCAGTTCTCCCAACACTGCTTCCTGTGTGTCAAAATAGGGGCAGAAAGGTCATTTTTTGAGTGTTTTTGACATTTTTGAGGGCTCAAAACCTGCCCAAATTTCTTGGCCATAGGTAGGCAAGCATAATTTTTCCTGCCAAATCCAAAAATGTTGAGTTTTTGTGCTTTGGAGGCTCCTAGCAAAATCGAGTGCCACATGGCGTGGCACATTGGGCAGAAAAGCCTGTTTTTGCTCAAAAATTTCTAGTTCCGCACTTTCTCTTTTTATTACCTGCGGTCCTGCACCCATTTTTCATGCCTCCAGTGGACCTGATTGCACATTTTCTTTGTTATAGGTGCGGACCACTGAGTGTGCCGCGCCACTACCCATGTGCATCATGCCTTTTTGTAAACCAGTTTTGGAGGCCTTCCCGGTGTCCAAATTGAGCGCGGGATAGCTCGTTGGAAAGCTTATTGAGTCTACTTTCCAACTCAATTAGAAGTTTTCATTTTGAGTTCATTATCCTTATAAAAAATCAAATCTCCTAGGACTGGTCAAAATGTTTCAAATGAGGCTACCTAAAGGCAGATTGTTGTTGCAGTAAACTTTTGATGGTCTTTCTCAACCCCAAATTGAGCTCATGATAGCTCATTGGAAATCTCTTTGTGTCTAGTTATCATTTGAATCATCAAGCAAGTCATTTGTGTTGTTAGAAAATTATATATTACGGAGCAATGGAACACATAAATTATTGCAGAAATATAAACACAAAAAATGCATAAGACAAGAGAGACACAGATATACGTGGTTCACCCAGTTTGGGTTACGTCCACCCCGAATAGCCAGTCCTTCCTTTCTATTATCCAGAAAAATGAAGAGACACAACCTACAACATATCCGCTATAATATCCTTTGTTTTCTCTCACAGTCTCGCCTCTCTGTTTCGTACTCAGAGAATACACATCTATCTCACAGCCTCAAATACAAATGCCCTCATACAAAGAGAGGGGGTTGCCTTCTAGGGCAAAAAAACCTAAACTAAACATAAGTTCTACTGTCAGATCATCCGCCTAATGAACGGCCCAGATTGACTAGAAATTACTATACTTTTACAAGGCAATTTTACATCTATTTTTGGCTTCGGGGGCGCTGCCCCCGAGCCCCAAACCCCCAGCCGGGGAGGATCAACCCCCCCGGACCCCCACGAGGGGGACAAGTCCCCCCTCGCACTCCCCTGTGTGGAGGGGTGTACAAACTTCCTGGGGTATACATCCGGCTGAAACAAAGACCTCTGAACAATCATGCTCCACACACAACAATTGACTGGATGTTTGGGGTGGACGTAGCCCAAACTGGGTGAACCACGTATATATGTGTCTCTCTTGTCTTATGTGTTTTTTGTGTTTATATTTCTGCAATATTTTATGTGTTCCATTGCTTCGTAATATATAATTTTCTAACAACTGGTATCAGAGCCAAAGGTCTATTTGGCTGATAAACTCATAAGAAAGAAGGGTTCCTCGTTCGAGTGGGAGCAATGGTGAAAGATGGTAAGTTTAGGGTCGAGAAATTTAACGGCCAAAACTTCTCATTATGGAATATGCAGATGGAAGATTATCTGGATCAGAAAGATCTATACCTACCATTGAGTGGAAAAACAAAGAAGCCGACGACTATGACAGATGAAGAATGGAACCTTCTCGATAGAAAGGCACTCGGAACAATACAGTTGTGCCTTGCTGCATCAGCCACCTTCAACATTTCGAAGGAAACAACAATAGAGGGTTTGATTCAGGTGTTGTCGAAACTATATGAAAAACCCTCGACCTCAAACAAGGTATTTCTTATGAAACAGTTATTTAATATGAAGATGTCAGAAGGTGGATCTGTTGCAGATCATTTAAATGATTTTAATACAGTTACAAGTTAATTAAATCCTATAGGGGTAAACTTTGAAGATGAAGTTAGAGCTCTGTTATTCTTGTGCTCATTGGTAGAAAGTTGGAATGCTTTAGTAATGGCCATTAGTAACTCTGTCTCTGGATCTAGTACTTTAAAGTTTGATGATGTTGTCAGTGCTATCCTTAGCGAGGAAATGCGACAGAAAAGCTGCGGTGAGACATCGGGTAATGCTTTGAGTGCAGAGTCTAGGGGAAGAAAATTGGAAAGAGGAAAGAGCTCAGGATATCGCAGTAAATCAAGGAAAGGCAGATCCAAGTCCAGATTGGGGATAGTGTGCTGGAAATGCGGAAAGAAAGGACACCTAAAGAAAGAATGTAGATCTTGGAAGGGAAAAGAAAGAGATGCACAACAAGAAAACAATCATGAAGCAAATGTGACACGTGAGGTGTTACAAGATGCTTTGATTCTTTCTTTCGAAAATATTACTGATTCCTGGGTGGTAGATTCAGGGGCCTCATTCCATGCCACACCTGATAAGAAATACTTTCATGACTATGTTCAAGGAGATTTTGGACAAGTTCGTTTGGGTGATAATAAACCCTGTAAAATTGTTGGAATGGGTAAGGTTCTTGTAAAACAACAGAATGGAAACCAATGGCTACTAAAGGAGGTAAGGCATGTTCTAGATCTGAAGAAAAATTTGATTTCAACAGGGCAGTTAGGCGGTGAAGGTTGTGTGACAACTTTCACAGATAAAGCTTGGAAGGTCACTAAAGGAGCCCTGGTAATAGCAAAAGGCGAAAAGGTTGGTACATTGTATTTATGCAATGGTATTTCTAACTCTATTAATGCTTTAACTTCCAAAGGAGCAGATGCAACATTATGGCATCATAGGCTTGGACACATGAGTGAAAAGGGGATGAAGATTCTTCACTCAAGGAATTTTTTGCCAGGTTTGAAGAATGTTGATTTGGACTTCTGTGAGAATTACATTTATGGAAAACAAAAGAGAGTCAGATTTCTTAGAGTTGGGAAAGAAAAGAAGAGCGAAAAATTAGAGCTTGTGCATACAGATGTATGGGGACCTGCTCAGGTATCATCTCTCGGTGGCTCTCATTATTATGTTACTTTCATTGATGATGCAACTAGAAAAACTTGGATTTATTGTATTAAGAATAAATCTGATGTATTTGATACTTTCAAGAAATGGAAAGCTTTGGTTGAGATTGAGACATGAAATAAATTGAAGTGTCTCAGATCAGACAATGGAGGTGAATATTGCAGCAAAGAGTTTGATAGGTACTGTTTAGAGCATGGAATTTGCAAAGAGAAGACAATTCCAGGAACACCACAAGAAAATGGTGTGTCAGAAAGGATGAACAAAACAATCATGGAGCGTGCAAGGTGCATGAGATTGCATGCAAGATTGCCTTTACAGTTTTGGGTAGATGTTGTAGATACTGCTGTTTATCTAATAAACAGAGGGCCTTCAAGTTCCTTAGATGGTGGTGTTCTAGAGGAAGCATGGACAGGTAAAAAGGTAAACTACTCCTTTTTAAAGCCTTTTGGTTGTGAGGCCTTTGTCCATATTGATAAAGAAAATAGAACAAAGCTTGAGGCAAAGTCAAAGAAATGTAACTTTATTGGATATGGTGTTAATGATTTTGGTTATCACTTATATGATTATGAAAATCACAAAATCATTAGGAGAAGAGATGTAATATTCAATGAAAATGTCTTGTATAAGAATCATTTGTAGAAAAAGAAACAGGAAAAAGAAAACAAGGAATATGTAGTTCTTGATGAAATCACTGAAAAAGTAAAGGTGCTTGAAAATAATAATAATCAACAACAACAACAAACACCTAAAAGTGGTGTTAGAAGATCTACCAGTATAAGTAGACCCCCTGAACGATACTCTCCTTCATTATATTATTTATTGTTGGCTGATTTTGGTGAACCCAAATGTTATGAAGAAGCAATGCAAGTTGAAAGCAGGAAGAAGTGGGAGCTAGCCATGGAAGAAGAGATGGACTCCTTAATGCATAACCAGACTTGGGACTTATTCAGGTTGCCTGCAGGTAAAACTACATTGCAGAATAAATGGGTTTACAAGCTGAAGGAAGAATATGGAGGAAAACAGAGTTACAAAGCTAGACTTGTGGTGAAGGGGTTTTCACAGAAGAAAGGTATTGATTTTGATGAAATATTTTCTCCTGTTGTTAAAATGACTTCAATCAGAACTATTCTAACTCTACTAGCAGCTGAAGATTTGCATCTTGAGTAGTTAGATGTAAAGTCAGCCTTTCTCCATGGGGATTTGGAGGAAGAGATATATATGTAGCAGCCACAAGGATATGAGGTAAAAGGGAAGGAGAAACTAGTGTGCATGTTGAAGAAGAGCTTGTATGGATTAAAACAGGCTCCAAGGTAGTGGTATCTAAAATTTGACAAGTTTATGTCTGAACAAGGTTATACTAGATGTCACTCTTATCATTGTGTTTATCTAAAAAAGCAAAATGATGGCAGCTATATTATATTGTTATTATATGTAGATGACATGCTTGCTGCAAGGTCTAACATGCAGGAAATAAATGTGCTTAAAATAAAATTGGCAAATTCATTTGCAATGAAGGATTTAGGAGCTGCAAAATAAATCCTTGGTATGAGAATAACTAGAGACATGAAACGTCGCAAATTAACATTGTCTCAGAATGAGTACATACAAAAGGTGTTGAAAAGATTTAATATGCACAATGCAAAACCAGTTAGTACACCTTTTGCTAGCCATTTCAAAGTTAGTAAGGAAATGTGCCCAAAGACCTAGGAAGACATGGATTATATGTCTAAAGTTCCATATGCATCAGCGGTTCAAAGCTTAATGTATGCAATGGTCTGCACAAGGCCTGATATTGCACATGCAGTGGGAGTTGTAAGCAGGTACATGAACAATCCAGGAAAGGAACATTGGATGGCAGTGAAATGGATTCTCAGATATTTGAAAGGTACCACAAATCAAGCATTATGCTTTGGTGGTTCAAACATTTCTCTATAGGGATATGTTGATGTAGATATGGCAGGTGACAGAGATAACATGAGGAGCACTACAGGATATGTATTTACTGTTGGTTGAACAACTGCCAGTTGGGTTTCAAAAATCCAAAGTGTTGTTGCACTTTCAACAACAGAAGCAGAGTATGTTGTTGCTACAGAGGCTAGTAAAGAAATGATTTGGTTACAAAGGTTTATGGGTGAATTGGGTAAGGAGCATGATATGGGAACGTTATATAGTGATATCCAAAGTGCCATTCATCTTGCAAAGAACTCAGCATTTCATTCCAGGACTAAACACATACAGCTCAATTACCATTTCATACGATCAGTGTTGAAAGATGGAGAGTTGAAGCTGGAAAAGATACACACTAGCCAAAATCCGACAGATATGCTAACAAAAGTTGTAACCAGGGAGAAACTGAAAATATGCTTAGTTTCAATTGGCCTTCAAGGATGACGATGAAAATGAGAAACATCCAGGTCCAAAGAGGAGTCATTGTCCAGCAAATGAAGCAGCGGTGGAGTTGCTACAATCATTCTCCAAGTGGGAGATTGTTGTGTGTGGAGCATGATTGTTCAGAGGTCTTTGTTTTAGCCGGATGTATACCCTAGGAAGTTTGTACACCCTCCACCGCGGGGGGGGGGGGGGGGGGGGGGGTGTGGGGGGGACTTGTCCCCCCGCAGGGATCCAGGGGGGCCTATCCACCCCAGTTGGGGGTGCGGGGGCCAACGGTCCCCCGGCGGGGGCTCGGGTGTGGCGCCCCCGAAGCCAAAAATAGATGTAAAATTGCCTTGTAAAAATATAGTAATTTCTAGTCCATTTGGACCCTTCACTAGGCAGATGATCTGATGGTAGAACTTATGTTTAGTTTAGGGTTTTTTGCCATAGAAGGCAACCCCCTCTCTTTGTATGAGGGCATTTGTATTTGAAGCTGTGAAATAGATGTGTATTCTCTGAGCGCGAAATAGAGAGGTGAGACTGTGAGAGAAAACAAAGGATATTACAGTGGATCTACTATAGGTTGTGTCTCTTCATTTTGCTGGATAATAAAAAGGAAGGATTGGCTGTTCGGGGTGGACGTAGCCCAAACTGGGTGAACCACGTATATCTGTGTCTCTCTTGTCTTATGCGTTTTTTGTGTTTATATTTCTGCAATATTTTATGTGTTCCATTGCTCCGTAATATATAATTTTCTAATAATTTGGCCAACCAAGCTAGGAGAAAACTTGGTTTTCCCAAGGTCACTTCAAAGGTGCATCAATTCTCCCAAGGCAACTATATTTTTGACATTTCTCTGAAACCATGACACATGTGTAAAAAGTGAAGGAGGTTTTTCTTCCTTTCCCTATTATGGACAAAAACCTCTCTCAATTTTCCCAAATTCATCTTTTCTTGCTCAGAAACATCATTGGAGTAAAAGCTATCCTGATGGTGTGGAACATGGGATTTGTTGAAATGAAGTGAAATGAAGGGGATAAGGGGCTTCTAAATTCTTGAGAAAATTTTTGGAAGTAGGGAGGGATGTTAGGAAGCAGGGGAAAGTGGAATTTCAAAGATTGAGTAAGCGGAAGGGGTCCAACAGGGCAAAACACGGGTCTAGCCTAGAAAATGGTCAAGTTGTAGCAAGAAACTAGGGTTTGTGCAAAAATGAGGAATTTGGGGGATATCAGTGATGGGAAGTGTTTAATAAGGTACATTAAGGATAGGGGAAGGTGTATGAACATCAGGATACAAGTTTTGCTAATGATTTTACCATCCAAGAGAAATTACCCTCAAAACCCTAGGAGAAGGAAATGAACCTTACCTAGGCACAACTAAAGCATGAACAAGGTGTAAAATGACCCATTGGAACCTGACATGATGATGAAAACCCTCTGAATGATGGTACACTCAGCTAAATGGTGACATGGACCGACATTTTGACAAATTTGAAAGGATTGAAAACAAACCCTAGACCTGATAGCTAGTGACCAAATTTTGCTTGAAGACTCACTGAAATGACAAAATTTGACCTTGACACGTTAAAATGATTTTGTAAGAGCATGTTTGATCACTGGTGGAAGGCTACAAAGACTGACACTAACAGAGGAGAGATTTTGCAAGGAGAGATATAGGCCCAAACACTCCCTATGATACATCATCCTTTCTCACGCCACAATTTTGTTCATTTAAAATGGTGGAGAGCCATTTTTAAGGAACATGTGGTAATCTCTATAGTGAAATTCTATGCAACAAAAAATAACTCAAAATTCATGTCTTAGAGTATGGTTGTTTAGTTAGACAATTATATTAGGGAGACCTTAATGATGGTTCATGTTGTTCTTAGCCATGATAATATAGTTAAATCCTATGCAACAAAAAAATAACTCAAAATTCATGTCTTAGAGTATGGTTGGTTAGTTAGACAATTATATTAGGGAGACCTTAATGATGGTTCATGTTGTTCTTAGCCATGATAATAAATCCAAATTAAGTAACCAAAGTAGATTTTGATGTGAAATAAATAAGTTAGATGAATATAAAGATGGAAAAACTAATATTTTTGAAAGCCAGAGAAATTTGTTAATGAAGATAATTTAATTTAAGGTTATAATGGAGTTATATGTCACATTGATGCTCCATTTTTGTGAGACTCTAGATACATCAACCTATTTCTTAATTTATGGAGGTGTAAGGAATAATATTACTTAGTTTAAAAATGTGTGTACATAGTAACTTAATGAGTGGACAAATCAACCATTAAAAAATGGTTTTTTTAATTAAATAAATAAATAACTGAATTTCTTATAAACAATTATAATATTTTTATTGGGATAGTTAGGAAAATTAAAATAACCAACATAATAAAAAATATGAATTTGTCTAGTTATAACTTCTTCCTTAATGTTTATTTGGAATAAGAATTCTAGAATTTTATTTTAATTATCAATGATTACTAGGTAGATGGAAGGTATTTAACCTCCATAGAATATTCTAAAATATTTTTAGTAGTATACACAAATAAAATGCTAAGATGCAATTCTAAATTAATATGCATTTTTTTCCTTTTTAATTAAATTAATTAATTAAAGAAATTATCACATGAACACGTGCCTTATGAAATGAGTTATAGTTTTTTTGGCATGTTATAATTTTTATCATTTTTAAAATTTTAGCAAGATGTAGGATGAAGTAAGCTTATTATAGATTGATATGGCATTTACAAACCATTTTATATATAAGGTTGCGCTAGTACTAATACATTCTCTCTCGGGTACCTAAAACGAACAATTCGTCACAATGGATGACTAGTTTTGAGACAAACATTTGTTTGCTATGGCAGTAAAGGCACCTTGGTATGCAGATCTGGCAAACTATCTAGCGGTAGGAAAACTACCAAGGCACCTATCAGCTAAAGAAAGGAAATTGATTGTCTAACAGAGAGCCCGATTTTCTTGGATCGGTGGTGTTAGGGTCCTATAAATTATAGGATCTCAAGGTGATTGAGTATTTTGTATTTGTGATTTCATATTGTACATAAATTTCAATATTCAAATGATTTCCAAAAAAAAAGAAAAAAAAAAGAGGGTATGTTAAAAAAAATAATAAGAAAAAATAGAAAATAACACTGAAAGTGTTGCAAGTCCAAATGCCACTACTGATAAGTTAGTTCTTTTAGTTCATTATCAAATAAGGTTGTGTGCAACTTGTTTTTGAATGCCACAATGACTAAATTTCTATTCAAATCATATAGTTTAATCATGATTGAACACATTTAAATTTATGTTGAATATGTTAGTAAATAAAGATTTACCAAACATTTTAATCTTTGTAAATTAGTATCTAGGTAGAAATAAAATTGATTCAAGAGTTTAATCTAAATCAATGGTGAGATAAGTAATAGGATAAGGTAGATTTTCATTAACAAAAAAAAAGAAAAAAAAGGTGATTTGGGTTTGCTAGTTTAAATGCACCCTGCAAAGAAAGAACAAAAAATGTTAGCTTAGAAAAAGAATTGAAATGAGAGGGTAGGTAGAAATAGAATGATGATTTCATGATAAGCATGAAAATTTTATCCTAAGTCAAATGTTAAAGATTATTTTCATGCGCAGGAGAAAAGCAAAGGGATAAAGGTTTTGTTCTAAGGTTCGATATATCAAATGATATTTGGTACATTATTGTTGGGAGTGGGATCCCCCCAAGACAAGTGTTGGGGCTTAAAGCCCAAGTTTTGACTAAGTTTGATGTAAAGACTCCGCGATTTGTTGGCGCAGAGCACGAAGATGGTAAATGAGTCAGAGGGTTGTCCGCCCTCATTTTTGTAATGTAATGTCGGTTTGAGAGATCTACACATGGTACACGAACCATGGGATTGTATAAATAGAGCGAGGCTCTAAGTATAAAGAGACATCTAAGGAATGAAAGAAAATCACTCCATGAATCATTGAGTCGAAGTGTAGAGTCGTGTCTTTGGGTCGTAGAGTAGGAGAAGGCTCTGCAGCTGAGTGCGTAGAGGCCTAGTAGTCCGCAGCTGAGTGCACAGGGCAGGTTGAGTCTGTAACCATTGGAAGCATTAATAAAGAGAAGTTTTACCATATTTCTGTGTATCTTTTCTTGTTTTATGCATTGAAGTATATTGGGTATGAACTACCAGTTTATTGTTTAGTTACTGCGCGAACTTATATGAATATGCTGAATAAGTAAATCTAATAGAAGGTAGCTGTTTACATGAAGATAACTAATTGTTATAAGAAGATAAGTAAGATCTACGTTGTGACTTGGGGAAATAGTGCAGATCACTGCCCTAGCAGTCAGAAACCCCATAGCCCCTGGTTAGGGCTGCATGAAGGCAAATATAATAGGGTGTGAAGGCCTTGCAGGTCAGGGAAGTGCGCGAAGGTATTCAGAGTTGGACTAAATCAACACCTTAGACATCTCAAGGGTGCGGAAACCTAGTTCCATCATCCCCCCATACTGCTTCGGGTGAGACCTCACCTTGTGCTCTGTGGACTGTTACCAAAAGGACTAGTTGTATAGGTATTTTTTTAGCTAATTAACTCCGAACCTAGGTCAGGCCCCAACAAGCCAAAAAATGGTTTCATTGCTAGGACCGGAATCTGCATAGAGATGTCTGATGTTGTATCATTATAATCCAACTAAGAAAGAAATTGAAGATTGGTTGGATAGGAAAATTCATGAGTTCGCGATGCAGGAGAACGGGAATCCGCAACTATCAAAGAAAAAGTGGTTAGACTCCTACTTGTACACGAAAATCCATGAAATTTTCTTCGCATCTTTCAGTACTGAGCTGTATGAGTGGATCACAAAACTAGTAGATAACCAAGGGAGGTGGAAACTCACTAATTCTATTGTGTGGACCCCATAATTGGTGCACACATTGGAAGCATCGGAGGATAATATTGCATGCGCTGTTGATTGCTAGCTCGATCGGATTATAGGAGGATTCATTATTGAGTTCATAGTAGACACTTCAGTCAGTTATAGCGAGGCAGAGTGATGCTTTCTCAAAGGACCGCGAGGTAAGTACGTTAAGTCTCTAAACACTTGGATTAAAATGCTACTATGTGAAAAGCGGATTATGCGAATACATTGATGTTCGAGGCCAGGTGAAGTGGGAGAATTTATAGAAATGAAGGTAGTACAGAACTAGAAACTAGCCCCTTAATTTCACCTCCGCAAGGGGACAAGGAAGAGATCACGAAGGTATCACCAAGAAGTGTGATCAATTTGATAAGGCAAAGGATTCCACGTATACTAGCCCCACCCACACCACCACCAATTTCACTGCTTTCATCCCCATATTCTCCTGTACCACCTCCTCCACCACCACAAGTCAATATGGCAAGCGCAATAAAGTTACCGGTGTTCAAGGGAGTAGGAAATGAAGATCCAGACCAGTTTTGGTTCATGATAAAAGCCGTATGGGAAGTGCAGGGAATTACAGATGATAATATAAAGAAAGCAACGTTGGTCAACACTTTGCAGGATCGCTAGTCGACCTAGTATATTAAACATTTTAAAGACAATCTGAATGCGGGGATCATGGATATCCAAATTGCGCTGAATAAAGAATTTAGCAGGCCAAATTCAAATATGCAATCGATCATTGGGTTCAAGGAGATCACAATGCTACCAGGTGAGACTCCTTGGGAGTTGGATCAGAGACTGAAGTGCACAATTTGTGAAGCCAACACCACGAATATGGATGGACAACACCACGAATGGTTTGTAGCATCGCTAACGCCACATTTCAGGAATGCACTATCACAACAGAGGTTAACGACTCAAGCGGAGGCCATGGGGATCGTGATAAGACTACATGAGACCCCTATACAAGATCCTAACTTGGGATTTCAGCAGATCCACACGCAGTTGAAAAATCTATGCCTGGAGATGCAGAGTCTGAAACAGGATAGGAGAGATTGCCCAGAAATGCACGAAGAAGTATGGTGCGTAAATTTCAAGGGTTAGAGACATGGCAAGGACCACTGCCTAGTGTTCGAAAATTACCTCGTGGGAGGAGGGCGGATGTCGTTAAGACTAGAGGCACAAGCAGGACCTAGCGCGGCCCCTGTTTTGTGGCATTCGATTTGTCAAATAGGGGGAAAGCATATTACAGACAACTGTTATCTGTTGTATAAGTACATGCAGAATTCACAACAATTGTTCTGTAATTTTTGTAGATCAATGGGACATGATGAGTGTACCTATAAAAGCTATGAGCTAATGATAGATAGGACTTCCACCTACAGAGTTCAGACCGAAACATGACCCCTTGACCAGAATGCAGGAATGGCGCAAACTGGATTTCAGTGGCGCGGATAAGGCTGAGGTGGAGGAGGACCTGGAAGAGGTCACAAACAGCTGATTTCTTACAATTGCGGGGAGGGGGGGGGGGGCAGGACATTATGCTTGTGACTGTATGAATCCAACATGTCCATCATGTCTGTATTGTACCTTGTTTGATCATGAGATGGAGGATTGTCCCACACTGATAGCCAGGCTATGTGACAAGGGAGCACTCCAACCTCCCCCAACTCAGAACCTGTAGATGATGAGGTCTGAGCCACACGAGGAAGACCCCAACATGAACATTGTGCTCCGAAGTGGAATTACGATAGGAGATGATAAAGGCAAGTAGCCTGAAGATAGTACTTGGGTTTGCAAGGCTCTGACGAAAGAACCAGAGTTTGATTTGGAGCGCGCTAAGCAAACCTTCATGGAAGCTAGTAAGAGCTTTGCTAATGCCTCCACTTCAAGAAGCAAAGACAAACCGGAGCCAGAAATAGACCCATCAATGCTCATGATGTTCCTAGAAATATGCATGAAGCTACTCCACAACAGTAAGGCTGTAAATGGATCGTAGGAACTCATTAATAGATGCGTTGGGACCGGCTAGAAGAACTGTGTGTAGTCTGGAAGATTGGAAAGCATGCGATGAGGATGGGAAGAGAAATGAGGTTGACAGCATAGTTTAGAGAATATGAGATGGACCAAGTAATCCTAGACCTAGGGTTGGACACAAACATTCTACCAAAGTAGACATGGGAGAACATCGGAAGACCTATGCTGCAATGGTCTCCTATCTAGCTGTGAATGGTGAACTAGAAAAAGATCATACCTATGGGAAGATTGGAGGAGATCACTATGGATATTGAAGGGGAAAATGCACCAATAGACTTTGAAGTGATAGAGATTGTGGATGACAACAATCCCTACCCCACGCTATTAGGAATCAATTGGGCAACTGACATGAACGGGGTGATAAACCTGAAGAAGCATAAAATTATTTTTGAGAAAAAGTCTCTACACGTAGTCATACCCTTAGACCCTGCTGAGGGATCACGCTACACGGAGCTGGTGCACGACTATGAAAGCGATATCGACTTGGACTGCATCTGCAAGATAACCACACGAGAGAAAAACTGAGTAAATCCCAGTATGGATGGACGAATCTCATGGGAGCGCGAAAGCTCCTGTACATCGCATTCGGATGACGAAATAGAGCTATGGCAGAACCGGTTACATGAGGTGACCACGCTGAACTGTAACATGATGATGAGATCGTTGTGTTTTGTATCGACAGAGGTGAGGGATTTGCCTACTTGTGATGGGTTAAGTGAGGTAGATGCTTTCTTGAACAGATTTGAAAGAGAGGTGCTGGAACAACAACATTTCGAGGCTTTGAAATTGGTACTATGCGCTACACCTGCGAGGTGGTGGGGCACGCACCAAGGAAGCTTTGAGGACTTGTGCAAATGCAGGAGACTGATAGGCATGTGTTTTGGGAAGCCTTAGATGTGATTAACAGACAAGAATGCCAAATGGAATGGTCCACGCTCGCACTTGTCTATGTGGGTACAGGCATATGCTAAACAACCTGTGAGGATGCACATGGATTTTGCATTCGAGAACACAGTCAATAAGCATAAGTTGGTGAGGAAATTGCGCCAATGATCACTCCAGTTGGGGCAATGAAGAGTGGAAATAAAAAGTGTGCAGAAGTTTACCCACACAGAAGCCTTTAACGAAGTGTGCATAGCACTGAACAAGGTATATAATGCACAGCGGAGTGATTGGGACCTACGCGTACCAGTAGTTCTGTGGGCTTATAAGACAACGTGCAAGAAACTGATGGGACAGACGCCTCTGAGGCTGGCCTATGGAGCGATCATTGTAGTCCCAATAGAGTATAATATGCCTATTCTGTGCATAGCAACACTAGTAGATATGATGACTCACGGAGCTTTGGAAAAGGGGATAGCGTAGCTGAATGAAGAAGAACATTTTGGACCTAAAGAAGAAATACTAGAGGGTGATCTTAGGCTCCAAGAACTCATGAAAGAAAGAGTGCAGTTACGAGAGAAAAGCACTCTGGTAGAAACAAAAGTCAAGAAGCTTGAGGAAGAAATAAATAAGGATTTTCTTGATAAGAAAATCAGCTTGATAAAACAGGGTGCGCACAACTACGATGACAAATTTGGGGACTACCACCGAGAATTGATCAACCTAATGCCTTGGATTGGACCGTATATTACTAAAGGGATCACCCATGATGGCACGATGTAGATGGTGAAGTGTGTGATGCAAACAATACAAACAAAAGGCAGATTTGTTCCAGGAAAAGTCATGGATGACCGGTTGGAACCCTATATAGGTGGTTTGGCCACCTGAATGGCTGTGGAAAGTACAGTCTTGGTGCTCTAGGTAGTTTAAAGGAGGCGTGGGACTATAAACAACTCTGCCCAAGAGTTGCGCGGTGTCGGGGCTACGCGTAGGAGCAAAGTGTCACAAGGTATGCAACCACACAAGGGGGGCTACGTTGTCACGCAGGTTGGCTGGAAAGTGACCATTGTAGTCACTATTCACGATGTGATGCTTGACTTGAGACCAAATGGAGCGGGAGGCAAGCATTTAATATGAGCTTTATGGGCAAGATTTGGGAAAATCTACCACCAAGGGAGCATTAATTGTCTGGATTTGGGGGGAACGGTCGAATTCAAATTCAAAAGGCACTATAAATTACAAAGAGCTTCCTAGCAAACAACACTTGGTTATTTATGAATTGAGTTGTTGTGTGCCTCGAGTATTTTAAACCAAGACCCATTTGTCCTGTGGACAACGTTGGTTGAGCACCTAAGTGAACAGTTGAGAGCTTTCTGGATGAACAAGATGGCAGTGTCTGAAGAAGCCAGGGAAATCGCAGAGATGACCGCCGAAGAAGCCTTGCAAGCAATGACCATAGAAGAATCCCCTGAGAGCATCGAGATTTTTGCAGAAATCCCTAAATCACCGTGCACGACGAGAATGAAGAAAGATAAGCAACCCATGATTCCGGTGCTTATGACCCCTCGAAACCCGCCGAGAACTAAATTAACCATGGAGGAAAAAGGGAAAGCGGATAACCTGGAAACCGATGAGGAGGAAGAAGACCTTGAGGACGTCATAATTGAAGAGGATGAGGATAAAGACAAGGAGGAAGAAACTGAGGCTACGCACCCTCCAACAAAGCTGCCCGTGTATGTCCCCTTGTGAAAGGGGAAGGAAAAGGTGCCCAAGGACCTCAATGAGAGCAAGAGCTCTCTGCAGACTCCGCTCCTCTCGGACAATATCATTTTTGAAGGAATGCACGTGGCACGGGTGCCGAATTTGAAGTTCAAAGATTGGGATCTCGCTGACCACAAGGAATTCCCTCACTTAGAGACCACACAGCTCACGGAGATGAAGCAGAACACCACAACATGAGTTATAGAGTTGGAGCCACGCAAGCGGTTAAACAGAGTTAAAAAGGCAGGGTTGTTGAACCTGCTCTAGGTGTCACATTACCATCGTGCCCTAGTGACTATCTTCGCCATTAGGCAGCTGCTCTACTTGGTTCATGGTGGGTGTTTGTGGCTGGAGAAGCCCATCCTCAACATGTACCACCTAATCCATCGAATTACCCAATTCCCATGTAAAGGAGAACACCCCACAGACATTTCGGAGGGTAAAGATAGTGATTTGGCCATCGCAGAGGCCACGAAAAAGAAATACAAGTTGGAGAAGAAAAAGAGGAGCTACACAATCTCTAGTATCAACAACATGACAGTCAGAGTTGTGACCCAAAATACTAGTAGGTAAGGTCATGCAGAAGTGTCGCGCGGATGAGGTGCCCATGCCAGTGGTGGCACTTAATGAACAGTGTGCAGAGGGGGTCCAGTTTAACTAGTCTGAATTCTTGTGCAAGGAGTTCCTGGAAAATTGCCACAAGGTACAAGAACAAGGGAAAACATTCCACTATGCATGGCTTTTTCTATCCATATTGTTGGTGGTTGGGGAATTTCCTGAAGACAGCCAATTCCCCATAATTGCAAGGGGTCTCTAGGAGGCCGTGAAGTATGCTTTGCTATGGGCCACTAAAGACACGAACCAGATCCGTGACGGTAAAATATTCTTAGTGTTCATGGAGATGAACATCAAAATGGGGATTAACCGTAAGCTACGGTTATCACCCACTATCTATAATAGCCTACAAATTTTCCTAGAGTTTAAAGCGGACTTTCATCACATCTACCTCATGGCGCACAAGGACACTGCAAAGAAGTGGAACGAGCTACCATATATGGCCACAGATGATGTGATCTTTGACATACTGGAGATGTGGTCGTCCAAATTACGTGCTCGAGACATCTCTACAGTGGAAAAGTTTGTTGCATAGAAGAAGAAGGATGAGGCAAAACTGTGCATGGCGCAGTTGGCAGAAAAGAGAAGGAAAGAAGCAGCAGTAGCAAAGGCGCAGGAGGTGCGGGACATTACGCAAACAACAAAGAAAGGCCACAACAGCAACACAGAAGGCAACAAAGAAGTAGCGTGAGGGCCAGAAGTCGCCTTCGCCTGAGCAAGAACAAGAGATGGAAACAAAGGTAGAAGAGGGCGGCATGACCCACAGACAACATCGACACTATTGAAGTGCTAGCATCCGAGAGAGCAGATGGGGTCGCGCAAGAAGGTAAAAGCATCTAAGTTGTCTATTGACCTGATCACTCTTACTGAGGGGGATATGCACAATATAGGAGAGATGGTGCATGATGTCACCATAGAGGCCCTCTAGAACTTTGCGGAGGATAATCAGATTGTGTTGGGGGCTCTCCAAGCATAGATTCAAGAGCTGCAGGTGCGCACTCCTCAGGCTGGTACTCTCTCAACCAACCTCGCAGTAGGGATAGCTGCAGTCGAGGAAATGTTGCACACTCGTACGACCAACACAATAGTGTTGCGAGAAGGGGCACTGGTTACAGCAAATGAGGTTGACAGGCCTACA
>CM062817.1:846864630-847252902 GCA_031772625.1 Pinus tabuliformis | reverse complement strand
GGGCAACTGACATGAACGGGGTGATAAACCTGAAGAAGCATAAAATTATTTTGAGAAAAAGTCTCTACACGTAGTCATACCCTTAACCCTGCTGAGGGATCACGCTACACGGAGCTGTGCACGACTATGAAAGTGATATCGACTTGGACTGCATCTGCAAGATAACCACACGAGAGAAAAAACTGAGTAAATCCCAGTATGGATGGACGAATCTCATGGGAGCGCGAAAGCTCCTGTACATCGCATTCGGATGACGAAATAGAGCTATGGCAGAACCGGTTACATGAGGTGACCACGCTGAACTGTAACATGATGATGAGATCGTTGTGTTTTGTATCGACAGAGGTGAGGGATTTGCCTACTTGTGATGGGTTAAGTGAGGTAGATGCTTTCTTGAACAGATTTGAAAGAGAGGTGCTGGAACAACAACATTTCGAGGCTTTGAAATTGGTACTATGCGCTACACCTGCGAGGTGGTGGGGCACGCACCAAGGAAGCTTTGAGGACTTGTGCAAATGCAGGAGACTGATAGGCATGTGTTTTGGGAAGCCTTAGATGTGATTAACAGACAAGAATGCCAAATGGAATGGTCCACGCTCGCACTTGTCTATGTGGGTACAGGCATATGCTAAACAACCTGTGCGATGCACATGGATTTCGCATTCGAGAACACAGTCAATAAGCATAAGTTGTGAGGAAATTGCGCCAATGATCACTCCAGTTGGGGCAATGAAGAGTGGAAATAAAAAGTGTGCAGAAGTTACCCACACAGAAGCCTTTAACGAAGTGTGCATAGCACTGAACAAGGTATATAAATGCACAGCGGAGTGATTGGGACCTACGCGTACCAGTAGTTCTGTGGGCTTATAAGACAACGTGCAAGAAACTGATGGGACAGACGCCTCTGAGGCTGGCCTATGGAGCGATCATTGTAGTCCCAATAGAGTATAATATGCCTATTCTGTGCATAGCAACACTAGTAGATATGATGACTCACGGAGCTTTGGAAAAGGGGATAGCGTAGCTGAATGAAGAAGAACAGTTTTGGACCTAAAGAAGAAATACGAGAGGGTGATCTTAGGCTCCAAAAACTCATGAAAGAAAGAGTGCAGTTACGAGAAAAAAGCACTCTGGTAGAAACAAAAGTCAAGAAGCTTGAGGAAGAAATAAATAAGGATTTTCTTGATAAGAAAATCAGCTTGATAAAACAGGGTGCGCACAACTACGATGACAAATTTGGGGACTACCACCGAGAATTGATCAACCTAATGCCTTGGATTGGACCGTATATTACTAAAGGGATCACCCATGATGGCACGATGTAGATGGTGAAGTGTGTGATGCAAACAATACAAACAAAAGGCAGATTTGTTCCAGGAAAAGTCATGGATGACCGGTTGGAACCCTATATAGGTGGTTTGGCCACCTGAATGGCTGTGGAAAGTACAGTCTTGGTGCTCTAGGTAGTTTAAAGGAGGCGTGGGACTATAAACAACTCTGCCCAAGAGTTGCGCGGTGTCGGGGCTACGCGTAGGAGCAAAGTGTCACAAGGTATGCAACCACACAAGGGGGGCTACGTTGTCACGCAGGTTGGCTGGAAAGTGACCATTGTAGTCACTATTCACGATGTGATGCTTGACTTGAGACCAAATGGAGCGGGAGGCAAGCATTTAATATGAGCTTTATGGGCAAGATTTGGGAAAATCTACCACCAAGGGAGCATTAATTGTCTGGATTTGGGGGGAACGGTCGAATTCAAATTCAAAAGGCACTATAAATTACAAAGAGCTTCCTAGCAAACAACACTTGGTTATTTATGAATTGAGTTGTTGTGTGCCTCGAGTATTTTAAACCAAGACCCATTTGTCCTGTGGACAACGTTGGTTGAGCACCTAAGTGAACAGTTGAGAGCTTTCTGGATGAACAAGATGGCAGTGTCTGAAGAAGCCAGGGAAATCGCAGAGATGACCGCCGAAGAAGCCTTGCAAGCAATGACCATAGAAGAATCCCCTGAGAGCATCGAGATTTTTGCAGAAATCCCTAAATCACCGTGCACGACGAGAATGAAGAAAGATAAGCAACCCATGATTCCGGTGCTTATGACCCCTCGAAACCCGCCGAGAACTAAATTAACCATGGAGGAAAAAGGGAAAGCGGATAACCTGGAAACCGATGAGGAGGAAGAAGACCTTGAGGACGTCATAATTGAAGAGGATGAGGATAAAGACAAGGAGGAAGAAACTGAGGCTACGCACCCTCCAACAAAGCTGCCCGTGTATGTCCCCTTGTGAAAGGGGAAGGAAAAGGTGCCCAAGGACCTCAATGAGAGCAAGAGCTCTCTGCAGACTCCGCTCCTCTCGGACAATATCATTTTTGAAGGAATGCACGTGGCACGGGTGCCGAATTTGAAGTTCAAAGATTGGGATCTCGCTGACCACAAGGAATTCCCTCACTTAGAGACCACACAGCTCACGGAGATGAAGCAGAACACCACAACATGAGTTATAGAGTTGGAGCCACGCAAGCGGTTAAACAGAGTTAAAAAGGCAGGGTTGTTGAACCTGCTCTAGGTGTCACATTACCATCGTGCCCTAGTGACTATCTTCGCCATTAGGCAGCTGCTCTACTTGGTTCATGGTGGGTGTTTGTGGCTGGAGAAGCCCATCCTCAACATGTACCACCTAATCCATCGAATTACCCAATTCCCATGTAAAGGAGAACACCCCACAGACATTTCGGAGGGTAAAGATAGTGATTTGGCCATCGCAGAGGCCACGAAAAAGAAATACAAGTTGGAGAAGAAAAAGAGGAGCTACACAATCTCTAGTATCAACAACATGACAGTCAGAGTTGTGACCCAAAATACTAGTAGGTAAGGTCATGCAGAAGTGTCGCGCGGATGAGGTGCCCATGCCAGTGGTGGCACTTAATGAACAGTGTGCAGAGGGGGTCCAGTTTAACTAGTCTGAATTCTTGTGCAAGGAGTTCCTGGAAAATTGCCACAAGGTACAAGAACAAGGGAAAACATTCCACTATGCATGGCTTTTTCTATCCATATTGTTGGTGGTTGGGGAATTTCCTGAAGACAGCCAATTCCCCATAATTGCAAGGGGTCTCTAGGAGGCCGTGAAGTATGCTTTGCTATGGGCCACTAAAGACACGAACCAGATCCGTGACGGTAAAATATTCTTAGTGTTCATGGAGATGAACATCAAAATGGGGATTAACCGTAAGCTACGGTTATCACCCACTATCTATAATAGCCTACAAATTTTCCTAGAGTTTAAAGCGGACTTTCATCACATCTACCTCATGGCGCACAAGGACACTGCAAAGAAGTGGAACGAGCTACCATATATGGCCACAGATGATGTGATCTTTGACATACTGGAGATGTGGTCGTCCAAATTACGTGCTCGAGACATCTCTACAGTGGAAAAGTTTGTTGCATAGAAGAAGAAGGATGAGGCAAAACTGTGCATGGCGCAGTTGGCAGAAAAGAGAAGGAAAGAAGCAGCAGTAGCAAAGGCGCAGGAGGTGCGGGACATTACGCAAACAACAAAGAAAGGCCACAACAGCAACACAGAAGGCAACAAAGAAGTAGCGTGAGGGCCAGAAGTCGCCTTCGCCTGAGCAAGAACAAGAGATGGAAACAAAGGTAGAAGAGGGCGGCATGACCCACAGACAACATCGACACTATTGAAGTGCTAGCATCCGAGAGAGCAGATGGGGTCGCGCAAGAAGGTAAAAGCATCTAAGTTGTCTATTGACCTGATCACTCTTACTGAGGGGGATATGCACAATATAGGAGAGATGGTGCACGATGTCACCATAGAGGCCCTCTAGAACTTTGCGGAGGATAATCAGATTGTGTTGGGGGCTCTCCAAGCATAGATTCAAGAGCTGCAGGTGCGCACTCCTCAGGCTGGTACTCTCTCAACCAACCTCGCAGTAGGGATAGCTGCAGTCGAGGAAATGTTGCACACTCGTACGACCAACACAATAGTGTTGCGAGAAGGGGCACTGGTTACAGCAAATGAGGTTGACAGGCCTACAGTCAGTATATTGAAAGGTATACGGATAAACATGGTTGCACTCCCATGGGAGACGCTCTATGTTCTGCAGGATGGGATTACTATAGAACTATGGGCTAGGGAGAGTCGAACGCTGTAGGTGCTGAGTGAACAGAAGATCAACATGGAGCAGTTGAGATTGCAGCATGATGAGGTCGTGCCTTAGAACAGGTAGATGGTGCAGGTAATTGAAGAATCCTGCCAGATGGTCCCTAAGCTGGCCATCCTAGCAAAAGCTCCAGCAGAGGCATGCATCCAGTGATTAGCAGTAGGAGTGCACAAGGCATGAGAAGATATGGCCAAGGTTCAGCTGGTTCAGATAGCAGAACTCTGGTTAAAGGTGCAACCTTCAACTCCTCCAGAGGTAAGGGAATAGCGCGCCAACGCCATTACATCGAGGATGGAGGAGAGCAGCAGTACAGTGAGGGACTGCACCAGAATGTTGGAAGAATCGTTCGAGGTCCTCACCAATCTGCAAGAGGACCCGAACATACAACGCTTGGAAACAGAGGTGCGTGAGCAATGACAGTAGTATGACAAAATTAAAGGGACCGCATAGATGGTGGCCCTCACACAGAGGCTCGCGTGAATGCAACAGGTAAAAGCACTTAAGGAGCAAGTGGATGCAGCGCGACACAGATAAGCAGTTTTGAAGGTGTGTGTTCCACCTTGGATCTATGGGGCCTTCGTCATCACAACAAAAATTGAAGGTAAGCTCACGCAGATGTAGGGGATGCAGGAATAGATCCAGGGAACTAGTTTCAACACCACGGTCTCAGAACAACGCGTATAGGAGATACAACAGGTAGATGCTCAATGTGCTGTCGACCTTGTAGCCGTCCAAGTAGAGTTGGGAGGTCTTTGCATGAATATCTCTGCACTGACAAAGTGACTCGAGGGCGAGTCACTATGTTCGTGTTGGGGGCTTGTTGGGTGTGGGATCCTCCCAAGACAAGTTTGGGGCTTAAAGCCCAATTTTTGACTAAGTCTGATGTAAATACTCTGCAATTTGTGGGTGCAAAGTGCGAATATGGTAAATGAGATAGAGGGTTGTCCACCCTCATTTTTGTAATGTAATGTTGGTTTGGGAGATCTACCCATGGTCTGCAGACCATGGGATTGTATAAATAGAGCAAGGCTCTAAGTATAAAGAGACATCTAAGGAATGAAAAAAAATCAATCCATGAAGCATTGAGTCGAAGTGTAGAGTCATGTCTTTGGGTCGTAGAGTAGGAGAAGGCTCTACAGTTGAGTGTGCAGAGGCCTAGTAGTCCACAGCTAAGTTTGCAGTCCCATTTAGCTGAGTGTGTAGGGCAGGTTGAGTCTGTAACCATTGGAAGCATTAATAAAGAGAAGTTTTACCATATTTCTGTGTATCTTTTCCTATTTTATGCATTGAAGTATATTGGGTATGAATTTCCAATTTACTGTTACTACGCGAACTTATATGAATATGTTGAATAAGTAAATCCAATAGAAGGTATCTATTTATGCGAAGATAACTAATTGTTATAAGAAGATAAGTAAGATCTATGGCGTGACTTGGGGAAATAGTGTAGATCGCTACCCTAACAGTGCAGAAGCCCCACAACACCTGGTTAGGGCTACATGAAGGTGAATATAACACGGTGCGAAGGCCCCGTAGGTCAGCGAAGTGTGCGAAGGTATTCACAATTGGACTAAATCAACCCCTCAGACATCTCAAGGGTGTGGAAACCTGGTTCCAACATCCCCCCATACTGCTTCGGGTGATACCTCAATCTACGCTCCATGGATTGTTGCCGGAAGGGCAAGTAATACATGGATTTGTTTGGCTAATTAACTCTGAACCCAGATCAGGCCCCAACAAGCCAACAATTATTCCACTATTCCTAAGCTTCACCACCCTAAGATCATTCCTCCGCTTATATATTTCATTTATTTACCTACCGCTCAATGCATCCAATCATATTCCATTAAATTCATTTTCCTACCCCACCATACGCCCATCACATCATGATAAATCCTCCCCACCTTTCACCTCATCCAAACTCCGAATGTGATATCTGACAGACAATATTATGTTTCGGCCCCCCCCACCATTCGTACTTTAACATCCGGGGGGGGGTCTAAAATGGGCAGTATTGAAGCCTAGACCCACCACGACATGCCTTTCATTCTATGTTTTCACACCCCCTTTGCAAAACAAAACCGTTAACCACCCCCCGAAAACTGGTTTCTCCACCATACGAAACCACTGCCCTATCCGATATGCTCCCACTAATACCCCCTCGCCACCTCATCTATCTGTTGCTCCCACCAATCACATCCACTCCCTTCAAATCAATCCATTAAGTAATTGAATTACTTAATCGTTAATATAACGAACCTGATCCATCATCAACGGGAAATCCTGAAAACTATAAACTCCTTCTTTTCGCCTATTCACAGGTTACCAACACCACACTCTACTAATACCTTTTCCCGTGATAGGTTTTCCAATTCAATCCCCACACCTTGTAAACACACATAATAGAGATTCCATCAATTTTCTTAGCCTTATCCAATCACGCCTCCTAAAGATAAAGGACAAGAGAACCTGTAAACCCTCTAATGCACCCTCCGATTTATTGTCATCATATTCCTTTGGTGGATAGAGACTACGAAATCCATGAAACTCTGTGAGAGTTTGATTTATTCGAAATGTACTACTGGCTAGAAGACAAGTTCATTGATAAGTCTGATGATATTGGACTGTGGGAATCCAATTTGCCCCATTATATCTTTCCCTATACCCATAGTGACCCTGAATTGGATGAAGAGGGAAATCAACAATCAGTCATCTTCTGGACTACACTAGTAATGAAGGAGAAAAAAGAATATTCATACAAACAATTCATAGAAATGTTTTTACCTCTAGCACTCAGTCTCCTAAGCAGCAAGTCAGAGCCAAGAATTAGTGAAAAAGTCAAGAAAATTTTGCAGCTACCAGACCAAGTCTAGACAGGAGATTGGTACCTTTACCAGAATTACACAGAGCTAAGGATATATGGGTGTGAACTTGCCCCTTACAAACGGCCAAAATTCCTCCCAGTGAGGATTTTTTTCCCTTGAATACATCAGGAAAATGCTCAATGTTGATGAGATTCATTTTGTATCTACCAAGAAGAAATACCAATTCAAAATCAAACCCCAAATAGGACCCTTCATTTGTAACAATAGGGAAGTAGGGGAAGAAGCAAACAAATTTGCTGAAAGAAATGCCATTCAACCTTAGTTTCACATGGTCATATGATCCATTAGGGGTCATCTCCAAGTTAAGCATAGAGAAAAAATCTACAGCTTATTTTCATGCATCCGGACTAGAGATTAAGAGATACAAGGACGAGCCAAAATGGACTGAAAACACTCTACAAGAGGTAGAGGAGCAATTGGTGTCAACTTCAACATTACAAACTCCTGTTACACAGGAAGAAATACGAAAAAGGAACAGAGAAGAAGAGTCACCTCCAGTGACTGATACTCCCTGCGAAGACTTCACAATCATGTATAGGAAGAGGACCAAGATTGATTCCAAACTGAGCCTAAGCAAGGATTTAGATCAAGAGGATATTATCACCAGTAAAGAGACACTTACTTTCTCACTAGTAGGTGATCAGACTACACTTTCTCCTACCACCTTGACAACTTCACAGGATCAACAAGTTATGAAAACCAGTGCATCTACCACATGGGAGAAAGAAAAGAGCATATTTGATATATTCAAGGAGATTAAAGTGAGAAATGAAGCTATGAATATCAATACATAAAATCAGTTATGGAAGCAAACTTCCAATTCTCAAAGCAGACTACTCTCAGCCTTTGACTCAGAGAAAGGTAAAATGCAGATGGCCTTCCTCCAAGCACAGATCCCACAACTCAAGGCAACATCAGATTACAAAAAGACTTCATTTGAATTTGATGTAAAAGACATACATCCCATTGATCAAATGGACATGCACAAACAAACTGGTCAAATGATTTAATCCACACTCACTAACACTGCTATGAGTATGTCCAAATTGTAGGTTACTATAGCTAATGTTCAGTCACAATTGAAGATGGAGAAAGTATCTTCAATTTCCAAAGACACATGGATCAAAACTTTGGAGGACTTGGTAATCAAGATAGGATATGATCCTTTAAACATCAATGCAACATAAGAGATCATAAGAAAAAAGAACACTGACATAGCAACATTGAGAAAACAATTGAAATTACCAGCCACAAAAGATCCTCTGGCCAAAGAAATTGAAGAATCAGAGTCACAGAAGGCAGACATGATGAAGCTCATCATGGAACAGAATGTACAATTGAAATAAATGGAAACAGAGATGGATAAAATCATCAAAGAAAAGGAGGAAGCTGCGAGAATGTCTATTGTCCCTTTGGAAGTTGTACCTCATACCAAAATTCCTACATCTACCTATTCTATAGCAAACATAGGGAATACCACAGATCAGTTGGCAAGTGCAATGGAGAATATGTCTCTCCAAACTAAAGAAACTAAAATATTGCAGGCTCAAGTTAATATTCTGCAAGACCAAAAGGTAAGGACTGAAACTTTCCATGCGTTAGAGCTATAGAGAGCTCAAAACTAGATAGAAGCATGGTGGAAATTTGCAACCAAATAGTCCATTGGCCACACGCTAGCTAAAGTTAAGGAAATTATATGGAACAATATTATTTAAGCCATGGATGAAATCTGGCCATGTATTCAGATTATATTTGAATAGAAAGAGTTGGTTGAGAGAGTCAATCAGGCCATTTGCACTATTAACAATGAGTTTGGAGATATGTTTGCCACAATCAACAACATCATCAAGTTTCTCAATTCCAAAAACAGATATGAGTTGGATGATTTGGGAGTAGATGACAAGACAAAGACAATTTTAGAAGTAAAGAAAGTTCTTACAAAGAAAAAATTGATTGTGTAGCTTATAGAAAAATGTCACAGTTTGGAAATAGAAGTCAACAGATTTTTCACCAAAATAGAAGAATTAACAAAGAGGGGCCTACCTTCTTTATTTGTAATTAATGAAAAATTAATGACCAACGAAGATTATATGAATAAGCTTAAAGGCATTTCAAGGGATACTATTAAATCTTCCCACATTAAAGGTGCTATGACAACGATAGCTTTTTTCAAAGATATCAGCAACATTATTTTCATTTAGCATGAGATAAAGCATATTTTAGTGGTAAATTCCACATTTGCTCAATATATCGAGGTAGACGAGATTTACCGCAAGGCAACAAAAATCACCATCTTGGATGAAGAGCAGTGGGATAAATTGTGCGAATTTCAAGAGTAAAGAAAGATATCAGCTCCACCAGCGCAACACCTAAATCGTGGCAAACCAGCAACTGTTCTCTACAAAAATAATGCTAGACATCTAAATCACTTCACCAAATTCACCTCTTTTGGTCACATTAGTCATTTTGTTATTTTTTAAGTTAATAATAGACTTCCATGTCGATGCGGCATTCATTGTAATATTTTTGGAAATTTAGTTTAAATACTTCATTCATTCAAAGTATTGAGGGTAGGTTCTTGATCATTGTAATTCTTCTTATTAAGAATTGTACTTTTCCCACGTTGTTGGAGTGTCATTAATAAAAATACTTTCACAGGATTCTTGTGCTACAATTTACTGGTGATGCTTTTCCTATTGTAATTGTTGTTTTCACTGTCGTTCTCTACATTATAATCATCTTAAAATCTAATTGTAAAATAGGAAATGTGAAAATTAAGATTTGTTAATTGAACACCTTATTTGGATTGTTTTTACAATTTGTATGTTTTTGTTCTGGAGTCTGATTGAAAAATTCTTAAATGATTTTTGATCGTTACTGAAATCACTTCTTCTCCATTTCATAATTCACATTAAGGACCCAGTAAACGTAACTAGCTTGCCCTGTAATTATTCTTTTGATGCATTATCCAACATTATTTGACTCCATAGCCCAATGGAAAGAAAATAATTTGATCAAACCAATCAACCAAATTCAAACAAACAACCAAGCATAATCATAACTAGCCTAATATCAACTTAAAAACCAAGTTAAATCATAAAGAGAGATGCCTCTCTTTAGCTGGCAGGGCTAGATCCCAGCTCCAAAAGTGGTTTGATGTTGTCCAATGTATTTACTCCCTTAACCTCAAAAATACAGAATGCTAATAGGTGGATATCTTTTCCACACAGGGTCCAATATGCAAATACGATGATGTATTCATGAAGATGAGATCTATAACATTTTGAAAGCTTTCCATGATGAGCCTTGTGGCAAACATTTTGTAGATCGTAGGACTGGACATAAAATAATTCAAATAGGCTATTACTAACCCACTATATATAAAGATGCAAGAAAATATCTCTAGGCCTGTGATAGTTGTCAGAGGATGGGGGCCGACCTGATCAAGTTGATGAGATGTCGTTGTAGCCGCAGTTGATAATGGAGCCTTTCAAATGATGGGCATTGGATTTTGTTGGCCCATTCAATCCACCATGAAACCAAAAAGCCTACATGCTGGTTGCTACAAACTATGTAACAAAGTGGGTAGAAGTAGTAGCTTTCCCAAGGGCTACGAAAGAAACTGTAATTAATTTTTTGTTTGAGTTATTTGTGCAATATGGTTTACCCAGGGAAGTGATAACAGATGGAGGGCCATAGTTTATAGGACATAAGCTTACGAACACTCTACAAAAACATAATATTACACATAGAGCCACTTATCTGTATCACCTACAGGAAAATGAGTAGGTTGAAATCACCAACAAGTTCCTTGAGGCGATCTTGACTAAAACAATTTGAACACACTAGTGGGACTTGGCGAAACACTACTAGTTATTCCTCGTACGAACTTGTGTTTGGTAAGGAACCTATTTTCCCTATGTAATTTGAGATAAAGACTCTCAAAATAGCCCAGGAAGTGGGACTGGATTTGATGAAGGCCCAAATGAAATGACTTCAGCAATTAAATGAATTGGATGAAATATGACTACTTTCTCTATAGCATACAATGATTATTCAACAATAAAGGGCTAAGTGGCACGACAATCTTATTAAGAAGAAAATGTTTCAGAAAGGAGACTGGGCACTCCTCTATGATTCTAGGTTTCAAGACTTCATAGGCAAACTGTAGACAAGGTGGCTTGGCCCATATGAGATTCATGAGGTACAAAACAATGGAACCATAACTCTGATTACCATTGATGGGTTTGTCCCTCCTTTTTTGGTGAACGGACATCGGTTACGACTTTATCACAAGCCACTCACCAAAGAGTCTTTTTTCCAACAAGTACGCAATTATCCCACTATGCAAATTTTAGCTGCATGGAGTGATGACCCGACAACTTTACTCTCATGGAAATTGTTCCTTTTCAATTGTAAATAATGTATATATTTTCTACAAACATAGCTTATTAATTTTTCCATCTTCTTTTTTTACTTGCATGATTGAATAGAGTAAACATCGCTATGTGAATGAGTTGAATCTTTTTAAGAAACAATGATGTTTAAAAATTTGTTGTTCCTTTCCAATGGAACAACAACTATTTATTCATCTCTTTTATCACTGTTTTGTTGTCGTTGTTCTCTTTGGAGTGAACAATTGTTGTTATATTTTTGGGACATCTGTTGTTCTCTTCCAAGAATAGTTTCTATTAAAAGAACAGTTTCTGTTAAAAGAATAGTTTCTATTCCATAAAGTGAGTTAGTGTTGTTCCATCAAATGAACAACCACTGTTCTGTATAGTAGCTAGTTGTTGTTCCATCCTCAAACAAACATTTTCTATTCTATTCCCAATTGAACATTTGTTGTTCCATTCCAAACTGAACATTAGTTATTCCTCTCCTGATAGAAAATTTGTTGTTCCGTTCTCAATTGAACATTTGTTGTTCCATTCCTGATTGAACATTTCCTTATCCATTCTCGATTGCACATTTACTGTTCTTTTCTGATAAACCGTTTGTTGGTCCATCTATATAGTCATCTGTTTGGCTAGAAATTTGCATCGAAATCTCTTTAAAAAGAATTCATATGGGTTACAATATGATTTCTTTTAACCGTTTGTTGCTTACCTTTATTTTAATCTGGCATGGTTCATCTATTAAATGACTTGTTGTATGTCTTTCGTTTGGATATATTCTCAATTTGATTCACCACCAATATCAACATCTTGTTGGTTCTCTCTTTTACACTTTCAAATGGCAGTTCCTTTTGACACAATGCAAGGAAAGTAAGCATATCTTTTGTAGGAATTATTTTACTACTTACACCATACCTAACTCTTAAGGAGTTAGTGAACCTCCCTCAAATTATAACGTAAAATTGGAAATAGGATAAATTTTTCTCAAAGAGGATAAGAGGTCTCATTATGAGCTGACCTACCATGATCATAAAGAATTAACACAAGTGACATTTCCATTTTGGCTACCAGTAATGGCCTTTTATACATTATATATGTCTAAGGATAGTAGGTCTCATCAAGGGCCGACCTGTTCACTTTGTTCTGCCTTAGTGAATGGAATTTTGGTTATCTGGTTACCATGCCAGCACAGTGGTCTCTTTGCAGAAATATGTAAATAATAATGATAAAAAAAATTGATAAGTTGAGGATACTGGCTCATTTTTGGGTTTAGGTAGTAACTCTGTCAAGGCTATAGACGCCTGCTGGCAGTAGTGGCTCTGCCCGTGGTATTGCAATAGTATTCTATATTGCCAATTCTTTAGTATGCTAAAACATCCTATTCAATTAAACCAAAAGGAGAAACTACCATTGAATAATGTTTATATTTCTAAAAACTAACATAACCATTGAAATTCCATTGAATGGATCACTTCAGCATCGTCCAATCAGTTGACACCAACAATCATTATTCTTTTCATACCGTGTCAGATTTCACTTTACCAATCACAAAAAGGTAAATCAATTCTCATAATGAGTATTTATATTCTTTACTATTTTTCAATCATCTCTAACCACTCGTACGTCTGTTAATTATTTTGCTTCACTCCACCCATCGGACTTGTCTACTAACTTCATGCCATATTAATGATGTTATGTGTACTTCTTATTTTCTCGTACTCCGAGGATGAGGATGCCTTTTTCTTATTGGAGGTGGAAGGTTATGCACTATGATGATTTGACAAGATATAACTACCCAACTCTACCATGACTTGCTGATTTCACTGATTAATTAGTATTGAATTTATAAAAATCTTTTTCCGATTGACCGACCATTATTATTGCATTCATATAGAATCTATTTTTGATCTAAACTCTTGCATGCGGATTATTCGTTTATGTTATTGCATGCAGAGTAGTGAAATTATTACATGAGCACAACAAGCATGGGGGAAAATGCGATTCGCAACGAGCCCACACTATTGCAATTAACAGAACAGGCTCAAGCAATTCTTGAACGTGCTAGGTGGATACAGTACCTGGTCAAGTTGCAGGGATTTCAAAGTGATGTTGCATTGGAATTTCTGCAAAACTTACAGAATGGACACACAACCATAAAAGGAAGAGCTATAGCAGTCTCCGAAGCGGTCATAGCTAAAGTCTCGGGAATTTTGACATAAGGCATAAAGTGGACTCAAAAGCATGTACAATTGCATGAAGCTGTTGAAATATTCAAAGAGTTGGGTGAAGAATTAATATGCAAGGGCAAGGGCATTCAACTTGCGTCTTTGAAGGAACCATGGTGAGAATTGGCAACAATTGTTTAAAAATATATCACTTGCAATGGCTGACAGGACATGGTACAATCTAGACACCTTAATATGTTAGAAATACTTAGGAAGAAGATTGTAGTTAATTTTCCATTCTTTTAAAACTCTTTACTGCATGATGTTGCTAGTCAGGTCAGGAAAGCTACTAACCGACATGCTACAAACAACCATCATGGTCTAATTAAGCTCATCGTCACTCAAGAACTAGCCCAATTGCAATTAACCTGGGACAATTTTGTAAACCTTGTTGTACCCTCATTAGAAGAAAATCCAAGAAATGCACAGGTAGGGGCAGTTATTGACCAAATTGTAGAGAATGTTGATGAACCAAATAATGAACAACAAACTTCAAAGTTAGCAATCTTAGGGAGGGCATGAAAAAGTAAATGTTTGCTTTAGCCTCTGACCCTGCAAAACGAAGACATTCTAAGAGGATAAGTTCACAACATAATATTACATAATTAGCAGAGGAAGCATGACCATCTCATAGACCCCCTACAAGTCCACAAAATATTTTTCCACAAGGTGATGAAGAAGACATGGACTGTGTTGGAAATAATACTGAGAGGGGGGGGGGGGTGAATCAGTATTATCTAATCAATTGAACTTTTTCATTTCCATACTTCAGAATCATATACGCTACTTCAGTTATGTATACCCGCGTATATACACGACTGTGTCTATTGCAACTAGCGTATAACCATTAAAATCATGATTCAGTTATGTGATCTTCAATGGATGCATCAGAACGTTATTAGCCATATTAACAGTCAATAGTAGCAGTAAAATAGATAGATCAACACACATAAGCAACACACATGAACACCATGATATAAGGTGGAAACCCAATGTGGGTGAAAACCACCTGCTGCAATTCGTTTCTATCTTCCTTTATTAAGAAAATTCTTTTACAATGTACTGGTGCAGTCCTTTACCATCACGCAGGCTACAACCTGCAGAATGCTACAACCTTCTCTCATTCTCCAGACTCTCCTGGAAGGGAGCTCCAACCCCCTTTGCTCTTGTACTAGCTAAGATACTAGTACGTAGGCGCCGGCCTACAATCTTCTCTCCTCCAGGTACCACGTTTCATACATTTTCAGACTGGATACTCCTGAAGCACAACACATAATCTAAAAGGCCACGTTTCATCCAATTTTCATACTGGACCCATAACTATCATTTAAGCTCAAAACAATCACTACTAGCATCATCAATTTCTGAATCACTGAAACACTGAAACCCTGTCAACAACACAGTCACCAGAACACAGAGCAGACATAGAACTCTACAAAATCACTCAGACCCAACTGCAACTTCAAACATCAAACTTCAAAGTGTATATGATATTACAATGAATCAAACCCGCGTACATACGTGCTTTTTCCAAGGCCAACCCGCGTACAGATCTAAAAATAATTTCTTATAACTTTGCAGCAGTACCAGACATTAGTCATACTCATAACATTTATAGAACATTACATGCATTAGTATGCAGATCTAGAATAAGCATAATCAACCATATAAGGATAGTCCATTTCAAACCATTTGATCCCGATCTCTCCTTAGATCTTGTTCTCCATCAATCAGTGAGATCCCTCCTTAGCTTAGGTCAAGCAATGCACCATCAACCCATAACTTGCATACTGGATCTCATACTTCTTCAGATATTCAAGAATTTTTCAATGCATTTGCCTAATGATCTTCTTCTCCTTTTATAGTCTTAGGCCTTGCTCAATACCACGGTCCAAAACCATAATAAATCAATACCATGGGCCCGATACTTGGGATCAACACTTTTGACGAGACACCATGGTCCAAAACCATAGGTTCAAATACCGAGGACTAACTACCATGGACCAAAAGTAAGTTCTCCAACATATATGCGCTTTTCCTTGCATGAAAGTGCGTGTATACATATACGCGCCTTTGTAACGTCTATCCAACGTGTATACGCGGCTTTGTCACAATGAACCTGCGTATATGTATTTTCTCTTCATACTTGTAGTCTGATCATCAATTCGTTGCTGCTGACCTTCTGCACTATGATTTTCCATCTGTGTGATTTTCCATCAAGGACAACACTTGTCTCATAATGCCAACAATCTCCCCCTTTGGACTTGATGGAAAAGCTAACTTGTCACACTTAGAACTTGATCTTCTTATTCCTTTGAGCTATCCTGTATCCCATGCATTTAGTCACATCTCTAGATTCATCTAGTTATATGTAAGTGAGATGTTCTTCTATGAGAGGGTTGCCATCAAGTACAACACATGCATCATAATGCCAACAATCTCCCCCTTTGGACTTGATGGCAACAGCACCAAATCACTCTCCCCCTTTGACATCAAGGGCAAAGGGCGGACCAAGATATTCTCTTTCCTTGATAATCATTCCGCTGTCCATACTCCCCCTGAGTACCTACTGAAATCTCTGAATGAGCTCCCACTTTGAATATGCCAAGGTGTACCAATCTGTCCATGCTCCCCTTGAGTACATGCTAAAGTCTCTGCTCTGCTGAAGTGTGTTGTTCATGCTCCTCCTGATTATAAGCAAGGTCTGCAAAAAGATGTCTTACAAGAAGAACATGACTCTATCATGAATGACCTTCCTATTACATACATCCATCATCCAACCAAGTGGGGATACATCAGAAAATGACAACCAAGTTCATTACATGTTCATCCCAGGCATAGTGGGGAAACCAATATAGGCTGTTACATGACCTTGACACCATAAAAGAGATACATGACATAGAGACGAAATATCTAGAGCAAGACTTATGAAAGTCACCAATAACTGATAGCAGCAACATCTATCAAACACTTTTCAGATCAGCAACCATGATCTCCTTCTATTCTCCTTCTGCACCTGTTCTAACCAAAACAGCTTGTGTACACGAACCAAGAGCTTCTAAGGTAATGCAAAAAATGCATTATTAGAAGTTAATATGCTCCCCCTGAACCTGTGCCAGATGGTCTCTGTCAGACCCATATCAGGATCTTCTCATCCAGAGTCTGGCCCACTGATTTTATTCAAACCATCATATACACGAATGTATCCACAGAAACTAGCGTATATACGCGGATACTCCTTATGAAACTCGCGTACAACAAATTCCAGATCAGCAACCTGTAAATGTCCTATGACAGGGTATGTTTGGGAATATCTGCATCAATCAACATATGTAAGTATCGACCTATCAACATATAGGTAAGAACTCATCATCGTCATGTCTCCAACAATGCAACTTCATGTATTCAACACTATGTATCTAGAGCTCTTGATATCATCAACAGCAACAATCCTCATCCATATGAGCACCAAGAATTATAGAAAAACCTGCATCATAACTGTATTATATGATCTTTATGCATATGATGACAACAGCATATGGATGACTCATCATCAAGTAAAGAAGATGTGAATTCAAGCTATGTACTTCTCCTTATCCTTATGAAGATCGCCATGTAAGCACCATATGTGCATCATCAAAGAATCAACCATAAATCTGATCTAAACATCTACTATGTAACCCCAAGAATCATATGAGATTTTATCATGGACAACTCATAACCACGTCATAGCAAGATATAACATTTAGCCATATAAGCATCATCACCAAGGACTATTAACCATAATGCCAACAATGCATTATTAAAGGCATATGCTCCCCCTCAACCTGTGCCATCTGTTTACTGTTAGATCTGATCATGCATATATCAGCAATAAGCATCAAGACATCATCATCATCAAGTTAGGATCAAAATACTTCTAAACATCTTACAAGAATCAAGACATTTCCACTCATCCTCAGCAGACTGTAACTATTAACCAATAGAGCAAATAATGGACTGAATCATATTAGATCCTTTTTCTGAGCCTGTCCCCACAACTTTTCCTCAGACTGACATATACGCGACTTTGCAGTGTTTAACTCGCGTATATACGCGACTTCCCTTTAAGAAACTTGCGTATGAGATTTAGGACACTGAATTTTTACACTTTCAGCTCCCCCTGAGTCTGTTATGTCTATGCTGTGCTGTGTCTCAGTACATTGTGCTGTGCCACATCTTTCTGACTGTACTTCCTTCTTCTTCCATATCTTCAAGTGTGATGATGTTTTCTCCTTTTGGTGTGATGTTCGTCCTTTGTTCCTGCATTCCTTTGCTATATGTCCAAGCTTGTTACATGCATAACATCTTACATGTTTCATATTCCTCCTGTAGCAATCAACAGCTTTGTGACCAAACATATTGCAAGAAAAACAATATCCATTAAAGTACCTGGAATGTGATGACCTTTCTGTGTGATGATCTTGAACCATTCTTCTTCTACATATAGCTGCAACATGTCCAAGATTATGACATTCATAACATTCAATATTATTCATCTGAGTAAATGGCCGACTATTACTTCCATAGTTAGGAGTAAAATATTTTCTTTGAAGAATCTCTTTCCTGTATTGTTGATGGGGTTGACCTTTCATCTCTCTTATCTCTTTGTTGATCATTTTAGATTTCTCTTTAGAGTTCCTTGCCTTACCTTGTGAACTAGATTCACCTTCAACATATTCATGAAAACCAAGACCAGTCTTGATAGCAGGAGACCTTTGACTACTAAGAATATCATCCAAGGCTTTAGTACTATCTTGAAATCGCAACAGTTTATCATTTTCTTCTAATTTACTTTTCAAGATATTTACCTCAATCTGAAGTTGTTCTTCCTTTTCCAGACATTGTTTCTTCAAGTTTTCTTCAGCATTTCTTTCCTCTTCCATTTATTGCCTTAGTTTGAGAATCTTCTTTTCTTGTTCTTCATTCACATCCAGCTGCATTTGACGAATTCTGAAGGCACATTCCAGCTGAGATTTTAAGCTGATAACTTCATTTTCCTGTTTTTCAATAGCTTGGAGTAGATCTTTATTCTTCTTCTTTGTTTCTTCAAGTTCTTCCTTTAGCGAGAGGGTCGTAGCTTCAAGACTTTCATAATAACTGGATCGATCTTTGAGCTCCTTGATTGTTGTGTTATTTTCAATGAATTCATTTCTTAGAGATGTTACTTCATCCTGCAACTTTTGATATTTGTCCTTGAATAACTCTCGTTGAGTCTTTAGTCTAGTAGCAGCTTCTTTATAGGCACCATCCTTTATGTTCAAAAGTTTTTCTTGAGTTCTAATTTTGCTTGTCAGACTTTTAAATTCTGCCTCTATTTGATATCTTTCTTGTTCACCCATAAGATAAAATTCAGTTGTTTTTCTATCACTTTCATCTTTTCCAAATGGATAGACAGCTGGAGCATCAGAGGATATCAAATTCATACCTGATAGTTCATCTTCATTCTGAAATGATTCTGATTTTGATTCTGAATCTAAAGAGCTTCTTACACCTAATCCCCAATTAATTCTCCCACTGTCATAGTTCTTTTGAGATGTCTTCTTCTGCTTATGTGCTTTCTTCTTAAGCTTCTTTCCCATTGTTCCACGGATCTCTTTTAAGCGATCAAGCTTCTACCAAAGGACCTGCTCTGATACCAATTGTTGGAAATAACACTGAGAGGGGGGGTGAATCAGTATTATCTAATCAATTGAACTTTTTCATTTCCATACTTCAGAATCATATACGCTACTTCAGTTAAGTATACCCGCGTATATACACGACTGTGTCTATTGCAACTAGCGTATAACCATTAAACTCATGATTCAGTTATGTGATCTTCAATGGACACATCAGAACATTATTAGCCATATTAACAGTCAACAGTATCAGTAAAACAGATAGATCAACACACATAAGCAACACACATGAACACCATGATATAAGGTGGAAACCCAATGTGGGTGAAAACCACCTGCTGCAATTCGTTTCTATCTTCCTTTATTAAGAAACTTATTTTACAATGTACTGGTGCAATACTTTACCAGCACGCAGGCTACAACCTGTAGAAGGCTACAACCTTCTCTCGTTCTCCAGACTCTCTTGGAAGGGATCTCCAACCCCCTTTGCTCTTGTACTAGCTAAGATACTAGTACGTAAGCGCCGACCTACAATCCTCTCTCCTCCAGGTACCACGTTTCATACATTTTCAGACTGGATACTCCTGAAGCACAAAAAATAATCTGAAAGGCCACGTTTCATCCAATTTTCATACTGGACCCATAACTATCATTGAAGCTCAAGACAATCACTACTAGCATCATCAATTTCTGAATCACTGAAACACTGAAACCCTGTCAACAACACAGTCACCAGAACACAGAGCAGACACAGAACTCTGCAAAATCACTCAGACCCAACTGCAACTTCAAACATCAAACTTCAAAGTGTATACGCTATTACAATGAATCAAACCCGCGTACAGATCTAAAATAATTTTCTTATAACTTTGCAGCAGTACCAAACATCAATCATACTCATAAAATTTATAGAACATTACATGCGTCAGTATGCAGATCTAGAATAAGCATAATCAACCATATAAGGATAGTCCATTTCAAACCATTTGATCCCAATCTCTCCTTAGATCTTGTTCTCCATCAATCGATGAGATCCCTCCTTAGCTTAGATCAAGCAATGCATCATCAACCCATAACCTGCATACTGGATCTCATACTTCTTCAGATATTCAAGACTTTTTCAATGCATTTGCCTAATGATCTTCTTCTCCTTTTATAGTCTTAGGCCTTGCTCAATACCACGGTCCAAAACCATAATAAATCAATACCATGGGCCCAATACTTGGGATCAACACTTCTGACGAGACACCATGGTCCAAAACCATAGGTTCAAATACCGAGGACTAACTACCACGGACCAAAAGTAAGTTCTCCAACATATACACGCTTTTCCTTGCATGAAAGTGCGTGTATACGCATACGCGCCTTTGTAACGTCTAACCCGCATGTATACGCGGCTTGGTCACAATGAACCTGCGTATATGTATTTTCTCTTCATACTTGTAGTCTGATCATCAATTCCTTGCTGCTGACCTTCTGCACTATGATTTGTCATCTGTGTGATTTTCCATCAAGGACAACACTTGTCTCATAATGCCAACAATCTCCCCCTCTGGACTTGATGGAAAAGCTAACTTGTCACACTTAGAACTTGATCTTCTTATTCCTTTGAGCTGTCCTGCATCCCATGCATTTAGTCACATCTGTAGATTCATCTAGTTATATGTAAGTGAGATGTTCTTCTATGAGAGGGTTGCCATCAAGTACAACACATGCATCATAATGCCAACAGCCCGATTTTTGGAAAACTTGGTGGTGCTCTTCAAGTAGGAAAGTCAATATGGACACTCACAAGATTAGGACCACTCCCCTAGCCAGTCTTCCTCTGCTGGTAATTCTGGTCATACATAAGTTTTACTGTCCCCTGGAGATATGGGGGATTCAAAAGAATAAGGGAGAGAAATTTCCTCTATAAATGGAAGTCCTGAGTTAGAAACATATGTAGAAAGAAGACCTGAATTGGAATCTCAGTCAGGAGATATTGTTTTATTGGAACATGATTCTAATAATGATATAACCCCTCTTTCTCCTAAAACAAATATGACTGTTTCTTCTCCAATCAAACACCTCACTAAGAAGGAAAGGAAAGCAAATAGTGTGAGGATGAATCTATTGAGCAAAGAGAATAATAAATTGAAAAAAAATATCAAACAACTGAGAAAATGGTTGAAATAAGTAAGCAAGGCTCACAAGAATAAAGTGGAATTGAAAACTATTGGTACTGAAAGCGAAAACCTCCTTCAAACCACTAGAACGCAAACAAAAGATGCCCTTGTAAATTCAATTGGAATTCAAACTAAAATGCATCATACTGAAATCGCCGAAACTTAGACTAAAGACATTTTCACCCGCTCAATGGAGACTCAGACAAGTTTTTCTCTTTTTGTGGATTTTATGGATACTACTATTCAAACAGATTTTCTAGAAAATTCTCAAATAAACAGTTGCATTTCACAGGGAACAGTCAATACAGTGGAAAAAACTATTCAGAATGAATCAATGGTAACCTATTATAATGCTGCTCAGACTGAAGACACACCCCTATATATTTCTTTGGTAAAGGATGCCACTATCCAAAAGTTACAAAAAGAACTAGCAAAATTACAACGTACTCTAGCAAAATATCAAAGAGAATTGGTACCCTGCAAACACATAAGGATTTATTGAATAAGTTTGATGACTTGACTACAACAGTGGATGAGACTTATGCTAGTCTCAAAGCTAAGCAAAAAATAGTAAAATAAGTACAGATTCTGCGTCAGAAAGCTATGGAGCAAATTAAAATTGTTTGCTCCATTTATTCAGATGCTTTGTCTTGTAGGTCACCTGCTACCAATTACATGTTTTTGCTTGAGAGGTATTTGCTGTTGAAGGTTAAGGCCATCAGGGCCGGTAAACCAGTCGAATTTAAATCAACCCCAGACTTTATTCAATGTTGCAAGGAGTAGGATGAAAAGGTGAGGCATTTCCTCTGTGAATTATACTTACACAACTTTTTCCTAGAAGACGAAAGGGATGCTAATCATAGCCCCTTCATCAGAGATGTTCAATTTCAAGCCTTCATTTCTTTTTCCTGTAATCAGATTAAGTGGGCTAAGGCATATAACATTTTCCAAAAAAGGGAGCATGAAATAGATCTTTGGGTTAGGGGAGAACCTACACAACCCTTACACCTTTTTATACAACATAAATGATTTATGGAGCAACTGAAGGTTGTGGCCTCTTTAGGTCCTCTCCATAAATACACTATAAATCCAAGAGCGAAATATATCCAGGATATTATAGAAGAAGCCCTACTTTCTGCAAAACAGAGATGGATAGCTTCCACCAACAACATTAAAAATAGAGAGACATTCGGTTATAGAAACTTCAAAGTTACTACTGCTCATTTGGTTAAGTACAACAATCTTATTTTGTGCATGGGCCCTACATGGATAAGTTGCCATTATAGAAGCCTCATTATTTGGTATCCCCCTAATGGGTATCATTTTGAATATGAATTTCCAGAATGCCAAGAGGGCCAAGCATTTTCAATGCTTAAAATGAAAAATGGTTTTCAGTTATATCAAGAAGAGACCTATCATGCCTAATCCTTAACACAATTACATGTTAATCATCTTCTTGCATGAGGACATGCAAAAAGGTGAGCATGGGAGTATGTTGGGTCATAGAAAAGGTATATTTTTACCCTTACATTACTTGATAAATCGCTTACTTTTATGTATTTGTCTTCATTCCTGGAAAGGATTTGGAAGACAAGATTGTGAAAGATAGGTAAAATCAATCATTAATAGATTTCATGTTTTTAGCATGAGAAGACTAACTTTTGCTTGTTTTTATGTGCTGGAAATAAGAATTGGACAATTGATGTTCAGTCAATAGAACGACAGTGCCAAACTAGGAGAGAAAATTGTTTCTTGGCTACATGGGTTAGTGAAAGATAGGAAAGAAAGTGCTAATTCGGGAAACATAAATCCAATCATTTAGCCGCAAAATCCTAAGGATCTCTTGATGCTAAAGATTCAATTTCATCCATTAGTTTTCCATTATACTATATGATGCCGAGGGGTGAAAAGGATTAGGACACTTAACCCGTTATTGTATTTTTGCATTAAAGAGAGCACATTTTGACATTACAGTAACTCTATACTTTTATTATTTCAATTAATGGGAAATATAGAGATTCTCTCTTAATCGTGTTTTGAGCTTTATCAGCAGTAACTTCTGGAGGCTTTAGGCCCGGTCGCTAGAATATTCATTGCTCTTTTGTGTCATAATTATTTCCTTGTTTTTGTAAATATTTATTACTGTTATTTTACAAAATCAAGTTATTCTTTATAGTTTACATTTGCATTTGAAATAGATCTTTAAACACTATTACTTTAACATGTTGAATAGGTGAAACTATGTCACATCTGAATGTTTTTCTTTTAATGAATTGCATAGATTAAGTTAAGTGTTACAATTGATTGATGTTCTTTCCGATTTATGCTAAAGGTTGAAGTAGTTACTTGTTGTTTTATTGTTGTAGTATTTCTTTCCATCTATTAGATCAGACAATGTCCTGTTAGATATGGTTTCTTTTAGTGCACATGCTTGAAATTCATTTCCTTTCCAAATCAGTTATGATTGGATCCAGATTTATGGTTTGAGTATGTTTTGAGATTTATTCTTTGAATTTTCTTCGATTGAACTTCTAGAATTAAGGATTTGTTAATACATTCTTGTAACGATTTGATGAAGTGTTAGACTCATTTAGTTACGTAACAATCTCTGATCTCTATTGCACAAATAGTGATGACATCCTTGAAAGAAACAGACGAATCCCAAGCTGATAATATAATGTAGGAATTAAGACTGATTTAAATAGTCATCTTAGTGCACCATCATTAGGATCAAAGTATTTTTATCACTTAGAACTAGCCTTTTGTTATTTCCTCCAATTGGGTGGATCAATTAAAGAGCATATTAGATAGTGACATGGAGACCCAGATGGGGTTAGAGGAACAAGGTTTGAACTGTGTGGTCCAACACGTATGTTATGCTCGCATACAACAAGGGGCAGATGTAGGATGAAAGACAACGACAACTAGCGTTGGAGGCATCAAAGTTTCAAAAGGAGCGGAAGTTGGTATAAATGTTGGGATGTAATTTGGCTTCACTGTTTTTAGTTTCAGGTTATGGGAGATTGCATTGGTGGTGAGAAAAACTTAGATTATGCACATGCTACCAACCTGTGCATGTTCCTTCGTATGGTGAATTCAGTGTATGCATTTGTAGTTAGTTGGATGGAATTGTTGAGTGTTCTGGTTGGGAAGCCTAGCTGTACAATTTGGGATCCCGAGATAAGAGTTTGTTGGTGTGTTCCCTATCTCGGGTCTTTGGGTTTCAATGTTTTATCATCACTTGTAGTCTCGGTGTATGTTTTTCTAGTCTTATCTCTATACCCCACCCTTTAGGCACTGCAAATTAGGTTAGAACTAGTTAAGGGGAGTATATGCTTCTGAACCCTGGGTGTCATGAGGTGGGGGTGTGGAAATTGGTGGGATATGGTGGTTTTATCTATGTGGGGAGACCCTTATTGGATGTTTGTGGCAATATAGCCCAAGAAGGTGGTAGTTAAACCAACAAACTGTGTATGTGTCTTAGGAAGTTGCGTGGGTCAGGATCGTGACTTTAAATTTGGATAATAATAATAATAATTAACACTTTGACTATGGATCTTGGGCACGGATTTTTTTGGAGTAAACCTCAAGCTCAAGCTATAACATGGCTTAATTTTGGTGGTCTAGTGCACTTGTAGTGATGCTTAGGTAGTAAGGATGGGCTCGTAGGGGGCTGTGGCCTAGTGACTGACTAGGAGGTTGTGACGATCAGGTGGGAGCAACATACGATGATGGGGGTATAGGGGCATAGTTTGAGGGGGAATTGACTCATGACTGGGTCCCTTCTTTTGGTCGAGTCGACTAGACACCATCCATGGAGTCATTGGACCTTCAGATGCAGAACACCACTGCAATATTAGAGGGTATGAGGAAACAACGATATGATAACTGTAATCAATTCATTGCATTTATGAATGACCTACAATAGAATCAGTGGAACATCCTTCATTGCTTGGGATCTATTGTCACTCACTGCATCATGAGTTTTCAGTTGTCCCAAGTGCCAAATAATAGTCATTTTTTAAGCCATTTTTCAAGCCATAGAAACTCTTAAAGCTAAAGTGGACCCCCTCCACTAGATAGTGCTTAGAATAGGCTTTCCAAATGTAGGTGGAATTCTAAAAACAAACTCATGGATCAAAAGTTACAGAAGATTGAAGATGCCCTTTCAAAGAAAGAAAACAAAGGAAAAATGGCTAAGGGTTAGGCTCATCGCAAATCGCAGTCGGGGCTTTTCTGAAACAACAACAGGGGAAGGCAGCGAAATCTGTGATCAGCTGATATCATAAATCATAAATCAGTGGGTCCCAAGGCATGGCACATTGGCATATTGGCAGTCAAAGGCCCATGGCACGTAGCCTATCAGGGATTCACGATGTAGAGGGTCGATATCACATATCAGCGATCATAGGTGCAAAAGGGTGCACACAAACATAGGGTCACGAACATCGCTGAATGTCGATATCAAAATATCGTCAAACGTCCATATCATTAAAATCACTGAAAATTGGGCTTTTAGTTTTGAAGCGCTGGGAGGGGTCGAAAACCATTTAACAAAGGATTACAACAAAAAACTAAAGGCTATTTGGGCGCTTTTCTGTCTCCCCGAGGGGGGCACGTGGCGGAAAACCATTGGTCCCTATGAATCCACATGGTAGCTAACATCATCATAATGTGGTAGTATGGGGATGACGTAGCAGTATGGAGGACACGTGGCATGCTAATCTGGCATTTTCAAGGTCCTAAGGGGGCATTTCTAGGTGACATGTGTCACCTCTCACAAAGAGACACATGGTAGTGATGACATCAGCCATCACAAATCAGAAATCAGTGATCGCACAAAGCAAAGGTCCCTCCTCTTTTGAAGTCCCTTCTGACCTACGATTGCGATATGCGAGAACTGTCCTGGAGGCGATATTTTATACAATAGATTTAAAGGGTTGTCGGGTCCATCCCTTTTCAAAGACCACATGTTGATTAAACACCCCCCATCTCTAGATGACCTAGATTGACTCTGCCTAGATCGACGATTCCCAGGCCTTTATGGCCCCCACCACCATGTTTCCCTTTATTGGCCGGGGGGGGGGGGGGGGGGGGGTCCAAAAAAGCAATTTCTCTGCTAGGCCCTGACACTATGTTTCCCTCTCATATTATTTTGCACCCGCCACCTCACTTACCACTTATCACTCATGCCCCCCCCGAAAGCAACTCATCCTCACACTCTCTCATGTATTGTGATTGCGATACCCTAGGTGGGCTAAATCCTACAGAGTGATGATCGTAAGCGTCAAGGAGAGATACCAAAGGCAAAGTGTTATAAATCGTTGGTATGCGATATTCCAAGTAACAAAGGAAAAAGGCCCTCGAAGGGAAGTCTAATGGCCTTAGCACCTAAGGACTAAGCACCTGGTCATAACCTCCATTCACATGAAGTAAAAGCGGCTAAAGTGGATCTGGAGGCCCCGTCCTGTAAAGGATTTTAATTGAGAAATCCTTATATGAGAACTCTACGTTGAGGTAGTGCAAAACATTAAAGGCACAGTGGGTTGGAAACTGTGGCATTTAATAACGAAGATGGAACATTCAAACCCAACATGGGCTGACCTAGAAAGGCACTTTGTGACACAAAACCAGGGTCGACGCTGACAGAAGTAAACAAGGACTTAATAGCTCGGGAGGACTTGATTATCTAGCATGGTGCCCCCATAAAAAGGGAAGATGAAGTACCGCCTAGGGGTCCTCTACTTCAGTACTGCGACATGAAACAAATAGTTCCCAATCCCAGCTTTGAAGGATTAATGGTTCAAGAAATAAAGGCAGAAGCGACAGGAGTCAACTAAGTAACAAAGGAGGTGAGACCATGAGAAAAATTCAACCTGAAGCAACGACAATCACAGGGATGGCCACCTAGATATTTTGTTAACATTCTTATCTGATTTTTGACTTGTTTTGTCACCCTGTAATGTGCTGCCATTAAATGAGGCAATTAATATTTTGTAATGTTTTTGGGCTACAGAGCCATCCCTAGTCGAGACAACTAGTCAACCTGACAGCTCAGACTAAGTTGAAGATATTTTGTTGTAATGAATGTTCAACACTCCCCTCTCCATATAAATAGGGGAAAGCAACACTTTACAAAGGTTCAAAAATCCTAAAGAAACACTACATGTTATTTTCAGACTGTATGACTTTATAATACAAATATTTCAGAATATCAAGGAAATGGTGGTGATTCCCCCTTCGAGTATTACAATATGTTATCCCTATGTTAAAACCCATTATGTTCATGTTTCTTCTCTGAATTCATGCAATCATAGCTGCTAGAAATATTTCATACTTCCTCACAGATTCATTTGTATTGACTTATTAATGCATGTGCCTGTATGGATTATTGAGATTATATCTTTAAAATTGCGCTACATGAATCATAGCATTCAGTCTCTCTTTGGTCCATTATATCTACCCGTAACTCAAATAAGTGTAGAAATTCTTAATGCTTCAAGCTCTATGTGTTAAATGTAGAATTCTTGATGCTTTAAGCTCTATGTGATGAGTTGCTCTTTCTTCTTATCCTCTCTCATTGCTCTACAAAATCTTATTAAACTGTAAGTCCTTGAACTACTCGGCCTCCACTATTTTATGCACATATTTATGTGAACTGCATATGTGAAGAAGTACCAAAAATACATGACTTATACCTTTGGATGAATGAACCAACCCATTCCTTTTAATATATATATATATATATATATATATATATATATATATATGTGATGTCTCCATTTTCTTGAGAATCATTTGAGACACACAAAATCTAGATGTGTCCAGGCACTGGTCTTGTAAGGAATCTGAGGTTGTCTCTGGGAGTGACAACAACGTCAATGACAAGTGAAAGGTGCATTAATGACCACCTAGATCAAGTGGAGGGGCATGTAGCTCACTTGGAGTTTCATATTCATGGGGACTCTCAACCTCCATATGCACTAGGTGCAAGAGATACACCAACTCTCCCTGGCGTTCCATGATTTCTATTGGTTGTATTCTCATTCTCTGTGTTATGAGCCTTATGGTCTTTTTATTTTTAGTTACTATGTAAATCTTGAGAGTTTGTTCTTGATTTTTACACTGCTCTCTTAGTCAAAAAATTCAGTCGAAATAAGACTAAGAGAGTAAGAATTTTCATATTTATTCATTATAAAAAATGTTAAATATAAATAATTAATAATAATTTCATCATATTAAATATGTAAATATCATAATCTTTAATATGTAAATATTATTTATATGTGAGAAAAGCCATTATTATAGCAACTAATTATGGTCATCTATTAGTTAATTTTTAACTTATATGTTTTACAAATACCCATTGACTCTCATATTGCACCTCTTGTCACGAGAGGCATTTGTAGCTTGGAAATAGAGTATTGCAAGTCAAATGAGGACCTTCTGCACACTGACATCTTCCATGGGTAGGGTCGTTGGGCAATTTTCTTTTCCTTTCTTAAGTCACGTAAGGTATATTGTAATATAAATTAAGTGATTTAAATTTTTTTTTAATTATAATTATAATTATAATTATTTAATTTTAAGATTACATTAAATTAGTGTATTAGTTTTTTTTGTGGGACATGGCACTAAATTAGTGTATTAGACTTTTTTTGTTTGTGGGACAAGAGACCTATTTGATTTGACTATTAAATCTATAAAAACATGGTATACATAATTTATCTCTCTAATTTTGAACCTGTAACTTTATAAGAAGAAACACATGCTCTTAACTATTAAAGATATTGTTCTTTGTTGTGACACCATAAAAGGTGCTTTAATTTATTGAAAATTGTTATAATTTATTATTATTTTTAATAGTGATGTAAAGTATAAATAAAACAAAGGATATTGTTATTTGTTTTGACACCGTGGCTAGTGGTTTAATTTATTGAGAATTGTTGTAATTTTTTTTTTTTTAATATTGTTTTGACACCCTGGCTATTGGTTTAATTTATTGAAAATTGTAGTAATTTTTTTTTTTTTTTTAATATTGATGTAAAGTATAAATAAAACCATCAAGTATGATCTGTTCATGGGCTGGGTGACACTAATTTTAAGTAGCTCGTACGAAAATGATGAAAATGGAGAAATATGGCTCGGTTCTGATGCTCTTCATCCTGCACTGTCTCTTCTTGCTGCAACATGCAAATGGAGGTGGAGATATAAGTGTGAAGATGGAGATGAAAATGATCCACAAGAAGCAGTTGAGAAGCAGGCATGACATGATACAAGCACTTTTACGTGTGGACTCCATGCGAATTACAAGGTCCTCCCAATCCATGAATAATAATACTTCGACTTATCATCACAGGAGGCTAGGAACTTCAGGCTTTGAAATGCCTATAGGCTCTGGTGCACTAGACATGGGATTGGCTCTTTATTTCGTAGACCTCAGCGTGGGAACCCCTCCTCAGAAGGTTCTCATGGTTCCAGACACAGGCAGCGATCTTGTGTGGGTGAATTGCAATCCCAATATCCGATCCGCTACCGCAAAGCCCCTTCCCACGTTCCAACCCACAAAATCCTCCTCTTTATCATATATTCCCTGTAATTCCATAGATTGCAGGGCCGTTTCTGTACTAACCCCATCGATAGCATGTTATGGTTCCATGAAGGCGTGCAGGTACAGCCAGGGTTACATGGATGGCACCACCACCAGCGGCCCTTATATCCGGGAAAACATAACCTTGAAGTCCACAGATAACAAAGCTAAGCTGTTTGGGGGAAAGGGTATATTGATGGGATGCAGAATTGAGAACCAGCCTGCGGATTCACCTGTGACCTCAGGAGGCGTGCAAGTACAGCCAGCGTTACATGGATGGCACCACCACCAGCGGCCCTTATATCCGGGAAACCATAACCCTGAAGTCCACAGATAACAACCAGTATGGGGGAAAGAGTATATTGATGGGATGCGGAATGGAGAACCAGCCTGCGGGTTCACCTGTGAGCTCCGGAGGCGTGCTGGGATTAGGTCAAGCTTTCACTTCATTTGCTCAACAAACTCTCCCTTTATATGGAGGCAAGTTTTCTTTCTGCTTAAGAGACTATCTGAATCCCCTCACAGTGAAAAACTCGCTGGTCTTCGGAGATATTCTCCAACAGTCGTCCAAGTTTTTAAAGAAGCCCGTTCAGTATACCCCTATTCTGAAAGGAGGCACATCGAATTATTATGTTGGAGTTCAAGGAATGGTGATTGATGGAAAGAGTCTTCCCATATCCAGCAATGCTTGGAAGATGGATATTAATTCTGGTAATGGAGGGACCATTGTAGACTCTGGGACTTCTCTGACATATTTCACAAAAGAGGCGTATGATGTAATAATGAAGGCTCTTGGTGCGGCCATTGCATATCCCAGGGTTGCAACACAAGAACTCGCGCAGCTTGATCTGTGCTTCAAGACATCGGGAGTGAAAAAACTGAAATTGCCAAATTTGTCAATCGTTTTTGGTGGGGGGAAAATATTTAGTCCGCCCTCTGGCAACTATGTCTTGGAGGTGGAGGAAGGAGTGGGATGCGTAGGGTTCAAACCCATTTCGGATGGGTCGCCAAATATTATTGGGAATCTTCTGCAGCAAAATTTCTTGTTTCAGTACGATGTCCAGAAATCTCTCCTTGGATTTGCTCCAGCTGACTGTTCAGTTCTGTTTTGGAAAGGCCTGCCATCTTAATTCTTTGCTTTAGAGTTTGAGTAATTATAACATTTAATTTATTCATAGTTATTCGTACTGTAAATAAGTTACAAGTTTGTTTTTAAAATTTTAAACCTCATTAAATTTTTATTTTCAAAACCTACTACATAGGTGACACTTTGAGACTTTATTTATGATAGGTTTATATTTTTTTTATAGTTAATTTATTAATAATTATTTATCTTAAAGACAATCTTATTACATAATTATGGGTTACAAAAGTTCAAGATCTAGAATTATTTATCATGTTTATTACGCACTTATTTTCTCTTTCTTTGACAACCAGTCTTATTCCTTCTATTAAAGATATCGTGCAATGTGATTCAAGATTTTGTCTCAAGCATCTACCTTTTTTATTATTTAAATATTATTTTTTTAAACATGGATCATGAAATTATAAATTGATATTAATATGGGAAAACAATTATTTATAATATTTAATTTATTTAAATTGTTAATAATTTATTTGAATTAAGCCTGAGAGGGTTACTTCAATTTTAGTTCAATTGGTCCAGTTCTCGTGGCTAAAGCACCTTGCTAATGGGAGGTCATGGGGCCAATTCTATTCGACCACCTCAAAGTTAGGTGCTGCTAATAAGCTGACCAAATGTGATCCATTTGAGCGGATCTGCCTAGATATTTCCTAAAAAAAGACAAGTTCTTTGAATTTTGAATTTTTTTATTAGTTGTGATGTTTTTTTCTTATTATTTATATTAAATTTTACATTTTTAAAAATAAAAATAAAAAGGGAATTTTTGTTTACTCTTATATAAAAAATTGCTATATCAATTTCAGTGGGGTGCTTGACAACTAAGAAATGATGTCCTTCACATGTAACATTATGTATCATTGTCTATGTCAAACTAACTAGCTTGATCCTTCACATGCTCAAAATACCACTATTTATCATTGTCTATGTCAAAATAACAAGCTCCACTACTATCTCTAAGACATTCTTACCACTCAACACTTGCCTTTATTTTGTATTTTTGGTTTGTTGTTAGAGAATCCTTGCCCTTAACCATGAGAACTTTCTATGTCACAATTCTTTTTATGCTCTCCATTAGCCCTAGTCACCAAAATCCCCACCTCAGACAGGCCCGCATGCCCTTGTAGACTATTTCAAACATTATCTTGAAGATACAAGTTGTATGCAAGAGGTCCTTTAGCTCCACCCACCTCAGTTCTAGTGCATGGGTGGCCAATGCCTTAGTCATCTAGTAAGTTTCTACTATTCTAAAATACTTGGTAGCTTGAGCACAAGACTGAACTAACTTGCTAACCAAGCCAACTACTTCCTCCATCATATGGCTATTAGATATCTCCTGTCTCTTTTACCTTATACTCTCCTCTAATTCTTTCATTTCTCTTTTTTTTTTTTGAACTTGAGGTTTCTAGTCACAACAGATGATGAGCATCACCTTACCGCCTTATTTCATCAACCACATTGTGATGCTCCTCCTTGCTTAATCTCTTTTGAGAAGGATTAGGAGGTCAATCTGACAATTGATTAAAGAGTTTATTGGTCATTTTTTATTATGTTATGTATAACTTGGAAAATGTTACTTAGTCTGCAATCAAGTATAAATTGTGCACAAATTGTGTACTTAGTCTATAGGACTTCTAGATGGATTTGAATGAATGAGTGGAAGGTTACATTAGCCAAACTGATGTAGAAGACAAAAAAAGTAATGATGTATCTGAGGGATGATAGTAAGAATCATAAACAATGAACTTTACAAATTATTCTAACTAAAGACAAAAAAACCATGTCCACTTGCAAGCCTATAAACTAATTAAGGGTAACATGCCATTTGAACTTGATTTAATTATATTATAATTTGATGCATTTGATATAGATGAGTGCATATTTGTGTAAAGTATGGGGGAAGCCTTTCAATGTTTCCAACATATGTATATGGAGTCACAACCAAGTCTTGATTGACCTTGGCAAAGATATGGAATCTTTAAGAATAAAATAAGAAAGGTGTCTATATGAGAGACAAGAATATGGAGACCATATTTCTTGGTTAAATAACAAGAGTTTACTTATTAGGGATGTAAAATTATCTTTCTAAACAGTCACTTATAGATCCCCAAGCTAAGCTTGATATGACAATTACGTCTGGGTGGATAAAGAACAATAATTAATTAATTATATATATATATATAAAATGTATAAAAATATATAATGACAAAATTCAAGAATTTAGTAAGTTAGGGGAATTGGGGAATGTACATATAACTATGAAATTAAGAATCACTGAATTTTAACTAAAAATAAAAGTGGAGTAATTCTATGTACAACACTTTTAAAATTTGGTCTAAATTTAAGTGTGTGAAATACCCCCGAGTTAAGTTTTTCTCAAAAAATCAAAGTATAGTATAACGGGTGGCCAATTGTGAAAAAATTGTGGCACAACTAACCATATGGTGGGGTGGAACATGGCTCACCCTACTTCATTTTCCCATATTTTTTTGGATGTAATTAATAAATATGTATTTGTGTTAATGATAATTATGGCATAGATGGTTTAGTGGAAAATGTGATCATTTAATTTCTCTTTCCAACAAGTTTTTATGTACATTCATTTACACTTCGACAAATGGATCATGGTTGTAATTGTAGTACTATTTTGATGTAGCTTCTTATAAGTAATAAATTTTGTAACAACATTGGTTGAGGAAGATAGGCTTCCTAAATTCTTTTTTAAATAGGTCATGTTGGCATTCTGCTATAACTTTTCTTGTGGGAGGTTCCAGAAGTTGAAACTTGGAGCATAGCGAGGGGAAATCTCCTTGATTTCCAATTTCCAGATCATAGGTTATGAAATTTTAAGAAGGAAGTTGGGCTTCCCAAAGGCATATTTAAATAGATCATGTTAGAATTTTGGTTATAACTTTTCTTCTAGGAGGTTCCAAAACTTTTAACTTGGAACATAGTAAGGGAGAATTCCACTGATCATTTGGTCCAATATTTACATCTTGAATCATGATATTTTAGGAGATATAATCAAAGGAAGTCAATCTTCTTGGATGCTCCTAAATTCATGCATAAAACATGTAGTTTCGAATTATACTATAATGTTTCTTCTCGGAGGTTCTAGAAGGAGAACTTGGACCATGGTGAGTGGAAATTTCATTAATCATCTATTCCAACTTTTAGATCTTAGGTCATTGCTCCAAGAGGCGACAACCTAGTATGACCCCGCTGTGTAAGTATGCCACATCTCAAAAAAATAATAAAAAATAAATTCGCTAATGTTGGCCAATGGACTAAGATTAATTATTAAAATATAACTATGTATTTGAATGGATAGTAAATTATCTCATGCTTTTAATAGTTCACATCATGTCACGTCTCAAAAAAATAATAAAAATAATTATCACTAATGTTGGCCAATGGACTAAGATTAATTATTAAAATATAACTATGTATTTGAATGGATAGTAAATTATCTCATGCTTTTAATAGTTCACATCATGTCACCTCTCAAAAAAATAATAAAAATAATTTTCCCTAATGTTGGCCAATGGACTAAGATTAATTATTAAAATATAACTATGTATTTGAATGGATAGTAAATTATCTCATGCTTTTAATAGTTCTTTTCTCATACAAGTGAATTTGAATGGATCATAAATTTACCTTTAAGATATTTTTTTACCACATTGAAATTTAAAATTAGGTAAAATTTTAAACATTTTTACTCATTACTAAAGCCAATTCCATTTCTTAAATCAAAGGAAAAATGTTAAGTCAACACAAAGAATAAAAAATCTTGCTCCAATATCTTTTAATATTTCTTTTAACTAAACATTCGTAAATGAATCTTTAAAACGAAAAGCCATATCATAGGGATATATGAAAATCTTTAAAGACAAATATTTCCACATCAAAATTATAATATTTGAAGATATTAATTTGATGTAGATTTATTACAAATCTTTCTATCATGCCAAGTAAAAAACATCATTAAATTTAATATTGATATTATAATATTGACATTATATTTAATATTAATATTAATATATTATAATATTAATATTAGTAAATTTAATAACTTTAGATTAATGCAATTGTATTAAATTTAATATAATATTCAAATTTTTATATTATAATATATATTAATTTGTCATGACATATTAACTCTAGATATATATGGAGGGAAGAACAAAGACATAGAGTGGTAGAGGTGAAGAGATAGGGGGAGTGACAAGGGAGAGGAGGAGATACAATGAAGGAGAAGTAAGAGGAGGAATGAAGAGAGATAGAGAAAGAGAGGAGGGAGAGAAGGGTAAGAGAGAGATAGGGGAGACACAAAGATGAAGGGGGGGAGAGATAATGACAAGGTTCGAGAGTATAGAGAGAGAGGGGGGCGGGAAGGGATATATAGTTACAAGTTTGGAGGGCATAGAGAGAGGAGGAGGTAGGAGAGAAAGGGAGAGAGGGGAAGGACCAGAGAGAGGACTTGAGAGTGAGGAGGAGAGAGGGAGGGACAAAGAGACGAAGTTGGAGGGGGAGAGAGGGAGTGAAGAAGAAAGACACAGAGAGAGAAAAGTGGAGAGAGAGAGAGGGAGTGACAAGAGAGAGTATGTATGTTTTGGGGTGAGATAGAGAGACAAAGAAGGAGAGATGGAAGGAAGGGGGGAGAAGGAGAGAGGAGAGAGGGAGGGAGATAGTAACAAACTTGGAGCTTGGAGATAGGGGGTGGAGAGATAGAGTGAGGTGGGAGAGAAAGGGACAAAGAGGGAGGGAGAGAGAGAGAATTGGAGGGGGGGAGGTAGGTAAGAAGAAATACATAGAGAGAGAGAGAGAGAGAGAGAGAGAGAGAGAGAGAGAGATGAGGCAAGGAGAGAGAGGGAGGGAGGAGAGAAGGAGGGAAGAGAAACAAAAGGGGGAGAGAGGGAGGGGGAGAGATATATAGATATGGATAAAGAGTGTGTATGCTTTGGGGGTGATATAGAGAGATAAATAAGAGGCATAAGGAGATAGAGATATAGATGGGAGGTGAAGAGAGGGACAAGGAGAGAGATAAAGAGAGGGAGGGGGAGGGAGGTAGGGAGAGATAGATATATCTGGACAGAGAGAGCGTGTGCATTTGGGGGGTGAGATATAGAGACAAAGAAGGATAGATGAAGAGAGATATAGATATAGATGGAGAGGGGAGAGAGAAGAATATTTCTTACACAAGATGCATTGATTTCAGTGTAGATGATGATTTATAATCCTATTTGATTCTTGCACTAGATGTATTGATTTCAGTGTAGATGTTGATTTGTAATTATATTTGATTGTTTGCACTAGATGCATTGATTTCAATGTATATGTATATTTCTAATCCTATTTGATTGCTTGCTCTAGATGCATATGGTGATTTCTAATCCTATTTGATTGAATGCATTAAATGCATTGGTTTCAGTGTAGATGTTGATTTTAGGCTGGTCTATGGTGTAGAGGCTGTGATGTCTATGGAGTACATTGTGTCTAGTCTACACATAGCGGCATTCACAGGAATGGCAGACCGTAGAGCCTTAGAAGAGTGTCTCGCACAGATAGCAGAGCTCGAGGAAGATAGATTTTTTGGCTGGATTCCATCAGCAAGTTCAGAAGGAACATGAAAAGACATGGCATGATCAGTACATCAAACTGCACACCTTCAGGGTAAATGATTTAGTTTTAATATATGACAGTAATTTTGATAAGTTTCCAGGAAAATTTCAGATACATTGGCCAGGGCCACATGTTATCAAAGAGATTACCGATGGTGGAGTAGTTCAGCTTGTGAAATTGAATGGAGATCCATTTATGGGAAAGGTAAATGAAAGCATATTGAAGCCATACACCGGGGATCCGACCCAATGACTACATGATGGTAGCATAATCTTAGCACTCCAGGAAGCTGTAAGGAGGCGCGAAATTATAAAATACACTACCCGGTGTGTAGAGCTGCGCAACAAGGGCTCTGCGCGAAACAAGAGGGTGTAACGGTACCAAAAGAAGCATAAAGGGATATGTGCTATAGAAGGAGAGACTACAAAATGCAACCTGAAAGTGATAGTTACCGTCACTGTTCGTGATTTGACTACTGGGAGACGGTTAAGAGGAGCGGGGGGGGCGACATTTAAGGCATTTAAGGCTAAATTTAAGGGTGAAATCTTTGAAAATATTCCACCACTCTAGCATTTATGGACAGATTTTGGGGGGAATGGTCGAATTTGAATTCAAATTAGCCTATAAATTACACATGGTCGTCTAGCAAGAAATAATTTGCATTATGAGAATTTCTAAGTTGACTTGTCAAGTGTTTATGAATCCTCAGTTTTAAGCGGATTTGTTCGGTGCCTCTGTATTTGAGAAGATACTTGAAGACACCCAGCAATTTATCCACAACATAATGTCCACACTAGCAGAGACTGCTAGTACTGGGGGAGCTATCGCCTCTGAGGGAGCTGCTCCAAAAGTGATGAGTACGGAAGTTCTAGTTGCAGTGCCTATGGCGCCGAGGTCGCTTATGGCGAAGCCTACGTCGGTAAAGGAGGTCCCAAAGCCTAATAAGGATAAGCAAAAGAAGTCGATGCCAGTGCGTGAGTCATTGAGGAAACATGCAGCTACCCAGGCCTAGAGGAAAGAAAAAATAAGCACAAAGGAGAAGGGGAAGGTGGTAGATCTGGAGGCTGAGGAGGGCGCAGAAGATATCAACATTGAGGGGGTGGACCCTATTTATAATCTACCAGAGTATATCCCTCCATGCAAGGGAAAGGTGAAGGTCCTGAAGGACCCAGATGTAGGACAGTTCCTCCTCAACACACCCCTATTACCAAAGAAAATTACCTTTGAAGGTCCGCGCTTGGCACGGATCCCACACTTAAAACTCAAAGACTGGGATTTAGCGGACCATGAGCGGTTTCCCCACCTGGTTACCGACTCCTTCATATAGAGGGTCTTCTATAAAGAGTCTCGTATCACCACATTGGAGCCTGTGGAGTGGATTCACAGAGTCAACAAGTCGGGGTTGTTGAACCTGTTATGGGTGCCACACTATCATCACTCAAATATAAACCTGATTGTCATTAAGCAATTGCTATGCCTGGTGCATGACGGGTTCTTGTGGTTAAATGCGTTGATCCCCATCACTGATATGATGATCCATCAGATCACTCTATTGCCACATTCAGGATTGAATCCAGCCAAAGTGTTCGATAGAAAGACGAGCAAGTGCGACCTTGCTAAGAAGGTGAAGGACAAGTTTAAACTTGTGAAGAAGCCGTGCGGATAATCAATTACTTCCATCACTAACCCCGCGATCAAGATTGCTACGCAGATTCTGGCTGGAAAAGTTATGCAAAAGTGCCACATGGATGAGTTGTCAGCACCAGTGGTTTCATTAGCAGCTCAGTGCACTGAGGGCGTACAGTTCAACTAGGCGCACTACCTGTGTAGTGAGTTCCTCTCGAACTGTAGAGAGGCACAAAATGACAGTAAAACATTCCACTATTCATGGCTATTTCTTTCGATAGTGCACATCACATAGGATTTGCCAGAGAACAACTAGTTTCCTCCTGTGGAGAAGGATTTATCGAAAGCCGCCAAATTTGCATCTCTCTGGGCCACCAAAGATGCTGAGCGCGTCACAGAGAGAAAATTCTTTTGGGTACTGATGGAGGTGAGCATTCACATGGCCATCAACGAAAAGCACCAGTTGTCACCAACCATGTTTGAGAAACTTTCGGGGCACATGGAGTTCAAAGCAGACTTCCACCATGTCTACATCCAGGTGCGAAAAGACCCCTATAAGAAATGGTTCGACCTACCATGCTTTGCTATGGATGATGCTATTGAAGAGGTCATCAAGCGTTGGCAAACAAAGTGGAATTCTCCTTCTGACATGGCCACAAGGACTATAAAGTCCGCAGAGAAGAAGAAAAAGGAAGTGGCCAAGGAGAAGGTTCAATAGTTGGCTGAGAAGAGGAAGAAAGAGGCTGAGGGAAAGGCCCGAGTAGAAGTGGAGTGCACCATGAAGGAACATGTAGAGTAGGAAGAGAGCGACTCTGAAAGAAGTCAGAAGTATCCTTCGCCCCAAACAAAGGAGGAATAGTCAGATCAGGGCGGTGGTGATCAGGAGGAAAGCACTCCCTTCTGAATAAAGTAGTACAGGGAGCAAGAAAAGGAAGGACCGTGAAAAAAGGTGAAAACCACCAAGTCATCACTAGATCCGATTACTTTCACGGGTGGCAAATTGGATGAAATTGGAGAGAAGGTTTGGGATACAACAACATAAATGCTACAGTAGTTTGAGCAGTAGAAAAAGAAGGCGCTGAGCACCATCCAAATGAGTCTGTGTGAGCTGCAGATCCAAACGGCTAGACTCCAGGCAGGTGCAAGATAGAGCAACACGACATCAACTAGTTTGGCACTAGGGACCACTCAAGCAACAGAGATGGTTCGGTCCTTGGATCTCCAGGAAGTCACACTGTTTGATGGATCTTTGAGTATGGAGGTAGCCACTAACAAGGCTATTGTCAGCACTTTGAAGAATATTGGCCTCAACCTAACTGCGCTCCCCAACGAGTTTCTTCACACACTGCAAGCAGGTGTGATAGCAGAAGTTAAGGCTTGGGAGCAGCGCGCACTAAGCCTGATCAGTGAGTACAAAGTCAACAATGAACATATGTTCATGGAGAAATCAACAGCACTAGAGGCCCAAAAGAAAGTTCAGGTACAGAACGACCAACTTGTAGTCGTGGTAGCTGAGGCATACAGAACAGTCCCTAAACTGGATATCCTAAAGGAAGCGTCATTGGAGGCGAAGATCAGGAAGTTGGTTGCAGGTGTGTGCAACGCAAAGACGGAAGTGGCCAAGGTTAAGTTTGAACTGAACCTGAAAATCACAGAGTTAGAGTTGAAATCACAACCTTCAACTGCGCTAGAGGTCAAAGAACAACAAAAAGCCGCTGTGAAGGATGAAGTCGCAGCAGTGGATGCCATGGTGGTGGATTGCACCACACTCTTCAAGAAATCCATGGAGGTAGTCACAGCTCTGTAGGAAGATCCTAACCCGTAGAGGTTAAACACAGAAGCCCGTGAATTGTAGCAGTGATATGCTGAAGCGAGAGCGATGACATGCACCGTCGTTACACCACAATCATTGGCCAAGCTACATGAGGCAAAATAGTTTCTTGAATAGGTGGAAGCAACGTAGAGGAAAGATTTGGGCCTTGGCTAGATGAGGACTATGTTGTCTTTGCCAACATTGAGGAGAAGTTGGCAAGCCTATAGTGCACGCGGCATAAAATCAAGGAATATAGTGCAGGGCCAACAACAGAGCAGCTAGTGGAGTAGATCAAATAGGCAGCCACGCAGAGCGCGGCTGAAGTATCAGTGGCACAAGTAGAGCTGGGAGGTATTTGTAGTAAGAGCTCCATGCCAGCAGAGTGACTCAAGGGCGAGTCATAATATTTGTGTTGGGGGCCTGTTGGGACAGGGTCCCCTAGGGTCAATTTTGGGGCAAAAGCCCAAGTTTGGGGCAAAAAGCCCAAGTTTTATTGTAAAAAGTGTAAAGTCTCCGCAAGTTGTGGCCACAGAGCACATAGATAGTAAAGTGTCATAAAGGGTTTTACCCTTCTTCTATGTAAGTTGTGTCAGCTTTTATAGATCTACCCATGTTCTACGGACCATAGGATTGTATAAGTAAGAGAGTCTTAAGGAGTCTAAGGCATAACAATCGATGATGAAGATGAATGTAATGGGTCAGTAGAAGAAAGAGCGAAGAAGTCTTAGAGTAGAAGAGAGGCTCTACAGCTGTGTACGCAGAGGCCTAGAGTAGAGTCTGTAGCTGAGTGCACAAGGAAGTATTGAGTCTGTAAAAAGAACTAAAGTATTAATAAAAAGAGTATTCCAGAATTTCCTATGTTTGTCTATTTCCTTATGTTATGAATGAATGTCCTATTATGCTATGATGAATTATGGATTTATGAATTAATATTGTATTGATGTGTGACTTTACATGATTCATATTGTCATATGAATGCAAGTAATAGTAACTGTTTATGTGAAGAATATCATGTTGCATGTTAAAGTTATCAAACACTTAAACCGATTTGGGTAAATATGAGATTAAGGGCAATCACAGAGGCATGTAAGTGGTTGATTCACTTATTTAGGGTCCGCGAAGGACAGTCGAGAACGTTCACGGAGGTATAGAATATGATTAAGGGAAGTTATATCGATAAGCCCTAAAGGCTTATCGATCTGTGCGAAGGAAGGTTTAGGGCATAAAATGACATTACACTAATATCTGGGTGTGGAAAATTGGTTCCAACATCCCCCCATACTGCTTCGGGTGAGACTTCAGTCTGCGCACCGCAAGTTGATGCCGGAAGGGCCAGTAGTGTAGGGATTTGTTTGGCAAAACTAGCTCTGAACCTGGGTCGAGACCCACTAAGCCAACAGATAGTAATAAAGCTTTGGGACAAGATGGGTTCACCACTAACTTCTTTAAGGTATGTTGGCCATTTATTGGTAACAAAGTGCACATTGTAGTAGAGGAATCATGAAGCTCTCAACAAGTGTAGTCAAGTTTGAATGCTACCTTCCTCATTTTGATTCCCAAAACAAACCAATCCAAAGAAGTGGCTTCGGTCTATTTCTTTGGGAAATGTGATATATAAGATCATTTCTTTAGTCATTGTTTGAAGGCTCAAACCATTATTAAAACACCTCATTGATCCAAAGCAATATGGCTTCGTTGAAGGGCGTCATGTTATGGATGGCGTCATTAATGCTCATGAAGTTGTGCATTCATTGAAGAGGAGTAGAAAGCCACAGATGATGGTAAAATTGGAGCTTTCCAAGGCTTAAAATATGTTGAATTGGGAATACTTTCTCAGTAATCTAAATCCTTATGGTTTCTCTCCTGATTGGGTTCATTGGATCTACTCCCTCATATCGCCCCCCTTCTTTTCTGTTATGATTAATGGACCACCTCTGTGGAATTTTATAGCTTCTCGTGGCCTCAAACACAATGATATGATGTCCTCTTTACCTTTTATTTTAGCCGCCAAAGGCCTAGGTAGATACATCAAATCAATATTTAACTAGGGTATTTCCAAGGGCCTCCAAATATGGGGGAAAGACATGCCTTTTTCTCATCAACAGTTTGTAGAAGATATCATACTATTTGGGGAACCATAGATCTAAGAGATTATGGTACATAATCAGAATTTATCATAATTTTAGGAAGCATCTGGTACCCTAATTAATGGAGAGAAATAACACATGTACTTCTTCAACGCAAATAGGCTAGTGCAAAGCAATTTGGAAAGATCCTTAGGATTCTAGATTGGCACTCTAGCAACAAAGTACCTGGGTATTCCCTTGGTGGTGAGTTAGCTAAAGGTATCCCTTTGGGTGGAGCTCAAGGAAAAGATATCTTGAAGATTATCGAATTGGAATTTTAGAGCTTTAAATATCCCCAATGATATTATCTTATTAAAAGTGGTGCTACAGGCCCTTCCAGTTTACCAACTGTCAGTGCTCCTTGCGCCAAAAGATATATATAAAGACATTGTTTCCACTTTTAAAAACTTATTGTGGTAAGGAGATCAAAAATCTAGAGAATGGGATGTAGTTGTTTGGGAGAAGGTATGTGTCCAAAAAAGTGAATGAGGTCTTGGGTTGAGGGATTCAGAAACACTCAACAAATTTATGGGGGATAAATTATGGTGGCAATGGTTAGAGAGAAGCCTGAAACTTCGGAAACAAATATGGAAGAGGAAATATTGCCCGATGATGGGACGAACAATGATAGTTAGACACTAGGACTTCCAGGAGGGGCCTTTGATTTGGAAATTTGCAAAGGAACAGGCCAAATTCATCCACAATAATATGTTTTGGGAAATAAAAAATGGGAGCACGACCACATTTATGGAATACTCATGGAATCAATTTCCATAGTTGGTGAACTGCGAGAGATAAGAAGTATTAAAGAGCACACTATAAAAACAAGGGATACAATCACAACAGACTACTAGAAGGCCACAATTCCTCATTACCCATGGATGATATGGAAGAATTAGGTTGATTGAAATCACAACATCCTCCAACAAGAATGACATTGGCTGGATGCTATCCTAAAGGAAAGGAAAATCCAGGTAGCATGGGATGAAGGCATGATGAGATGAGGATATATATTTAGGGGATGTTCATAATAAAGGAAGCCTACAAGATTCTTTTCAATCATAATGACCTCCCCAGAGAAGGGTTATGGCGTAAAGTTTTGGGAGGGAAATTGTGGCCAAAGATTGCTAGTTTCTTATGGTTGATCAGACACCATTGACTATTGACCTGAGATATTTTACAACGCAAAGGATTTGAAGGACCACCATGGTGCTTGATCTCTCATGAGCGAGAGGGGAATGAAACACCTACTCACTGATACTTGTCTTCAAAAGAAAATCCTGTGGACCAAAAACAGGTTTTTATGGAGGCACCTTGATAGATCCCACAATAGTCTATGGGAAATCGTTGACCTATGAAGACCCTCTCTTTTTCAAAACTTTATTGTAAAAAGGGTATGGATCCTAGCACTAGGCATTCTACTCTAGAATGTCTAGAAGGAGCACAATTGGATTGTTTTCAAAAGCTGTGAAGCACCTCAGACGAGGTATGGTAACAAAAAATAATCAATATTAAAGAAACAATTATTTCGGAAAAATGGGCGGAGGAGGATTGGAAGGCCAAAGGATTGGAGGAAAAAATATTAAAGGATTTGGAAACTCATAAAATATAGTATCTCCTAGTCCCACTTGATAGTTGAATGGATTAGTGAAGTCTCTTTCGGTTTTCTTCCTTCCCCTCAAAGGCTTTATAAAATTGAACTTTGATGGAGCATCTAAAGGGAATCTGAGGACATCAGGGTTTGGGGGATTATTTATGGATGACAAAGGAATCCCTCTTTGTTTTTATGATGGATATTGTGGTTATATGAGTAACAACATGGCATCGTTTACTGTCCTGGTGCATAGTATGATTTTTTATTGGGAGAGGATCTATTCACAACTTCAAATTGATAGAGATTCACTATTGATAGTATCAATGGTTCAAAAATTGCTTAATGGCTCATTGATTCAAAAGGTCATAAAGACTTGGAGGTTATATCTCCTAATCCATAAAATCTAATCCTTGGGGCTTTCCTTCCACTATATTATCACAACCCACTCATTGCAAACTAGGAATAGGGTAACAAATCTTCTTGCTAATTGGGGTTGTCAGGATGAAAGTCTTTCTATCACCCAAAACTAGCCTTTTGTTATTTCCTCCAATTAGGTGGATCAATTAAGGAGCATATTAGATAGTGACATGGAGATCTCGATAGGGTTGGAGGAACAAGGTTTGAAATGGATATACAAGAAGGGGAAGATGTAGGACATACAACAATGACCACTGGTGTTGGAGGCATCAAATTTTTAAAAGGAGTGGAAGTTGGTATAAATGTTGGGAGGTAGTTTGGCTTCACCATTTTTAGTTTTAGGTTATGGGTGATTGCATGGGTGGCGAGAAAAACTTAAATTATGCACAAGCTACCAACCTGTGCATGCTTGTTTGTATGGTGAATTCAGTGTATGCATTTGTAGTTGGTCGACGAGCATTGTTGAGTGTTCTGGTTGGGAAGCCTAGCTATACAATTTGGGATCCTGAGACAAGAGTCTATTGGTGTGTTCCCTCTCTTGGGTATTTGGTTTTCAATGTTTTATCATCACTTGTAGTCTGGGTGTAGGTTTTTCTCGTCTTATCTCTGCGCCCCACCCTTTAAGCGCTGCAAATTGGGTTAGAACTAGTGAAGGGGATTATATTCGTATGAACCCTGGGTGTCGTGAGGTGGGGGTCTAGAAGTTGGTGGGATATGGTGGTTTTATTTATGTGGGGAGACCCTTCTTAGATGTTTGTGGCAATATATCCCAAGAAGGTGGTGGTTGAATCGACAGAGTCTGTATGTGTCTTGGGAAGTTGTGTGGGACGGGATCGTGAGTTTAAAGTTGGATAATAATAATAATAATAATAATAATTAACACTCTGACTGTGGGTCTTGGTACAGATTTGTTTGGACTAAACCTCGAGCTCAGGCTGTAACAAGGCTTAATTCTGGTGGTCTACTACACTTGTATCAATGCTTAGGCAGTAGGGATGTGTTCGTATGGGGCTGGGGCCTCGCAGCTGGCTAGCAGGTTGTGTTTGTCAGGTGGGAGAAACATACGATGATGGGGTTATAGGGGTAGATTTTGAGGGGGAATTGGCTCATGAATAGGTCCCTTCTTCTTGTCAAAGATGACTAGACACCATCCATGGAGTCATTGGACCTTCAGATGTAGAACACCACTGCAATATTGGAGGTTATGAGGCAACAACGATATGATAACTGTAATGAAGTCATTGTGTTTATGAATTACCTACAATATAATCAATAGCACATCCTTGATTGCTTGGCGTATGTTGTCACTCACTGCATTATGAGTTTTCAGTTGTCCCAAGTGCCAAATAGTAGTGAAGTTTGAAGCCATTTTTCAAGCCATAGAAGCTCTTAAACCTAAATCTAACACCCTCCACTGGATATTTCTTGGAATAAGGTTTCCAATGGCAGGTGGAAGTCCAAAAACAAACTCATGGATCAGAAGTTAGAGCAGATTGAAGATACACTTTGAAATCGAGAAAACAAAGGAAAAACGGCTAAGGGTCAGGCTCATGGCAAATTGCAATCGGGGCTTTTCTGAAACAATAGCAAGGGAAGGAAGTGAAATCTGAAATCGGCTGATCGCCGATATTGCAAATGACAAATTGTCGGGTCCCAAGGCATGACACATTGGCATATCAATGGTTAGAGGCCCATGGCACATAGCATACTAGCGATTCACGACGCAGAGTGCTGGTATCGCATATTGGCGATTGCAGGTGCAAAAGGGTACACACAAACACAGGGTCATGAACATCGCCAAACACTGATACCATGAAAGTTGCCAAAAATTGGGCTCTTAGTGTTAAAGCACTGGGAGGGGTCGAGAACCATTTAACGAAGGATTGCAGCGAAAAACCATGGCCAGGCAGGCTCTTTTTTCTCTCCTCCAGGGGGGCACATGGAAAAAAACCATTGGTCCCTATGAATCCACATGGAAGTTGACGTCATCATGACGTGGTAGTATGAGGATGATGTAGCGGTATAGAGGACACATGGCATGCTGATCTGGAATTTCCAGGGTCCTAAGGGCATATTTTGGATGACACGTGTCACCTATCACAAATCGATACGTGGCAGTGATAATGTCACCCATCACAAATTGGCAATCGAATATAGCACAAAGAAAAGCTCCCTCCTCCACCGAAGTCCCTTCCGACCTGCGATTGCAATATGCGGGAACTCTCCTGGAGGTGATATTTTATATAATAGATTTAAAGGGTTGTTGGGTCTGTCCCTTTTCAAAGGCCACATGTTGATTAAACACTCCCAATATCTGGATGACCTAGATTGACTCTGCCCAGATCAATGGCTCCCAGGCCTTTTTAGCCACCCTGCCATGTTTCCCTTTATCGGCGCGGGGGGGGTCCGAAAAGGTGGTTTCCCTGCTGGGCCCCACCGCTACGTGTCCCTATCATATTATTTAGCACCCCCTGCCCCTCACTTACCGCTTACCACTCATGCCCCCCTCTGAAAACCATTCATCCTAACACTCTCTTCCATATTGCAATACCCCAAGTGGGCCCAATTCCACAGATCAGCGAACACAAGCATCAAGGAGAGATACCAAAGGAAAAGAATTATAAATCATCTGTATGGAGTATTCCAATTAAAAAAGGAAAAATACCCCTAGAGGGAAGTACAATGGCGCTAACACCTGAGAAATAAGCACCTGGTCATAGCCCCCGGTCACATGAAGTAAAAGGGGCTAAAGTGGATAGGGAGGCCTCATCCTGTAAAGGCTTTTTAGTGAGAAATCCCGATATGAGAACTCCGCGACTAGGTAGTGCAAAAATTTAAAGGCATGGTGGGTTGGAAACTGTGGCATTGAATAAGGAAGATGGATGATTCAAATCCGACATGGGCTGATCCAGAAAGGCCCTTTGTGACATGAAACCAGTGTCGACGTTGACAAAAGTAAACAAGGACTTAGTACTTCAGGAGGACTTTATTATCCAGCATGGTGCCCCCATATAGAGGGAAGACAAAGTACCACATAGGGGTGCTCTACCTCAGTACTATGGCATGAAACTCATAGTTCCCACTCCCACCTTTGAAGAATGAATGGTTCAAGCAGTAAAGGCATAAGCGACAGGAGTCGGCTGAGCAACATAGGAGGCTAGACCATGTGAAAAATTCAACCTGAAGCAACAACGATCGTAGGGATGGGCACAAAGATATTTTGTTAAAATTATTATCTGAGTGTTGACTTGTCTTGTCAGCCTGTAATGTGCCACCATTAAATGAGGCAATTAATATTTTATAATGTTTTTCGGCCATAGAGCCATCCCTGGTCGAGACAGCTAGTCGACCTGACAACTGAGACTCGGTCGAAGATATTTTGTTGTAATGAATGTTCAACGCTCCCCTCTCCATATGAATAGGGGAAAGCAACACTTTACAAAGGTTCAAAAATCCCAAATAAAACACTACATGTTATTTTTAGGTTGTATGACTTTATAATACAAATCTTTTAGAATATCAAGGAAATGGTGGTGATTCCCCTTTGGAGTATTACCGTATGTTATCCCTCTGTTAAAACCCATTATGTTCATGTTTCTTCTCTGAATTCATGCAATTATAGCTGCTAGAAATATTTCATACTTCCTCATAGATTCATATTGACTAATTAATGCATGTGCATGTATGGATTATTAAGATTATATCTTTAAAATTGGGCTACATGAATCATAACATTCAATCTCTCCTTGGTCCATTATATCTACCCGTAACTCAAATAAGTGTAGAAATTCTTAATGCTTCAAGTTCTATGTGTTAAATGTAGAAGTCTTGATGCTTTAAGCTCTATGTGACGAGTTTCTCTTTCTTATTATCCTCTCTTATTCCTCTACAAAAGCTTATTAAACTGCAAGTCCTTGAACTACTTGACCTCCACTATTTTATGCACATATTTATGTGAATTGCATGTGTGAAGAAGTATGAGAAATACATGACTTATACCTTTGGATTAATGAACCAATCCATTCCTTTTATTATATATATATATATATATATATATCTATATATATATATATATATATATATATATATATATATATATAATTTCTCCATTTTTTGCGAATCATTTGAGACACACAAAATCTAGATGTGCCTAGGCGTCTTATAAGCAATCCGAGGCTACCTCTGGGAGTGAGAACAACATCAATGAGGAGTCAAAGGCACATTAATGGCCACCTAGATCAAGTGGAGGGGCACGTAGCTCACTTGGTGTTTCATATTCATGGGGACTCTCAACCTCCAAATGCACTAGGTGCAATACATGCACTAGCTCTCCCTCACGCTCCATGATTTCTATCAGTTGTATTCTTATTCTTTGTGTTATAAGCCTTATGGTATTTTTGTTTTTGGTTACTATTCAAAGCTTGGGAGTTTGTTGTTAATTTTTACATTGTTCTCCTAGTCAAAAAATTCAGTTAAAATGAAATTGAGAGAGTAAGAACTTTCATGTTTATCCATTATAAAATTTTAAAATCTAATAAAATAATTTTGAATGAAAAAAATGTTAAATATAAATAATTAATAATAATTTCATCATCTTAAATATGTAAAAATCATCATCTTTAATATGTAAATATTATTTGTCTTTGGGAAAAACCATTATTATATCAATTGATTATTGCCATCTATTAGTTAATTTTTAACTTATATGTTTGACAAATAGTCATTGACTCTCATATTGCACCCCTTGTCATGAGAGGCATTTGCAACTTGGAAATAGAGTATTGCAAGTCAAACGAGGACCTTCTCCACATTGACATCTTCCATGGGTTTTGGGTAGGGTCGCTGGGCAATTTCTTTTTCCTCTTGCTTTCCACTTCTTAATTCACTTCTCATATATTTCATGTCATGTTAGGTATATTGTAATACTAATTAAGTGATTTATATTTTCAAAAGAAATAAATTTTTGTAAACTTTAGTTTTTTTTTTTATTATTATTATTTTATTTTAAGGTCATACCAAATTAGTGTATTAGACTTTTTTGTTTGTGAGACAAGATACCAAATTAGTTTATTAGACATTTTTGTTTGTGGGACAAGAGACCCATCTCCTCATAGTGATTTTGACTACTAATTCTATGGAAACATGGCATACATAATCTACCTCTCTAATTTTGAACTTGTAACCTTTTAAAAAGAAACACATACTTTTAACTATTAAAAATATTATTATTTGTTTTGATAGCATAGCCAGTGGTTTAATTTATTGAAAATTGTTGTATTTTTTTTAAAATATTGATGTAAAGTATAAATAAAACCAAGCATATTGTTATTTTTTATGACACCATGGCGAGTGGTTTAATTTAAGGGGAAAGGCTCTAGAGCGGTAAGGAAGGATGGAAGGAGAGCGGTAAGGGGAAAGGAACTCTAAAGCTACAAGAACATGTGTCCCACTAACAATGAAATCATATGTTTTGTGGTCAGAGCCTTGCCTAGTAACAATAATGGTGTCCAATTTAGAAACCAAGCGTGGTAAAATTTTGACGATGGTAATGATGTCTTGCGGGAAACAAATAGTATGACCAATGTATTTTTACTGTCCAACTCATGCATGGGTGAATTGAAATATTGGGTTGACACACGATATAAGAATTTCTTCTATTTGTATTAGATATGCAAGGAAAAATGGTTGGTCGCTAGGGTCCATGTTGTTCGCAAGGGAGAAGTGGTGGGTGGATTTTGTAGTTGCACATCGAGTGCAAAAGAAGTTACCATATAAGAATTATGTTTTCATATTTGGGTATGATCCTTTGCATATGGAGAAAATATGAAAGGGAGAGAGGCCATCTATCCTTTCATGAAATCAGTGGTGTGCATGGTTAAGGACAGGGTTGACCAAAATATGGGGATGGGAGGGTGAAGGAGGATGATTCAATGGTGGGGTGTGTGATGTATATGGGAAGTAAGTAGCAGTGAATGGAGGAAGTTGAAGGGTAGGTACAGTCGGAGTGGGGAATGTTGAAGGAGATGGGTTTGGTAGTGAAGCTTTAGGATGTTGGGGAAGAGAAACATTAAACAAGGGTATATATGGAAATCTTTGGGTGTTTAAATCAATTTTATATTTGAGTGGTATCTGTTTGTTGGAGGCACCTTTATTCTGTGCATAAAGGAGTCTCTTCTGAGCATTACTTGAGGGGTTCCAGAAGACGTTGGCATGTCCATCCGGATACAAACATGGGGACACAAGTTCAAGTGAATATAGGAGATGAGAAAGAGTTGTCTTAAGTGTAAAGATAGAATACATAGCCCCCAGAAGCAAGAACTTCATTAGTGGGTATATTTTTGAAATAGTGCCTTCTAGCTTATAAATTAGATGTCTTTTTGACAAAGTAGTTGAAGTTTAGTGGTGGAAGAAACATTTTGATAATAGACTTTATGTTTCTTTGATATTATGTACTAATGTCGTGCAATTCAAATTTTGTTGTTGGAACTTTTTCAAAGCTATCTTTGGAGCATAGAATGAGATTAGAATCAATCTTATTTCAGTGAAGTATTTTTGTGGTGATTGATAACTATCTATCATTCATTTACCAAGTAGATTTATGGTAACCAAACGAAAACCCTTTGTAAGAAGCCACTGTTTGTATTTAGGTGTACAAAGAACAATATAAAAGGATGTAAATATTCTATTTTGTTTAGAAGGAAGAAGAAGAAAAACATATATACTATATGTAAAAGTAAAAGATGGAGAATTATGAAAAGGTGGAAGTTGCAACATGTATCATAGGTGTATATACATAAAGAAGAGAAGTACAATGATGAAGTGAACAAAAATAAGGGGGGCATCAAGGGATTAAATGACAATGAATGGAAAAGCATATAGAAGTTATTGTTTACACTTCAGGGTGGCATGGGGAAAAGAAATCGACTTTCAAAGATATTGAACAACTAAAGCAGTAGACATTTTTTTGATTTCCTGGAGGAGAACAGAACATGCATATCTATAGGTGATTTCCTCTGAATTGATTAGTGAAAACTTCAAATGGTCCACACCATTGAATATATTTGTTTTCACATATAGTTTGAAGAGGAAAGGATGCATGAAACCCTTGCACGAAGCTGGTGGATAGCATAAGGATCACTGGAGAGTATGAATGAGTCTTTTGCTTGGACACCCATGAGTTCAGTTGCAGCATTATCAAATGCAATGACATTTTCCAGTACACCTCTGTGGTCATGCATTTCAAATTTCAGCACATACCGATAGTCACATTCCGAGAAGATCCCACCATATTTTGTGTAGTGCCACATTCCATTTGAGTGGTTGGAAATTTTTTTCATGCATTGCATGCCATCAGATGAGAGAGGGCATGCAAGGAAGTAGAAATATTGCATGTCAATAGAGGTGATGGTTCCACGAATAGAGAACTATGTTGGTTTTCTAGTGGGATGTGATTCTATGAGGTCGACAATTTTATGTTGTGTGTGGCCCCGGTTAGAAGGCCCTAAGAATTTTATACTTAACAATGGTGAAGAGATCAAGCGATCTATTTGATGAAACCATGATTGCAGTTGTTCAGTCTCTAGAATGGTAGGATCTAGCACAAGGCTAGTGGTCAAGATAGTCCCAACATTTCTTCCATTAAATTTGTCTATATGACCCCCTTTGATTGCAAGCATGGTCGAAGCACCAGAAGAGGCGAGTTCAACTAATTGCTTGCCCAAGGTGTGGAAATGCACCCCCCATAGGGTGATGTTGATACTATAGCTATACATGTCTTCCAAGCTGAGAGTTTTCCTAGGTGTTTTAGAGCCATCTCTTCAATGAATGGTGGAAGTTGGAGAAGTGGACTTGACAATGCCAATGGTGTCAAAAATTGAGCGAGATTTTTAGATTTGATTTCATATATAGATTTAAAATGGAAACAATAGAAAGGAATAGTCGGAACATCATCTAAGGAATGTTCAACGGTGGAAGTTGCAGAGAGGGAGACAACCCATTTCTATCCAGATGCTTGTAATTTATGTTTGTTGGTTTCATAGTGCCATTTGAAACCATGTAAAGCTTCCCAATTTGGACAAGGTCATTCAAGGAATCTGCCATATCACTGAAGACATAGATATTAATTGTATCATTGGCAGAATCAACGAGGTCAAATCCAAAGACCTTTTCGGAGCCTTGATCATTGTTGTAGGAGTGAACGTATGTTTTTCCAAGCACCCTACCCTCAATCGACCATTGTTTACTATATGGGATTAGTTCCATGAATGGAATGGCAGCAGGTAGAGTGAAGGACAATTGAGTTGATGATGGCACAAAATCCTATGTCGAAGCAATAGTAGACGAGGCGAGGGCATGTGACACTAAAGAGCCTAGTTTGTATGTAGACGTTTGTACAATTTGAAGAAGCTTTGGGTCCCCAATAAAATTTGCATGACGTTCGAGAACTTCCAGTTCAATAATTTGTAGAGTCATGAAAAGAAGGAAAGAAAGAGAAAAGAAATGCGACATTAGTCGGAGTGACAGTGGCAAAGAGAGGGAAGGAACAAAAAAACATCAAGAATATGGTGAAGAGTGAACATATGCATAGTTTTGCAAAAAAGTGAAATTGACTTCTTTGAGAATGATAATTGAGTCCAAACGGAGGGCAACAGAGATGACATGGCCATTATAAGTAGATGGAAGAAATTTTTTTTGCTCAGAGTTACCATTAGAGAGGGAAATGCGATAGTGTTGGGACGATGTCTTTGTGGAAGCAAGAAGGTCGAGTTCAACGATTTGGAGCGATGGTTGGATCATTGTAGAGCCAACGAGCAACAAAGTGATGGCATTCATTGTCAAGGAAACTTCCATGATGACGAGGAAAGGAGGTGTCCTGAAAGGTGAAAGCCTATAAAATATTTTCAACATTGGAAGAGAAGCGAAAATAAAGTAGTGAGTGCGGTCGTTCATAGGATTGGCATACTTGGAGCCAAATGAAAGAAGAACGATTTACAATTTAGATTGTTGCCAATAGTCAAAGGTAAGGGAAAATGAAAATTGAAATGTTTAAGCATAGAAAGTTGGTTGTTTATATATAACATTTCAAAAATTCTACAGGCGAGTGTATTCTATGTTGTGACAATGCACATAGTATTCTAAGCTATATACACATCATGAAAACATTGATACTTTCCATTAAAGTGCATAAGGTGATATGGTTAGCAGCTTCTTGATTCTCACCTATTTGTTATTGAAATTTTGGGGCAGTTATCCGGTTGAAGGCAGAAACATGACGTGCAGTAGCAACAACAACATAAAATACAACTCAAAAAATCAGTAGATTAGTGCGACGTGAAGAGGGTAAATAGAGCACATGCCCATCTACTAGCTAAGTTGGGGGGGGGGGAATAAATTAGAGTCAGGACATGTGGTAGAGGTCACGGGGTTACCAATGATAGAGAAAATGACAGAGACACTCGTTCAAGCAAGAGTAAAGTGAGAATAAATGTACATAGGTGGGCCATTAATTAGATTATTGAATAGAATAGTCCTCGACGTCGGGATGTGTGGTTAAATTTCAAATCTTAATCAAAGGAAAATGTGACATATTGATTAAATATACATGGGAGTTTCGGTATTTTGAAACTTTGACATGAGAAGAATCATTTTCAAAATATTGCAAGTTGAATGTCTGATCTAGCATATCAATGTGGCTCATTTGAATAAACACATTTAATAAAGTGTCTAGGCATAAAATATATCAATTTCATGCGAGCGAGAATAAATGGAAATTAAACGCACATGGCCGATCCATTAATTAGATTAATCACTAGTAGAAAATGATGAAATTAGTGACTAGGTGACTAAAAAAGTTAGTCACCGCAATTATTTCAAGTGAATTACCACTAAATTTGAGCAATTTTATGTGACCAAACTAAAAATGACTAACTTAAACGACGAATTTAGTCTAGGGATAAAATATACATCTAGATAACAAGTGACCAAACTAAAAGCGACTAACTTAAATGACTAATTTAATCAAGGACTAAAACATATGACTAGATGATAGGTGATAATATTAGTGATGATTAACGTAAATGAATACTATAGTCCAAGAATAAAAATATGACCAAATAACAAGTACAACAAGTATATGAATTACTCATTTATATTAGTAATTTTTAATTATGTCACTCTGAAATTGGAAAATATCAATTTTGATACTGAAGTGTTACATTTCACTACAAGAGTCTCTGAATCCATCTGTAGTGTTAAATTTAGAAACAAATGGGTCTTTGAATCCATATACAGTGTTAAAATTATGAATACCCTTTTGTCTCTAAATTTTAACACTACAAATGGATTCAAAGATCCCCTTCTTTAAATCAATATGTAGTGTTAAATTTAGAGGCAAAGGGGTCTCTGAGTCCATTTGTAGTGTTAAAATTTAGAGACCACTTTCAGAGGGTCTCTAAATTTGTCTGCAATGTCAAAATTATTTAGGTAGATGGATTCAATGACCCCCATTAAGGGATCCATGAATCCATCCATAACGCTAAAATTATAACAATTTTATACAATATAGAGTATAGTTTATAATATATAATAGTTTTATACTCTCTTTGGAAGGAGGGACAAGAAAGAGAGACATAATTCTTAAATAATTGTTCAAGAATATTGATCATGGGAATATTCAAATATGACCGAAACACCTTATGATTCTTCTTTTACCATGGTTAAGACCCCAAGTGCCATACATGGTGTGAAAAAACTCCTAATGATATTGAGGCCAAACTTAAAGGCCCCAAGGCCCAACTATGGCACACAAAACCTTCAAATAACACCCTCAAAATCATACTTGAAGACTAGATATATCTTAGATAAGATATGTGTGGTGGTTTGAGGCCTTATTCATGTCTATTGAAGTACTAGAGAAATTTTTTTTAGGGACTAAGGATCCTATTTTCCTTCCCTATCCATCATAAAGGCATAAGCCCCATTCTTATTATGAAAAACATACTAATTGTGCTTATATTCCCATTATAATATTTTGTTCATGGACATTAAACATGAGAAATATTTGTTTTAGGCCTAAGGCCCTTTTTCATTCCTTGGTCAAGATATAAGCCCTAACTCCCATATATTATGTGGAAAACCTCATAATGGAGCCTTTATCCTAGATGGAGGCCTAAATTCCCTCAAAGATGATTTATATATATATTGTTCTTTATGGTCTTTTTCAGGCAATGTAAGCTAAAGAAGTTTCATTTTGGGCCCGAGGCCATTGTTTTCATTCCTTTGCCATGGTACAAGACTAAGACCCATAATACTTACTATGTAAAACATACCAATGACACTAAGGATCCCCCATAGAGGCCTATGATCCCTTATAGAGGTCGTGAGTGGTTCTTTGAGAACTACTTCATAAAGCTTAATCATCAAATATTCAAATAAGGCCTAAGCCCCTTATGTTCTTATTTTGACCAACTCTACACTTGTAAGCATCGTATGTGATTTAAAAACCCCCTAATTTCATTATGGTCCAATGATGAGGCTCCAAGACCCAACAATGATGTGAAAAACCTTTTAATGGAAGACATATCCCTCATAGAGGCCAAAGAATATCCCTTAGAGAATATAAGTAATGTGGTGGTTTGAAGCCTTTTTAATGACCACTAATTATTTACACTACAACAAAACCAGCGATTTGCGCCAGATTTAGCGCCAGATTTTAGTGCATTTTTTTTTGTAATTGTGATGAGCAACCTGGCGCTAAATCTGGCTCTATTGTACAATTTTTAAAGCGTCATTTTTTGCACCTGATTTTGCATCCTTTTTCACGCTAGATTTTGCATCATTTTTTACACCAAACTATGCATCATTTTTTGCGTCAAATTTTGAACCAAGATTTGCATCTTATTTTATGACAGGTTTTGCTTCTAGTTTTGTGTCATTTTTTGCATCTATTTTTCATTCTCTTTTGCTTCCTATTTTGTGTCATTCTTTGCTTCCATTTTTGCACCATCATTTGCATCAAGTTTACACTGTATTTTGAATCCAATTTAACGTCTTTTTATGCATCCATTTTGTGTCAGTTTTTGCATCTAGTCTTACGCCAGGTTTTGTATCTAGTCTTACACTAGTTTTTGCTTCTATTTTTGCACCAGCTTTGGTGCCTATCTTTTCACCATGTGTTGAATTTGATTTAGCACCAAATTTTGCATCCATTTTTGTGCCCATTTTTGCATCTTTTTTTGGACCATTTTTTACATCCACATTTATGTTTGATTTGTCTCCATTTTTCCCATCTCATTTTGCACCATATTTTGCATCATTTGTTTCATCCAATTTTGCATCATTTTTAACACCATCTCTTGCATCTAATGTTACATAATTTTGAGCATCCAAATTTGCATTTATATTTGCATCTTATTTGAGTCATGTGTTGTGTCCACCTTTGCATCTTATTTTGTGTCTAATGGTACATTCAATTTAGAGCCATTTTTTACGTCTACTTTTGTATTTGTTTTTGCACCAAGTTTTGCATCCAATTTTAAGCTATTTTATGCCCCTTTTTGCACCATTTTTTTGTGTCTACTTGTGTCCAATGTTGCACCATTATTTACACCGACTTTTTCATCCAATTTTGCATTTTTTTGGTGTCTAGTTTTACATCGTTTTCACCATCCAAATTTGCATCTTTTTTTGCCTCATTTTGTGTCCACATTTGCATATAATTTTGTGTCTGAGTTCGAGCCTAAATTTGCATGTGATTAGGAATCATTTTTTACATCCAATATGGCATCCTTGGTTTCACCTTTTTTCAGCCCCATTTTGCATCTTGTTTTATGTCTTTTCTTACATCTTTTTTTTTTTTTCCTTTTTTGCACCCAAGTTTGCATCCCAAATTTACACCATTATTTGCATCATCATTTGGCATATTAATTTGTAACATTTTTTGCTTTTTTTTAACGCTCAACTTTGCATCTTATTTTACATCTAGTTGTTGTCTTTTTTTGCATCTAATTTGGTGCCCATTTATGTGTCCTTGTTTTTGCCCAATTTGATATCCTTTTGTATGCCATGTTTTGTTCCCTTCTTTGTGTCAACTATTGCACAATTTTTCACTTCTAATTTAAAACACTTTGTATGTCAATTGTCCGCATTTTGTATTAATTCCTAGTTTAACATCCAATTTTACTTTCAATTTTGCATCCATGGTTACATCCGCATTTGGCTTCTTATATAGAGTATATTTTTCTTTACATATATGAACCCCTTTATAGATTCATAGTGAAATATATGATAGTTTCTAAATATCATTAAAGCATATATCACAATTCAAAATCATTTGTAAAGAAATTTAAGAGAAATTGACAACATCCATCCAAAAAAATAACAATGTGTCATTAACAACTTTCAAAACATGTATAAAATAGCAACATAATACTAATAAAATCAGTATTATTTTTAATCAAAACAAGTAAAATTCAAATATGATTAACAAATCAAAATATTTCATGAATATCGTTATTCTACGATAAATTAACAACATACATAAATCAAACTCATCGTATGATTACAAAATCAAAATGTCTCATTGATATAGGGTAAATTCACAACACCCATATAAACATAACAATGTCATTCTACACAATAATTTCTTCATAAAAATCAATGCATGTGCATGCCTAGCTACCACCACCAAGATCATCCTCATGATCATCTTGACCATCCTCATTACTCTGATCCACATCATCACCAACACCGCAACTATCATCATCATCTCCTCCTTCACCACCATCATCCTCATCCTCATCCTCATCATCTCCTGATATATGTTGAACATAATTTGGTTCATCGTCTTGGCAATCATTACCTATAGCATTCTGACAAAAAAAATCAATATTACATGTTAGTATTAATTACATAACACAACGCATGTTTTTGTTATACAATGTTAACCATAAAATGAAGTAAGATATAATATCTAATAGTACTAAAAAATAAAATGAAAATATGTTTTAAAAGTATATTGGAAATCCAACTAAGATTACATACCATGGAGTCCATCCAAACAACAAATTCAACCCATCTCTTTTCCTGCAGCACCTCCTTTTCCAAATGATTTGGAGGTCTTCCATATTTTAGTTCCTATCAATCAGTAAATAGGGAGAAATTAGATAACAATGACTTTCTTCTAGTACAAAATTTATTAAAAAAATATCACATGTTTAATACACTTACAAAGGTTGTTATCAGTGCTTTTAAACCTTTCTGGCCACTACGATGAGTGACTTTTGTCTTGGTTAACCTCGCCTTGGATGCCTTGTCCTTAAACATAAACCAATTCAATTTATTTTCACACAAATACATGTTTAAGATACTTATAAGTATTAATACATTCTAAATAATTAATGAAAAATTCAATACCTGAATGCTCTCATTGCCGACTTTTCTTTGTGTCTTCTAGAAGAGATTCATTCATACTTAAACAAGGGGTATATATTGTAACTTTTTCTAAGTTCTGAATTTTTGGATCGAATATTAGAGTCCAGGCCAAATAAGGTGCTTAAACAGGTTGATATATTATATCCCGGCGTAACCTCATGGATCCTCAACGGAGTATCCAGTTGGGAAGGTTCCTACTTGCTCACCACAATCTGTATATTTTCTCCAACTTCGAAATTTTGGTTCTCTCCAGCTTCCTGGCCATTGTTTCCCTCAATTTTGGTAGGGTCAATGAATCCCTCATGTTTTCTGTTGCTGTCCATATCAAACAATTTTTCTCTAATTGGACCTGCATCAGTTATGCCATCAACAATAAAAATGCTTTCCTGGCATGCTCCCTTCATGGATTTGACTAAAGATCAGTAGCAGGAGTTACAGGTGGTCCAGGTTCAGGAGTAGATGGGTGGGGTTCAAGAAAGCAGTAAAAGGAGCTAAAGAGGGATCTCCTAGTGTCCAAACAGGACTAACTGCTTAAAGACTGGGATCTGCTAATGACAGATTGCTCACCCGGGGTCTCAGGATCAACATGAAAATATTGAAACCATATTCCACAGAAGTGAGATCTTGAAACCATCCAGCATTCTCTCCCAAGTTCCCAGCATCTGGGAGATGAAGGTTGGTATTTCAAGTCCTTCACTTTCATACCTCCGATGAGTGGATTATCCAGAACGAGGTTTCGAGAAAGGCAGGCAAAAAAGAAAATCAGATTGTTTTTTGTATTCGGTAGCATCTGAAGTTCTGGTCTCCAACAAGCTAATCACTCCCACTAGAAAGCCATAATGAAATTTCCATATGTGAAATTTCTATAAAGACTCTGAGCCTTTTGTTTTGAAATCCTGTAATATGTATACCGACTGAATGTAAATGTTTGTTCACTAATAGGAAAACAAGGTTACTATCTATTAACATATTTCTTAATAGTGAAGAATTGCATTGAACTTCTTTGTGCTATACATATGAATTCTCAGATACTATAAAATATCCGCTGAAAACTAGAACACCTCTAGTTATACTTCAGTTTATAGATCAACTACAGCACAGGAAAACAACCTTATGTCAGACAACATCATCAAATAATTCTGTAGCCGTTGACTACAAGATTTGACCACTTTTGACTACAAAACTAACCAGGGCCATATGGGTGACAACAGATAAAAGAAAGCAGAGAAAATTTGTGTTATGTATATGTTATCTCTTATGCATACAATATTATTATGTGCCTATGGAAAGATGGAACCTCTGCATTTCTTTGGATTTAGGCTATATCATTTTCCTTGAATTAACTAGGTGATTTTTTTTTATATTTTCTCATGTAGTAGGTGCTCCAAGGACATAAGGACTCAGTGTATTCTCTTGCATCTTATTGTCTCAATAGGATTCCGAGCTTGGCCACACTTGTGTATTTTTATTTTCAATAAATTGAAATTGGGATTCTCACTCTGAAAAGATATGAGGGAAAAATATAAACAATACTTGCAAATTGATAGATAAGATCGTTTTTTATCATATGGTAGTATTTAATGATAAAATTCTGTGCTACAAAAAAACACTGCTTTGCATGAACGAAAATAATGGCTACATAAGATTTTCCTAGATGATATCCTTTATCCCATTTGCACAGTCAGGTTTCTGTCAAGGTCTGCACCTGACACTTTCTCTCAGAGCTTAGCAGCACCAATGAGGATACTCTTCATACAGTTAATTAAAGTTTGCATTTGTTTTCTGGAATGCAAAGATGCGGGATATACACATGCACAATCCAAAGCTCCATTTCTGACTGTATCAAAAACTGCAAGAGAAGGTCCTACTCCATGAACAGAAGAGCATCCCATATAATCCTCTAAACCTATTGCCCTTTTCAATTCATCCATTTCGTCCACCATGGGACCTTCAAATACAACAATAAGTGAAGTGCGAAGTGAAGATGATGGAGTTAAATAAGGATGTTGAATTGCTTGGCACATAAGGAAGTTGACATCACTCATGTCTGTGAAATGTTTTCGATTCCTCATAGATGTATCAAGTGCATTTGAGCATTGTCTGGCCAGCTCCCAAAAGTCCCCTGTTTCATTGATATGATGGGTATTCATAATAGCAGAATGGTAGAAACCTTCGTGCCCACAAGAAACCAAAATAAGGGTCAAGGGAAGCAATACAAATATTCACACAACTGATCAGAAGAAAATTAATAAAAAAATAAAGGGTATACAAATTGAGATATACTAATACTGTTTGTAGCTGATAGAACCACACACAATTGCTTTCTTACTGAATACAAGTGTCTATGTACAACATATATACCATGAACAACATGACTGCTCACACTAGAAAAACCCAGTTCATAGAGTGCAAGAAATCATGCCATAAATAAATTAAACCTACAGAAACCGATAACTGTAAATAAATACAAAAACATACTGTGAAAACTAGACAAAACTTTGAAGCAGCAGTGGTAATTCAAAATAAAATAAAGCAATGTGCAAATATGGAATTGGCAAAACCTTACCAACACTATGATCAGATAGGCTGTTGCCAACGAGGCTTCTGCAGTCAACCAGAGTTATGACAGAGTAATGCTCCCAGCGATTGCCAAGCTCCTTGAGAACGGAAGTGGCTTTAAGCCCAGCTGCTGTTAAAGCTCCACACATTGTTGTTCTTTCTGTCTTGCAAACCTGTGATGGCAATCCATCAACATCAAAATTGATACTCATGAAATCATAGAACTTATAGTTCATTAATTTATAATGATATAACGTAGAGAACAAAACCTAGTGTGCATTTACTGGCATTAACAATGCACAAATGTAAGACCTCATGGACTATAAACTCTTTGTGGACAATAAACTCTATTAACATGGAAGATAATAGACTTTATGGCCTAGATATCACTAGGCTATAGACCTTATGGACTTCCTATCCACAGTTATAGAACAATTCCTATCCTCTTCATTGACCTAGATACTAGGAAATAAACCTTATGGACTTCATATCCGCATAACATAATTCCTATCCTCCCCATATGACTTCTCTGACACTACTAAATCAAACAGTACACAGTATTGGATATTGACTTGCAGCAATGCTACAAAACTATCTATAAATCTATCAGTACAGATTATCAACTTACATTCTAAAGCTGAGCTGTCCTCTCTGAGCATAAGCACAGATGAACGATTTGCGAATGGCGAGGAGAATTAGGATCTTCAAATGGAAAATTGGCATGCCTCCTGGACCCCAAAGAATATCCCAATAAGTCAACCCCATGAGCCCAGAAGGGCTTGTTGGCCTGGCCTCTGGGAATTGCATCCTCTATAGCCATAAAATTTAGGTTTTCTTCATGATATCCATTCTTCTCTGTCTGAGAATTGGTTTCATATAAAGATCTTAGAAATTTCTATAAAGATCTTAGAGGCTAGATCAGTGCGAAAGAGGGAGAGAGCCAACAAGTACCATGGATAGTGAGTAGGTTTCATATCTATAGTCTCTTTATTACAGGATGGTATAACATTACTAATCAGTGAGGCACATAGACTAGTGTACATGTTTCCACCAAGAAAGCTCATAACACAAAGACTAATCGCCCGGTTGGATTCTTCCCTGCACCTGTTTTGGCTGGATCGAATCCCTATATCGGGAGTAGTGCCAGCGGGGAGGTGGGCCGGCATCTAGCTAGTCCAAATCATCCATCCAGGCACATCAATCTCAATTTTATGTTTGAAGTGACAGGCAGGCCCCTGACTTATAAAGGGTTCATTCATGCGCTTGTTCTCGCTTATTGATCGGATTACCTTATGGATGCTCGACACCTTGATGAGGTCTGACCTAGATCGGATGCCCAGCTATATCGGATGGGCGGCGAGATGAGGGATGTTTCTGCTCAAGCATTGATTGACTAAGCCAGTTTTTTCCTACAGGTTTCCAATCGGGGCCAACAGGATAGATAGATTGGGCTGATTCCATCCATAGGTTCAGATTAGTGCGTCGCCCTACTTACTATTATTAGGCGACCCCTATTCTTATTTGAGCTCTTCCAACCTTTTCACAATGGCAAGCAATTACCGAATCCACAATGGCTGGCAAGAGCGCCCCCAGCTTATTCCTATAGCTATGGCCAGATCTTCCAATCACCTGGGAAATCCGAACAAAAGAAAGTGAGGGGCCCTACCGCTCCAGGAGCAATCAGCCAGCACACCGGTGCTCCACCTACTGGCCAAATTAGATATAAAAGGAGGACGTTAATACCAGTTCCCCATTCATCCCGGAATTCAGATCTTTTGACCGGGAATAAGAATCTCGCTTGACCAATCTTGCACATAAAGACTCGTTACGTAACGTATCCTCTCTCTTGCGACCGAAAGGAGCTAAGGAACCAGTAACTAAGATGGGTGGGGTTCATGAAAGCAGTAAAAGGAGCTAAAGAGGGATCTCCTAGTGTCCAAACAGGACTAACTGCTTAAAGACTGGGATCTGCTAATGACAGATTGCTCACCCGGGGTCTCAGGATCAGCATGAAAATATTGAAACCATATTCCACAGAAGTGAGATCTTGAAACCATCCAGCATTCTCTCCCAAGTTCCCAGCATCTGGGAGATGAAGGTTGGTATTTCAAGTCCTTCACTTTCATACCTCCGATGAGTGGATTATCCAGAACGAGGTTTCGAGAAAGGCAGGCAAAAAATCAAATTAGAGTGTTTTCTGTATTCGGTAGCATCTGAAGTTCTGGTCTCCAAAAAGCTAATCACTCCCACTAGAAAGCCATAATGAAATTTCCATATGTGATCTGTATGTTTCTACACTCAACATCTGCATTGCACTCCTTATAAACCATCTCCTAAAACCACTGTATCAATGCATACTAAGCTCACCAGAAATCTTTCTAATAATGACCATAGCTCCTGTAGGGATGGTATCGCCATAATCCATGCCACAGCAGTAACACACTAAAGCCTACTAAAAGAGAAAGCTTGGATTGTGGTGTGACTCCCTAGCATATGTGTTATACAATAATCAACCTCTAGCCCTCTAAGTAGCTCTATAATGTATCTCTCCTCGCATCATTGCCAAAATATGTCGCAGATAAGCAATGTAGGTTGATGCCATTCATTCAAACCGACTTTGTTGTAGAGGAACGTGTCAGTCAACCTGTGTGTTAATGTTATACATATTGCAGAGGAACAAAGTCTTATACATCGTGAGCCATATGAACTGTGTAGAGCCAAGAGCCATCGGTAATAGAATTGGCAGTAACAACATACCAAGCAGCTCTGCTACTGCTGTTCAATGAAGCTACGAAGATGAGCTGTGTAGAAATTAAATTAAATATCTGAGATATTTTCTGGAAGAGAATCATCAATACCTGAACAAAATAATGCATCATTACTCTCCATAAGATTTGGCTTATCTAATGGATCACTAAAGTCCAGTACCAAACAAAGAATTCAAGCAAGAAGACATATCAAGGCCTTCTGTAAGCATAGGCATCTTCAATGGAGCACCCATGTTAGAAGGTTCCTGGTTGCTAGCCACTGTGTCTACTTTCACAAGTTGTATATTTTCTCCAACTTTGAATTCTTGTGTCTCTTCAGCTCCATTCTGTACAGATTGTTCTTCCTGGTCATCCTTACTACCATACTTGAAACAAGTCATTCATACTACTGAAATGGAGCAGCCCCGCTGCTAGATAAAGCTCAAACTTGATGAAGATCTTCTTACTGTTATTCAAAAATTTTTGCAGGGTTATGATTTGAAACCCTGCTTCGACTGAAACCCCAAGTGTAGAAGATAGTTTTGATTTTGAAATGCTAATAGTACAGACAGTGGATGTCAACAATATCACTGACTGCCAGAACAATCTGCCCATGCATACACTCTTCCTTGATTATGATATTGAAGATAGGCAAAGGAGGTAATACCAATGAGATAGATCAATGCTTCAGAGAATGAAGATCGGTGGATACTCCTGGACTTGTTATGGAGATTGAAGACACAGTAAAAGTCTGACATTCCTTAGAAGTGAAGTCAGATGATCTTTGGTATCATCGATATTTGTTCCTTTTACTTCTTCATAGGCACCTTACTAGCTAGTGCCAGTGAGAAGTATCAGTGAGTTCTGAGGGAGAAACATATATTTTCTTACTATTCCAACTATATGCCCTAGACTTGAATCTAAACAGCGAATTGTCAACGATGGTGTCTTGTCACTTAAAAAAAAAAACTCAACAGTGCCTTGTGTATCTTAAATTCAACAAGTTTATTTATGCTGATCTCTGTAAGATTACAGTCTTCATTAGGAGTTCTTTCCATGGTCATATAAGATGATGCCATTTGATGCTATTGGTTAGATTACATATAAACATCGAATTCTCAACAATGGTGTCTTATCACTTAAAAAATACTCAACGGTGCCTTATGGATCTTAAACTCAACATGTTTATTTATGCTGGTCTCTGTAAGATTACAGTCTTCATTAGGAGTTATTTCCATGGTCATATAGGATGACGCCATTTGATGCTATTGGTTAGATTACATATATATGGAGTATCGATTCCATATTAACTATGCATCAATGCCAAAATATGTCGCAGAGAAGCAATGTAGATTGATGCCATTCATTCAAACTGACTTTGTTGTATAAGAATGTGCCAGTCGACCTATGTGTTAATGTTATACATAATGCAGAGGAACAAAGTCTTATACATCGTGAGCCATATGAACTGTGTAGAGCCAAGAGCCATCGGTAATAGAATTGGCAGTAACAACATACCAAGCAGCTCTGCTACTGCTGTTCAATGAAGCTACGAAGATGAGCTGTGTAGAAATTAAATCTCAACTAAATTTGGAAGATGAAGATCTTATTCAACTTCTGTATTTAGTTTCATGTGGCAAGATCGAGATTCTTCTAAAGGAACCTAGCACTGCAACAATATCTACAAGTGATAATTTTGAATTCAATCCTCCCTTTTCGCACAAGTTGAAAAATATTAAGATTCCACTTACAGATATGAATGCAAATGAGAGGAATAGAGTGATTGAAAATGTAAAAGAAGACAGACATTTCTGAATAGATTCAACAATAGTTCTCATCATGAAGGCTAGAAAAATCTTACCTCAGCAACAACTATTGAGTGAGTGTGTTGAACAGTTCCAAAGCACATTCAAGCCCAAACTTAAAGCAATAAAATCCAGAATTCAGGACTTGATCTCAAAGGAGTACCTGGAACGTGACAATGAAAACAGTAATTTATTGAGATATATAGCCTAATATCGCTGATTGAGATGCAAGTCGAAAACAAATCTGTAATGCAACATATGGTTAATTTTGTTTTATTTTAGAGAAATAAAACATATCACAGATTGGATTTTCCATGTGAGTTCGACTGACTAACATAGAAATACTCTGTTTTGCAATAGAGGATGAAGAAGTTTTCCAGGTCAGCTAATCAGTCACCCAGTTCTACCTTAAAGAGGAGGGACTTAGATAATGCACGGTTTTTGTGCCACAACTCATCAGAGGAGAGAACACTGCTCGACTCATGCTACTGTTCCTTAAATTTTGTTTTATGTTTCAGACAGGGAGTTCCATCCCTTCGTCTACAAGGAAATAACATAAAGTGGCGATGGATCGATATAGAAGTTAAAATTATTTGGATCTAAAGGAGTGGTGGTTTTATCCACTACTCCAGCTAGTGCCTAAAAAATATAAAATTTGGGTTTGGTGGTTGTGAATTCTATTGTCACTGAAGGTAGGTATAGCCTAATTTTGGTGTCCACCAGAAACCTATCAATTACTTTGGCTATACCCTCTTTACCCTTCCTTTCATTACACCAATCTTACAAATAGCATGCACTTTCAGAACCTAGTCAAAGAGCCCCCAACTCCAATGGTTTTTCAGACTGGTTATGATTTGAAACCCTGCTTCGTCTGAAACCCCAAGTGTAGAAGATAGTTTTGATTTTGAAATGCTAATAGTATTGACAGTGGATGTCAACAATATCACTGACTGCCAGAACAATCTGCCCATGCATATGCTCTTCCTTGATTATGATATTGAAGATAGGCAAAGGAAATTATACCAATGAGATAGATCAATGCTTCAGAGAATGAAGATCGGTGGATACTCCTGGACTTATTATGGAGATTGAAGACACAACAAAAGTCTGACATTCCTTAGAAGTGAAGTCAGATGATCTTTGGTATCATAGAGATTTGTTCCTTTCACTTCTTGATAGTCACCTTACTAGCTAGTGCCAGTGAGAAGTATCAGTGAGTTCTGAGGGAGCAACATATCTTTTCTTACTATGCCAACTATATGCCCTAGACTTGAATCTAAACAGCGAATTGTCAACAATGGTGTCTTGTAACTTAAAAAAAAAACTCAACAGTGCCTTGTGGATCTTAAATTCAACAAGTTTATTTATGCTGGTCTCTGTAAGATTACAGTCTTCATTAGGGGTTCTTTCCATGGTCATATAAGATGATGCCATTTGATGCTATTGGTTAGATTACATATAAACATCGAATTCTCAACAATGGTGTCTTGTCACTTAAAAAATACTCAACGGTGCCTTATGTATCTTAAACTCAACATGTTTATTTATGCTGGTCTCTGTAAGATTACAGTCTTCATTAGGAGTTATTTCCATGGTCATATAAGATGATGCCATTTTGACGCTATTGGTTAGATTACATATATATGGAGTATCGATTCCATATTAACTATGCATCAATGCCAAAATATGTCGCAGAGAAGCAATGCAGATTGATGCCATTCAGTCAAACTGACTTTGTTGTAGAGGAACGTGTCAGTCGACCTGTGTGTTAATGTTATACATAATGCAGAGGAACAAAGTCTTATACATCGTGAGCCATATGAACTGTGTAGAGCCAAGAGCCATCGGTAATAGATTTGGCAGTAACAACATACCAAGCAGCTCTGCTATTGCTGTTCAATGAAGCTACGAAGCTGAGCTGTGTAGAAATTAAATCTCAACTAAATTTGGAAGATGAAGATCTTATTATGAGGCCGAATTGACTGGGTTTGGCTGAGCTCATTTGGAGGAGATTTTTGTTGGTTTGACTAGCATTAACTTTCTGGTTACAACATCTTGTTAACTTTTGTTTGGCTGGACTGTTTTGACAGTGATTGGGCAAGTAATTTTGTATGATGTACTCTCTCTCTCTCTCTCTCTCTGTGCTGAACTTTTGAAGAATAATAAGAAGATTTGATCAAAGGGTTTTCCCCACATTGGGGTTTTTCTCTAGCATCCGCCAAATATTGTGCCCTCTTGTCTTGACTTGTCTTATTCTTATTGTTTATGTTCTATCTGCAAATACTCTCAATATTTATGTGATTTCTAATCTGGAAATTTATATTGGGCTAATAAGGAAAATTGACGTAAATTGCTCTAAAGCATAAGAACATACCATTGTTATCTAAAATTAACAATCATTCTATAATTAGCATGATTAAAATGTAGAAAAATGTTATGGAGTGTCCAAGTAGTGTAGAACAGAGAAGCAAGAAAAAATACCACAAGACAACCATAGGGTTGATAGAACCATGTTTAGGCACATTAGATATTGCTTGGTGACAGAGTCTTACACCTTTGAAAGGAATATTTGTTTCCCTACATTTCTATTGAACAAATACAAACCTGAATATGTTCTAAGGACTATCATGGAGGGAGTCGAGATGACCCACAGGACCCATAGCTGAATACACAAGGGGATTTCAATGCTGGAAATCTAGTTTATAGCATAGTAGCAAGATTTGGTCATATTGCTCTTTATTATATGGAAATTCGGCAACAGTACAAAATTCAGTATGTTTTCACTGCAATGCAGATACAGAACAGTTCACTTACCTTATAATGTCTTTGATACCCATCAACATATAAGCCCCAAAAAAACAGAGCAAAAACCTCAAAAAAATAAAAATAACAGTAAGAAAACACTTAAAAATAAACTACATTGCAAAATTTTCAAAGAATAAATTGCTTTTTCTGGTTTTAGTGTGTTCTGAGGATGAAATTCTTCTAAAATATGGAACAAAACGCTTATTTTCATACTGAGAAATATAGATTTCCATATTGGAACCATGCTGCATTTCTTTATTAGGTATTTTCCATACTGAGTTGTATTTGAATACATATTCGGATTCAAATTTTGCTACTATGGTTTATAGCCATTCCTAGTTACACGTATGCTGAAATCAGGGAGGTCAAGGTAATCAGATAAATTGTCACAACAATTATGAACAAGAGGCAACCTTCCTTGAAATTCTTGAACCTCCAGTAATCAGAAAAATTGTCACAACAATTATGAACAAGAGGCAACCTTCCTTAAAATTCTTGAACCCCCTACCCTTGCCTGGATTTGCTCACGGCGCCAATCAGTCCTCATGTACATGTACATCAAAATATTTATTATATAATTAACTATAAATTTGTTAACATTAAAAGGACAAATAGATCCTCTGTTCATGTAGAGATGCTCACTGACGACCATGTTGACAATGGCGATGAGAGGGAGAAACTGCCGTGATATCCAATCTTCAATATGCATATTTTAGATAATAAAGACTGACCTACTAAGTTAACCAAGTAGCCGTTATACAAAGTACACATAAATGAAGCTCAAAGCTAAGAGATTTTTTTTCTCACTTTCTTTGCTTCCCACACAAACTATTACTCGATTTCGATTTTTCTTATTAGATTCCAAAATTTAATGAAATTATCTGGCTGGGAGCATTGTTGCAGTGCATGGCTTTTATCCACTATCTCCACTACAAATTTTGAAATGACAACAAAAAATCCATTAAGACCGGAATCTCCCCACAACAGTGAAAGCAGAGTTCATTATTCAAGAACAAAGTAAAGCGAACCAAATACTCTAAGAGCAGGACATGCATGAGTCCTCCAGACCCAGATCCACTAGATTGATTGCATCATTTTTTCAGCTGGATGAAGCATCGATGACCCGGTAGATGCACCAGTCATGAGCAAAAATAACAGACGATCAGTGATTCAGAAGCACCCTTACCAAGCACAGTTGAGATCATCCAGATAATCCACAAGGCCATCTAGGTATGCTATCTTACAAAAGCTATAATTCTCAGCTTATATCTTGTAGACACTAGACAAACACCCATCACCAGGGTTCTCCCTTCCACACGTAACCCGTCAAACTTTGCAGTCCGATGAGCTTCAATAAAGTTTTCCAGGATAGAATCCAGCCTGGTTTATGGCCCTGCATACCTCTCCTTTGACGCTTAGATAAATTAGGACTTATTTATTTTCTAGGCTTCTGCTATTAGTCTCGTCTTCATTGTATCAGGTTTATCTGTTATTATAACCCTTGAAAATCTGATAAGGAAATCCAAGAGATGCTTCTCCATATTTGTGAATGGCATTCTTCGTAAAACTGTTGACATAGACTAGTGCACCTAAATCTGGGGGATTTAAACTGGTTACCTACTAACACGTAACCAGAACCAGCCAGATGCTCGTCTTCATTGTATCAGGTTTATCTGTTATTATAACCCTTGAAAATCTGATAAGGAAATCCAAGAGATGCTTCTCCATATTTGTGAATGGCATTCTTCGTAAAACTGTTGACATAGACTAGTGCACCTAAATCTGGGGGATTTAAACTGGTTACCTACTAACACGTAACCAGAACCAGCCAGATGCTCAACAACATTGGCTACAAACAATTGAGATAATCACCCCTTTGTTATTTTATCATTCGTCATTCTGTTAAATCTGAAATCTTATTTGTAGTCTCTCCTTTTCAGCGAATACCTTTAAGCACTCCAGCATCAATATATAGTTTTAGTCCCATTAACCTAATGTCCTTTCATCATTTGTGGACATTTATATAATTTATTTCTTTATTCCGAAATTCTTCTTAAAATTATTATTTCCATTTCTTTATGAACCTTTTGCTGTCGAGCAATTGGTGTTATTTTGAGCAAAATAATTTGTAAACGAAGTTTCTTGGTTAGTGAAAAGCCCGCCAAAAGTACCTCTACGCCAAGTAGATCCCTGGAAAGTGTCTATCTCTCAATGTTAGTGACATCTCAACGCATTCACCCATTCGGGAGCTTTCGTAGGCAGTCAGCGTCGTATGTAGAGCATCTAGCTCGGCGGGCCTCACAGTTTGTGAGGAAGAGTAAGCAGATCGCAGAGTATTTGCTTATTTCACTCCTTTCGGAAAACCTATAAATTTTTTAAAGTAACTGCTACTTACGAATCATAAGTTTTTTAAAATAAATTCTACTTAGTTCCAGATTTTTAGATTTTTAAGGGGTTTTACCGACCCAAAATAGAGATTCAATAAATGGAAGAGAAGCTTACTGATGATGACATCGCCGTCGGGGCTCTGGAGCATCTTGTCCATTCCCTTGGGGCCGAGTGAGGTGCGGAGGATTCTCGCAATGGACCTGGCGGCCGCAATGTTGGCCTTCTGAGCATCTAAGTCTTTGATTCGGGTCTTCTGCTCCTGCTCCTTTATTATGATAAATGGCCTCCCGTACTCATCAAATGCCAGCGCCATCCCTGCAAACAGTAACAGATTGCAGCACAGAGATTAAAACCTAAACATACAAGAGTGGCTGCTAAAAACACACTGGATTTTGAACCAGAAACCTGAAATGCGTGTACTCCTCTCTGTGTGGAAGATTGAATGTGCGGGTGGAAATCCATTGAAGTTAAAAATGGAACATACCTTGGCGCCGTCAATGGATTGAAGAACCGATCGTGGGGTTCGAGTGTCTGCTACTGGTGAACCCTAATTCGCAAATCTATGCAATCTCGTTTTCGCTCCCGCCCTGCGAAAAGCGAACAAATCCTCCTTCTTGTTCTAGAACGTAAACGAAGTTTGGGTTGGGAGGGGTTTTGTAAAGAAAAGTAAAGCTTTACCTTTTTCAAAAATGCTAATTTCATAGTGAAAAACAGTAAATACATTTTTTTATTTTCACATCACTAGTTAAGTAGCTATATAATGTTTTTGGTTCTTGGTTAGGTTGGAAAATATTTATAATAATATAATTTTATGGTTGTTGTTTAAGTTTATTAGGTGTTATTAAAAAAATAAATACATTTTTTTTTATTTTCACATCACTAAAGAAGTAACTATATAATGTTTTTGGTTATTGGTTAGGTTATAAAATATTTATAATAATAATAATATAATTTTGTGGTTGTTGTTTAAGTTTATTAGGTGTAATTTTTTTTAATTTCAATTTAATAATTTTTAAATGGAAAAATATGATTTTAATTTGGTTGTATTGAAAATATTTATATGTTTTTACATATAAGGTGGGTGCAAACAAAGGAGAATATATAGTAAGTCTATTTAATAGTTAATAACAAGTGTTAATTTCTTAAAATTATATGATAAATTTGAAAGGAGTAGGGTATGTATCTTTTTTTGGGTGAAATATATTAAAATTATTGTGTGAATGGGGTTGTAAGACCCTATATTTTCATCCTGGGAAAATATAGTCCTCTCTTAACCACTTGCATAGTTTAGATTGTCATAAGCAAAGTAGGTACATTGTCTTAAGATGTAAACATTTCATTTTAAGCAGTGTCATAATGTGGTTTCAGCGAAGCATTAAAAGATGGAATGAGCATGCACATTTGGGATGCTAGTGTTATATTCAGCGTGAGGCATGATTGCACGTCTAAGAAGACTCTAACAAGGGTTGCAGAGGAGAGGTTGGGGGATTGTAGTCTCACTTAGAAGTGTATACAAGCAAGTTAAGCCCTATGAGAAGTTGTGAAACAAAATAAAGGGATTTGACAAGTTGCACGAAGGCAACTTAGTAGTGGTACTAAGTGAGCAATCCTTGATTCAACTTGATACTCTCTCCTTGGCACTACCACTTTGTAAGATGGAGAAGAAATGTGAAATAGATGTGCAACCCACTAAAGAAGTTGAAGGTTGTTGTAATGTATATCGGTGGTTATGTCATGATGTGAAAGGAAGTGTTGGAACTTGGAAGGTGACCATTAGAGTAGATTTACCATGGAGTGCAAGGAGGTGCAAGGATCTGATAAGGAGGGAACTACACAAATCTAACAAGTAGGCCATATTGGGTTAGGATATTACTATTTTGGGACATCCAAAGTTGAAGGTGCATTTTATGGAGGTGCAGTCGAAGTGCTTGGGTGCGTGCCACAGCGTAAGGCTATCTAGGACTTTTAGTGTGTGTTAGTGGTGTTAGTGCATTGTGTTTGATCGACACTAGCTAGAATGTGTTCCATGAAGGAAAAAATCCCACAAATTTGGGATGACTTAACCATTTGGCATTTAAGGTGTGTTATGTCCTAGTTTTGAGGAGACAATTAGAACCATCTTAGAGTGTGATGGGTTGTGCCATGGACTTAGGTCCACTTATATGGGTTGAGGTGTAAAGGTACCGTGTGAGTTGAGGAAAATGATTACAATGCTTACCTATATAAAGTGTTTATGATATAAGATTAATAAGTTTTTGTTGGAGAATGGAAGAGGAGGATAAGAAAAGAGAGGCATTAAGGTTTGTTGTAAATCAATCAAAAGGAACGAACTTGTTAATCTTATTAGCAAGATTGTTCAAGTTGTCTCTTCAATAGGAGTGAATTTTGGCTAGGACTAGGGAGTTAAGCATTGATTGGGTACTCTGGAAATCCAAGACCTAACATATCCAAGCTAGTCCATTAAATAGATTCATCTTGGGCAAGGGTTGTTAATGCTAAGGTGAAAATATCCCCTCTGCTCAAACTATTTAACATGCAAAGTTGGATCTGATTCTTCAACTTGTCCTGACGATGAACCACACTGGTTGGTTCGAAACGCCTAAACAAATGATATATCTTGTGATTTACGCTGGAAAAATTTCTCGTAAACTACACATTAAGAAAGTTTGTGCACTCCTATATGGATAAACATGCTTATTATCTTTCATGAGTTTCATCAAATATTTAACATATTATTCATCAACTTTATTTAGATATTCATCATCTCCAATTAACAAATATACATTAAGCAAGTTCATGCACTCTTATATCGATAACATGCTTATTATTTTTCATGAGTTTCATTAAAGATTTAACGTATTATTCATCAACTTTGGATTTGGCGAGGATGAATTCTAGTATATTACCAAGTGTGTTTTTTTCAATTGTAGTTCTTACTTTCATGATTAATTTGGTTGTAATTTTTACTTCCACGATTAATTTAGTCTAAGTTCTCTAGGTAGTTATTAATGATCTATTCAGTGCTATGTGGGGGTTTTACTTTTCAACAAATATGAAGTATCTATGTTACATTGGGACCTAGTGACCTTGTTGAAAAACCCTAGCAAACATCTTTGAAACCATTTACTAGCACTAGTTGAACTTGAGATATCTCAAAAACTAAAAGGAACAAATAAGGGTTGCTTTGCCAATCCACTCATAACCTAATCCACTTTGGTGTACTTATATTCTCAAAGTGAATCAAATACCAAGAATGATCTATGTCTGCTAAAACCTATAATCACATTGTTTCCCTAATAGCAACTAAAAACTTCTATACCCAGTTGTTGAACTTTTGCAACCAATTATAAACCTTCAACAAGAAGTAGTTTTCTAACAAGAATTATTGCCTTATCTTCCTTGGTTTTACGAGGAAAAAGAAATAAAATTTCATTTGTTATCAAAGGTAAACCAAATTCATTATTTGCATACTTCCAAACCTAGGGTTTCGTATCCAAAGTAGATCCTAACCACATCAATGAAACAAACTTTGTTTTTATGTATCATCCAAACATTATGTACAATTACAGACTCACCTCTAATCCATTGTTTATAAAAATGTTGAATATTTTCATACATGATATACTGAACAGTTGGACAATGAAAATAGTTGTCATCGCTATTCTTCCATTTATATGCTTTTTGCAACTTATTTGAAAGAGCAATTTTGTCCCAACAATTAGACTTGTAGCATAAAGAACATGGTTAATACATATGATTAGACCAAAAACTAGTTACTACCAAAATTCAACCAAAAAAAATATTACTGCATAAAAATAGAATTAAAAACAAAAAATATAAAAAAAAAAATTTCCCAAATTAAAAATAAATAAATGATAAACTTTTTTTTACCAAAATTTAGTGATTTTTTTGGTGCTAATACTAACATCACCATTACAACAAGATATTTTTCTAGTGCTAATACTGCCATTACAACAAGATATAAGAGGGATATAATGCAAAAAGTTTAATAATAATATGTATGTAGAAGATGGTCTTCAGACTGGTGAATTCATGATAATCAATGGGACTACAGTCAAAATAATTGGATGTTATTTACTTTTTTACATAGATTGTCAAAATAATTGCATAAATCGGTTTTTTTAAACCAAAATTTAACAAAAACTTTGCTAGTGCTAACATTAGAACCACCATTACAACACGATATCTTTCTAGTGTTGACAACACCATTATAGTAAGATACCTCAAGAGAGACAGAAAATCTAAAAAGTATGATAGTAATACGTATCCAGAAGATGGTATTGAAACTAGTAATTGTTCACGAATCCATAAGATTGTAAGGTCATTCTCATTATCATAATCATTGTCATCATCATCACATCCTTGTCATTGTTATTGCCATCATTACATTATCATCATAATCACCATTCATGCCATCATCATCATCATTATGGACATTGTTTGCAATTGTTCATAATTGTAGATGTTGTAAGAAATATCATCAACCCAAAAAATGTGATCAGTGCTACAAAAGGGTTGTTTAGGACACATTGATATACGTAAGAGAAATAACAACTCTATTTTTGAGAGATGATCGATGATGATGATCATCACCACCATTATCATCGTCATTGTCATTTTTATCATCCCCATCATCATCATTAATGTAATTTCTATCGACATTGTTGTAATCATCATCATCATTCATGCCATTATAGTTTTTGATGATGACCTATATGAAAATGATGATGATGACACCAAAGATAATGCTTATGATTATGACAATGACAACATCTAAAATTGGGAAGATTCGCCAATGTCATTAGCATCGTCATCATCATAATCATTGCCATCATCATCATTGTCATTGTAACCACTATCGTCTTTATCATCATAATCACAATTCATGTCATCGCCATCATCTTCATTTTCATCATTGTCAATATTATTGACATTGTCATCAATTGTTCATAATTGTCAATGCCATAAGGAATATCATCAATGCAGAAAATATGATGAGTGTTGGAAAAGGGATGCAAAAGCGAACATAGAAATGGGGGCAACAATAGAAGTAAAATTGGATGAAAAGTGGATACAACATAAGTAGATGCACAACAACATGAAAAACCTGACACAAAAGTGGATGCAAAAGTAGATGCAGTTGTCAATGCAAACTTGGATGCAAACATGAAGGCAAAAGTGGAAGCAAACATGGGTCCAATGGTAGGTGTAAAACTTGGCACAAATTGTGGTGAAACAAATGTGGATGCAACAACGGACACAAAAGCAGATGCAAAAATGGATGAAACAAAAGTGGATGCAATAGGGGATGCAAACGTGGAAGCAAATGTGGTTGCAATGGTGGGCGCAAGATATGGTGCAACAAAAGTGGATGTAACAATAGACAAAAAATATGCAAAATAAGATGCAAAAATGGATGTAAAAGTGGAAGCAAACATTGATGCAACAGGCAAAACAAAATTGGATGCAAAAAATGGATACAATGTAAGTAGATGCAAAAGTAGATACAAAACGAGATGCAAAACCCAATGCATAAACCTGACACAAAAGTGGATGCAAAAATAGATGCAATATTTGATGCAAAAGAGGATGTGAACATGGATGCAAAATTGGAAGCAAACGTGGATACAACAGTGAGTGCAAAACATGGTGCAAATTGTGGCATAACAAAAGTGGATGTAATGATAGATGCAAAAAAAGAATCAAAGTATGATGCAAATGAAGATGTAAAAAGGGATGCAAAAAGTGAAATTTAAAATGGGTGCAACAATGGATGCAAAATTGTGTGCAAAAGTGGATGCAATAGAAGTCGATGCAAAAGTAGATGCAAAACGAGACACAAAACCCGATGCAAATCCTGGTCCAAAATTGGATACAAAAAGGGATGCAAAAATAGATGTAGTAGTTGATGAAAACCTAGACGCAAATGAGGATGCAAACATGGATGCAAAATTATAATCAAAAGTGGGTGCAAAAGGAGGTGCCAAACTAGGCGCTAATTGTGGCACAAAAATATTAGATGCAATAGTGGGTACAATAATAGATGCAAAAGAGGATGTAAATATGGATGCCAAACAAGATGGAAAAGTGGATGCAACAAAAGTAGATGCAAAATTATATGCAAAACTAGATACAAAACTCGATGTAAAACTTGGCGCAAAAGGGATGCACAAATGGATGCAAAAAATGATTTAAAAAAGGATGCAAAAGTCGATGCAAAAGTTGATGCAAGTGTAGGTGCAAAAAGTGGATGCAAATGAGGATGCAAAAGTATGTCAAACAAAATTAGGTGCCAAACTTGATGCAAAACCTGGAACAAAACCTGGTGTAAAGGATGACACAAAACTTGGCATAAAATTTGGTGCAAAACGTGGTGCAAAACCTATTGCAATACCTGGTGCTAAACTTGGTGTAAGATTTGGTGCAAAACTTGATGCAAATTTTGTGTTAAGTTTTGCACCATATTTGATAAATGGATGCAAATAGCACCAAAAATGGGCTCTAGATGAAAAAAAAGAAGTAAAAAGGGACGCTAATCGCTGGTTTTGTTGTAGTGTTAGGACTTAAGTCCCTTTTATAAAATTTCCTTCCTTGGCCATAGTAAAGGTCATGAGACCCCTTCTTATTATGTAAAACATACTAAATGCCCATATTCCCAGCTAGAGGTCTTGTTCATGGAAGTTGAGCATGAGAAAGATTAATTGAGGGACTAAGGCCCTAACTTTCCTCTCCTAATCATAACATAGACACTAATTCCCATATGTGGTGATAAATACCTCTTATGGTGACCATATACTAACTTAAGGCCAAAGATTCATTAAAGAAGATCTATGTGGTTTTTAAGTCTAGCTCACAACCCTTTAGACCAAAAATCTTCTTGTAAGGTCTAATGTGCTTGATTACCTCCCCTAGCCATGGTACATTCCTTGACTCCTATACATGATCTAAAAAAAATCCTAATAGAATTGATATCCGATATTATCCCTAAATTTTTTTAGAGACAATCTATGTGGTTGTTCAATGTCAAATTCATGGCCCTTGAGCACGAGAAGCTTCATTTTAAAAGTAGAGACCTTTTTCTCCTTACTCGATACTAATTTTTATTATGCAAATAATAGTAATGATGCCCATATTCATAGTCTAAGGCCCTTCTCATGTCCATTGGTAAAGGCCCTGAGAACTATTCCCAGTGTGCAAAATGTGGTAATATTAGTAAAGATAAAGGCCCTAATAGAAATTTCTCCATTGTTCATAACATTTCATAATGTTAAATGTAGGCAATTGGCCTCATTGTAATAGGAGGAAGCTTAGTTCAAAAAAATAATAATTGTCAAAGTTTTAGGAGAGGGTATGTTATCATACATTTCTATGTTTATGTTGAAACAAGAAGAAACCTTGACATGATTTTAATGCTGAGTCTTTTAATTTATTTAAATACATGAAAAGTGGTGGCCACATAAAAAAAATTATACTCTTTGACACACATAAATATCATTGCATAGAACCACAAATTACATTGATTAAAACTTAAATTTTACATATTAAATAGTTTATATACAACTAATATTGTGTTTATTTAAATTAATACTATGTATAGATTTTTTGTTTTTTTTGTTTTTTTTTTTTTTTTATCAATATTATTATCGTATTTAATTTTCGCTATAGAATTGGATGTTCAACCCAGGGAATATTCTCGCTCGCTTTTAGTTGTTCTCTCTTATCATAATTAACACTTGGAAACCACTTATAAAACCCACATATAATTAACACGTGGAAACCCACATATAAAACCCAACTGCAATTTCAAAATCTTTTGCAACAGATTGAGCAGCAATTGATTTTAAAATCTTTTGCAATAGAAAGAGCGGCAATTGATTTTAAAGCATGATCAGATCTCAGACAATGGAATTGTGGGCAACACTGGTGCCACCCGAATCTAGGACTCATCCAAGCTACTTGACGTCTTGCCTGAAATGATCTCACGACATAGCAAAAGAGTTCCTTGTACAAAATTCCTTATAGCCTGCTGGACTCTGAGGCCTCTAGGTAGAAGACATTTTTTCCACCACAACGGTAACTTCGTTAATAAAATCTCCAAAGATATCAGGTGGGGCAAATGAGATCTCTTATAGTAGGATTCAGTGCCTTCCACATTATCCCCATTGATGATCACACAAGTTCTATTGAGGACACAATTAGAACTAGCAATGGCCTTCCAATTCTTCAACTGGGAAGAACAAAAAAACAGAGTAAGGCACAATTTACAGATCTGGTGTGTCATGGTCAATATTTTGAGCTTTGCCATAATGTTTTAGATGCAATAACCCCGATTTTCCACTCAATATCAGGTCATGAGACCTGCAATGACATATTTGATGGGCTTCTAGAGACATCAAACTGGTGCAATTGGAATACTATGGTGTTTGATATGCTCATCAAGGCTTATGACCAGCGTGGGAGGGCGCGAGATTTTGCTCAGATATTCAGGCTAATAGAAGTTATTGATTCTATTCCTAACATCACTACCTGCAATAGAATTCTGAATGGTTTATTGAAGTCCAATTGCATCAATCTATGCTGGGAAATCTATATTGAAATGGGTAAGAGACAAATACCTCCCAATGCTTTTACTTTCAATATAATAATTCATGCTTTATGTAGAGAAGGTAACTTGGAAGAGGGATTTCAGTTTCATATTGTAACATATAATACTCTCATTGATGGGTATTATAAGCCCTCTCCACTATATAGAAGCTACAAGAGAACCCTCTAGAATATGGTACTCCATGTGTTCGATAGAATTGTAGTCGCAAAAGGGTGGAAAGCCTTGTCACTCCCCTCTTTAATTGTATATAGAGTCAATGGGGTGAAGGGTGACCTCCCCGGAACCGATTTGTCACTTGTGTATCCACCCCATAAGGAAATAATTAAATTGTATTATTAATAATATTATCTAATTTCATTGATAAGAAAACCAATAATATATATATATGGTAAAAAAATGATAATATGTAGTTCACTTATGAGCTCACATAGTAATATGCTTATGCAATAAAAGCATGTTCACATTTTAAAACTTATATTTGTGTCATTTTTATGCCGAAAAGCATTTTCTATGGAATTAGCTGGGCAAACACTATTTAGCCTAGCCAATCTCCTTGCTCCCTTTTCATCATTCCCTCTTATCATAATTAAATGTGTGCAAACCATTCGTCAGTCACTTTGTACATGGTTCTTCGAGTCTTGTTTACTCCACATATAAAACTCAACTGTAATTCCAAAAGCTTTTGCAACAGAAAGAGAGACAATTGATTTTCAAGCATCATCAGATCTCTAACAATGGAATTGTGGGCAACACTGGTGCCACTTGGATCTAGGACTCATTCAAGCTACTTGACGTTTGCATTAGAGTTTTTTTCAGAGTGTCTCACATAAAACTTTAGACACTTGAGAAGAAAGACTGCATCGAGAACCTGTTGAGGCCCCGAAAATCGGGTCGACAACAAGGGGGATACCCACCCGGTCCGGACCTTGGTTGGCAGCTCCTTATCCATTTGGTATAGCGGGTCCGACTGGGGATAATGGGACCAGTTTCCCAATCTAAGGGTGTGTGTGTGTGCAGAGTTGGATGTTGCTGATCTAAGAGTTCTAATCTAAGCTACTTTAATCTAATTCTATGATATTGTAATCTAATGAAAACAGCACATCTAATCTATGCTAACCCGGGATGTATTTCTTCTATTATGCGATCTAAAGAGATTTCAAATAATAACTGGTAATAAAGATCATTCAACTATCATAAGAATGAAAATCAATTAAGATGAACTACTTTTCATAAAAAGTTAGGAAAAACAGTTGTGAACAGCATATCGCATAACAAGTTATTCATATATCAAACATAAATAAATGACTCCACCGTACAAAAGTGCCAAATGGTAACTCAAACATTCATGCAATAACATATAAACAACTAAAAACTGTATATCACTTTAAGAATATAAGCAGAAATGGCCAAGAGATAAAAGTACCATTTATGACTGGTCCTACTCATAAGCTTCAAGCAACAATGATTTATCTCTACTTGTTCTAATATCTATTAAGAGTACAGAAGTGCAACATCAGTAGCAGATATCAAATGCAAACATTAATAAACCTCGATCCATTCATTCATCAAAACCTCCTCTGAGGGTGCAGAAGTGCATGTTCTGAGGACAAGTTTTTGACAAATTTCTGGACCCTTCTCTAAATGCCTGAGAAGGATTTGAATACTGCTAACTAAATAACTTAATTACACAAATTTCAGATACGGTTTAAATGACTGCCCTTTATCTAAGCAAACTTATTTCTAAAAATTGAATCTAATTCCTAACTATTTCTGTATTTGCTAGCATGTAACATTTGTCTGGGAAGAGTCGGTTGGTCGTCTTCTGCTTTTGCTTGGGTTATGAAAATAGAAACGGCAAGCGCTGGCACCACTTTTTAGTAAACTAGAAGATATTTCTGGGAATCATCTTTTGGCTGTGCGAATTTACTGTGTGTATACTTGGTAACAACCCAAACTCCTCTTAAATTGCCTCTGTTTTTGCTATCTCGGTTTCCGGACTCATGGATGACTAATAAAGTTAGGGACTTTGCTTTCTAAACAATTTTCTTAGCGATGCATGATTAGCGCTAGGCGCTAATCGCGCATCAAAAACCGCCTCCGTTCTTTGATCCGGGCCTTTCTGGTGCGTTTTCCACCTTTAACGCTTTTTCCTTTACCAGGCATAAGCTTCAGAATTTTGTAAACATGCTGCTTTTGTGAGCTTTTGACCTTGAGTGTCGAATCGCCTATTGATATCAGCATCTGTTCAGTAATACTCTGAAATCTGCGTTTCTGTTGCATGCGGTATCCGTTTATGAGGGCATCTCTTCTCTGTTCTCCGAGCATTGACGCTTTCCCTTTTTCCTTAGATGTTTCCTGCACATTGCTTCATGTTGTTCCTTGTTTTTTATTCCTGCAGTTCATGCAAAGGAAAAGAGTAACGATAATAAATTTTGACATGAAAGCTTTAAGCTCTACGAATGTATAAAATCATGACACCCACAGTGAACTGACTCTTCGAAAAACACAAAACTGTCCTTCATGAATACTTTGGCGTACATTCATTAATCTTCTTTAAGGCGCGCACCCAATTTTTGGTTTAGGGACAGCTTTTCTTGAATGCTGAGCCGAGGAGAATTTGCGATGGGTGATTTCTGTGACTCGTATCGCATCATCGCGTTTATCGCATTATCAAGATGTGTCATCGCAGAGTTTCCTGATCAGTTTGGCGCAGAATCGCGCAGATCGCAGCAAATCACAGATCGCAGCAAATCGCAGATCGCAGCATCGCAAGATCGCAGATCGCAGCATCGCTGCAATTTGTTAAGTTATTTGTGTGCTGTTTATGCGACATTGCGATATGCGATGTCGCATATCGGCCATCGGAGATTTCTTAAGATTTTCATTTATGGGCGCTTCTTAATGTATGTGATGCGATGAATTTCGCGCCGCTTCTTCGCAGTTTCTTATTGTGCTCATAAAGAAATGTTTCACTCTTCTCCGTGCGATGTATTTTTGAGGAGTATAATACAAAATTTTTTATAAATTTTTTTTGGATTTTTTACTAAGGGTCCCCACTTCTTTAGTGTTATTGCTAATACTAAAGAAGGAGGGGGGTTGTTGGTGGTCACAACAATGGCGATTCACTTGGAAGAACCAGTTATCTCTGCTTTTCTATTGAACTTTTTAAACTTCCAAAACAGAAAAATTTTCATAAATCTAAACTTTGTTATGGACAGATAGAGTACATTATGCCTTATTCTATCAATGATATTTGTTTCAACCTCTTTCTATTCTAATTGTTTGCTTCCTCAAGCTTGTCCTTGTATCTACATCAGCCATTACTTGGTCTTGTAAAGATAAAATAAAGTCTTCTCTGTGTGCTAGCTTTAAAATATGCTCGTTTGTCGTAGGTAGAGCCACTGCTTCCAGCAGGCGTCCATAGCCTCAATAGGGTTACCTGTTTACCCAGCAATGATCCTTTATCCTGTTTAAGGTTATCTAAAACCCTCAAAGAAAAATCCATATTGACACTTTTTCCTTTCTTATTCTTAAAGAACAGTGTCTTAGTTTGGTAGCCAAATTATGACACAGTCATTCACTTGATTTACACTTTTGCTGAACAAGCTAGCTCGTGATGAGACCCCTTGCCTTTTGATTTCAACAGTCTTGAGTCATTGCCCTGTTTTGATGGACAGTGTTTGGCAAAGTCAGCAAAGTTATAATATCCGTGGTCATGATAAGCCGGCTCGTGATGAGACCTCTTATTCTTTGAAATATAGTGTTTCTTGGATTGTCCCTCTGAATGCTGCGATTTTCTTTAACAGGGAGGATATCATTGTTTTCCTTAAGAAATCTCTGGACGACAATAATAGAGTTTGAAAATAGCAGTTTTACAGAGAATCTTTATTTTGTTATTGATACCTTTCATTGTGCTGATATAAAACAATTCCTTCGCTAAAGGTTGCTTTCATCAAATTTTTTGAAGTTGAAACTAGTATCATATCTAGGCTAAAGTTTTTAACTGTATCTGTCAATAATAAAGATCAGATTTTCAAAAAATTTCTATTTATACAAGCGAAAAGCTCAAAATCTGAAAGAGAATTGGTGTCTTTTCGCGAATACCGATGGTAACCATTAACAACTGGTTTTATTATAAAAAAAGAAAAAGAAAAACAAAACTATTCTACAAAACAGAAGAATAATCTTCTATGGAAAATATATTTTAAGGATTTGACCATTAACAGGCAAAGAATCCCTTCTACCTGCTAGATCCTGTAAGACAAACGTTGATGGACCTATGACTTCAACAATCTGAAAAGGACCAAGCCACATCTTTTGAAATTTTGTATGTTTGCCCTTTTCTTCATGAGCCTTATCCCATTTTAAAACTAAATCTCCCATCTGAAAATTTTTTCTGGTCATTATGTTTGAATCAAAAGAGGATTTTATTAGCGCTTGATGATGAGCATGGGTTCTCTTAGCTTGTTCTCGTTGCTCTTCTAATTTGATTATTTCCATTTGTCTTAGTTGTATGGAGGAAGTAGGTACTTCATCAATGTATTGTATTAAAGACAAAGAGGGAATGACTAAGTGAGTTGGAAGAACCACTTCTTTCCCATAAACTAAATTAAAGGGGGAAGTGCCGATCGAAGCTTTTTTTGTTATTCTATCTACCCATAAAGCGTTTACCAAAGCTTTATGCCAATTCTTTTGGTTCTGGTCAACTGTTCTTTTAATAATTCTGATTAGGTTTTTATTTGTTGACTCAGCTAACCCATTACCTTGTGGATAGTAATTGGCTGAATATTTTAGTTTGAACCCTCTTTTAAGTGCAAACTCAGTCATTGCATTTCCAGAAAAGTATGATGCATTATCAAACATTAAAGCCATTGGCAATCCAAACCTAGTGATTATAAATTGATCTATGAATTCAATAATATTTTCAGAATTAGCTGTCTTGAGGGGAACTGCCTCTACCCATTTAGTAAAATAATCTGTTGCTGTGAGGATGTATCTATGCTGCTTAGAAGAGTGAGGAACGATCTCACCTATTATGTCCAAGCCCCACTGGCTGAATGGTTGCTCGATGTTTACCGGTTGTAGTGGCAGGGACGACTTCTTTTGTCTTCCAACAGTAGTTTGGCAGACTTGACATTTCCTCACGTAACTGTGTGAATCTTTGAACAGCGTAGGCCAGTAATATCCTGCACATAAAATTTTATGTGCAGTAGCATCTCCAACATAGTGTCCACCTGCTGGTCCATCGTGGAGTTCCTGCAAAACCTTTTCGGCTTTAGTTTTTTCAAGACATCTAAGAAGAACAGAATCATAATTCTTTCTAAAAAGAATATCATTTATGAGCTGATATTGTTTAGCTTTCAATCTCAGAGCTCTTTTCTTAGTGTGATCCAGGTGTAAAGGAGCATACCCGTTCTTAAGATAATAAATGATATCAGCATACAATGATTTTGCATCGTTTAGGCTTACCTCATACATTTGTACCTCTTCGGATGAAATTTCAGGGATTTGCGATGCTCCAACCAACATTTTGCAGAAGCCTTGACCTCTTACAATGTTTGCTGGTTTAATCTCAAGATCGTATTCCTGTAAAGCAGTGATCCAATTTGCTCTTTTCTCGCCCATATCCTTCTGTACTAGAAGATTTCTTACCGCTGGAAACGGTACTATGATCTTAGTATGGGTTTTGAGTAAGAAAGGTCTGAAATATTTGACCGCTTTGAAAACAACATAGGCCTGTTTTTCTACATCTGAATAATTGAGTTCAACACCTTGTAAATTTGACCTAAAAAACACAATTGGAGCTTCCGCTTTTTCTTGATTTGCTTGAGTTAGAATCGCAGCATATGATTTCTTTGAGGCAAATGTGTATAAAACAAAAGATTTTGAAAAATTCTGGGTTGCTAAAGATGGAACATTAATAATAGCTTGTTTGATCAGGTTGAATGCTTCATGTTCATCTTGACCCCATTTGAAAGTTGAAATCTTTTTAATCATGGTTTGTAAAGGAGACACAATTCGTGAAAAATCTGGGACAAATCTCTTTACAAAATTGATTTGACCAAGGAAAGATTGCATGGCTTTTTTATTATGAGGTAGGGATATTTCAGAGATTTCTTTGATTCTGTCAAGATCAGTGTGAATATCGGATTTTGACACTATGAATCCTAGAAGTTTTCCTTCACTTAATGCGAAAAAATATTTCTTTGGGTTAAGTGAAACCTTAAACATCGTTGAAAAATTTGTTTTAAATCTTTGAGATGGTCGCTTTGCTTCTTGGAGTACACTGTTATATCATCCAGATAAATCACTACAGATTTATTGACTAAACCCTTAAATGCGATGTCCATGGCTCTTTGAAATGTAGCGCCGACATTAATCAAACCAAATGGCATCTTCCGATATGCGTATGTGCCCCATTTAGTTCTGAATGTGGTTTTCAACTGATCATTGGGATGTACCAGCACTTGATTATATCCTGAAAATCCGTCTAAGAAAGACATCAGTTTTGAGCCTGCTACTGCCTGTAATATCTGTTCCATAGGTGGAAGAGGAAAATTGCCTTTTTGACAGGCTTTGTTAAGATTCCGAAAATCGATACAGATTCTAATATCTCTGTTTTTCTTTCTAACGGGTACCATATTGGAGACCCATTTGGAATGTCTGACGGGGAAAATTATTCTGACTTTTAATAACTTATTTAGCTCAGTTTTTATCTGATTTTCTAAATTGGGGTGGATCTTTCTCAGTTTCTGTTGGACAGGTCTTTCGTTGTCAATTATAGGAATAGTATGTTGAATGATAGAAGTGTCATACGTCTTCAGCTCATCGTAATTCCAGGCAAAAACATTTTTATATTGTCTCAAAAGACAAATATACGCTAGTTTTTCTTCAGGGGCTAGGCCTATGCCTATAAAATTTTGTGGTTTATCATCGGTTCCTAGGTTTACTAATTCGTAGTTTAGAGTTGGACTGTAGAGCTTTGAATTGGTAGACCTTTTAAACTGGTTTTTCAAATCGTATAAGTCTTATAACTTAACCACCGATTTAGGTATAGCATTATCAGTGCTATTTTGTTGTATTTGTCGATCGTGATGGTCTTCGTCAATTATCTGATTGGAGTAGGATTCTTTAGAAGTGAGGAAATTTACAATATCAGGATCGTCATTGAATACTCTCCAATTTGTAATGTTGTCAGGGATGGACGGTCTGAAGATTAATTCTATTGAGAATCTATCTGGACTAAAGTCTTCGGAGGGAATAAGCCTAGAGGCTACGTTAGCCAAAAGGTTTGCGCTCGCGTTTTGGAGTCTCGGGATTGAAGAAATATTAAATGCTATGAAATGCTCAGTCAGATCTTGTACTAAAGATTGATAGTGCTTTAAATGACCTGATAGGCAATGTATAGTGTTACGTACCTGTTTGACGATAATCTCAGAGTCTCCAAAGACCTGAAGATACTTGACGTTTAACCCGATTGCTTTGTATAGGCCTTGCACCAAGGCCTCATATTCTGCTGTATTGTTTGTGCAATTGAATTCGAGTCTGCACGTAAGCATGGTCTTGTTTCCTTCTGGACTAATCAGAACGCATCCTGCTCCTGCTCCTTCGTTAGATTTAGAGCCATCGAAATATAATTTCCAAAACAAATATGTATTTACAGGTTCATCTACAAAATTAACGCACTTTGAACTATCAGTTTGGGAAAAATTTTCGACTTGGGACAAAACTGAATTTTCTAAGTAAGGTGATGTGTGAGCATTGAAATTACCGAGAAAAGAATCTACCGAGTAATTGCCTATAATACTGCTGTTATACGATATTGCTTCATTTTCTCCCTCTAATTCCGTTACTATGTACTTCTGGTGTAACTCTCGTTCAACCTTTATTTGATTCGGTTTACCGTTGTAGGATAACCACATGTGCGACTAGTTAGTTGCAAAGTATCCATGGAGTTTCTCGGACCAATCTCTGCTAAGAATTAAGCCATATAATTTTGGGATATCAGCCACAAGAATGTCAATAACTTGACATACCTTTGGGTTGGATGACAATCTTATGGTTACTTGATTAATTTCACCAACCACTTCGACTTGAGATCGATCAAGCTGAACTATGCGCAATGCGGATTTTTGTGGTTGAACATTTAACTTAGCACATATTGATCTGGGTAAAATATTCGATGAAGCACCGTAATCTACCAAACAATTGTGCACATTTTTGTTGAAAATCTCGTAAGTGAGAAGAAACGGGGGAGTGTGAGATCTTGATCTTCCTCCAATCAAGGCGATATCATTTGGATCAATCTTATTGATCGCGTTAGTTGGAGGTCTTCCCATGTTATGGGAAGCTTGAGAGAGTACAACGGCAGGAAAAGGTACAATAGGCACAACATGTAACTCTTTCATCATTATCTTCTGTTGATGCTTCAATTTGCTCATTTTATAAAGGGTAATATTAGCCCTAGTCTTTTTCATGTCATCGATAATATTGTACTCCATTTCATCCAACACTATCAGTGTTTTTGATGGAGCTGTTTGATTTGCTCCGACTGGGCTAGAGTGAGTCGCTTTAGTAGTTGTTTTCTTTGTTGCGACTTTATATTTTTTTGTAGGGTTTGCGCTCTTCTGCTTAGGGGTAGTTTGGGGAGGATCAAGCTGATTTTTGCTTCGTGTGCTAACCAGAAATACTTCTTGATCTTCTTCTTGTGGGAGGATGAAATCCCACATTCCTTGTAATTCCACAACTTCTTCGTCATCAGTCTGCCCTTCAGTGGCACTTTCTTCTTCTTCCTCTTCCTCAGTTTCGACATTGGAGATGGCATTGGGTGGTTTTGCATCCGTTGAAGGACCTCTTTTAAAAGCTCTGTAGGGCTTTTTTGAAGAAGTTTCTGCTACTTGTTTTTTTATGTCAACCATCTCATTAGACATGGTCTTTAATACTTTATGCAATCCTTCCAAATCGAAAGGGTCTTTTGTTTGTTTCTTCTTGGAGTCTTCCTTGAAGGTGACTTTTTTAGACTTTCGTTCCTCTATCGCGGAACTCTTTTCCAGGGCTATTACACGTTTCTCTACTTCTATCGCCTCTGTCATGTTTTCAACTAAGGTTGTTTTATTTGCTCTATCCACGAAGATTGCTATGTTTGATGGTAAAGCAATAATATACCATTCACATCGTACTTCCTCGCTGGGTTGGGAAGCAGTGGGAATTTTGTTGAGAATTTTATTGAACCGTAAATCAAAATCTTTGATAGGTTCTTTAGCTTGGACCTTAAGATTGGATAGGTCATTGATTAACGTTGCCGTTGATCTATCATCACCAAAATTGATAAGGAATTGATTCTTGAAGATATCCCAACTTGTGATAGACCCGGAGGGTAATGAAAAATACCATGACCCGGCTGTCCCTTGCAGTGTATAGGGAAAAAGCCGAACAACAGCATCTTCGTTAGTAACTCCGTTGAGATTGATAGAAAGCATGAAATTGTTTATGTGTTCTTCCGCTAGCATGCCCGCTTCTGGATTGAATTTGGGCAGCCATTTCTCAGGATGGGCCGGTATTTGACTCAAGGGCGCAGGCATTAAGACTGCCCCAGGGTTGTTCCATGGAGACTGGGCCATCGTTGAGCTGCTAGTAGAGAAAAGTGCAGGAGATGATCTCTGTGGCTGGGAAGATGAGGATACTACGATCGTGGATGATTGAAGAGGGGTTGTGGTAGACGGATGGATGATGGTTTGGAATGGAGGTGTGGGTGGTTGACTTCGCAGTGAGGTAGTTGAAATGGGCGATGTAGACGAAAGAGTCTCACTGTCAGACTCTTGTGGTGATTTCCTCGCTCTTTTCCTGGTGGGAAGAGGCAACTCAGTTGGCTGGATGCCAAATTTTTCACTCTTTAGCCTGGTTAGTGGATGAGCAGGATTGTACTGTGAAGTCACACTGCTTTGAAATTTATTAGACCTCTGAGGAGAAATGGAAAATACCTGAAGTTTGTGAATCAGAGATTCGACTCCAGGAGGTTTAATGGTATATTGGTCTGAAATATCAGGGTGTGTAGCAGCAATTGATACTCGAGCGACTTCTGATTCTGGATTTAAATATACTGGAGAAGTCGGGGGAGATGATAAGGGCGATTTACTCTCAGAATGGTATTTAGATTTTGATTTAAGTGCCATTCATAGTTCAGGCCCTCCTTCTAGCGCCAAATATGTTGAGGCCCCGAAAATCGGGTCGACAACAAGGGGGATACCCACCCGGTCCGGACCTTGGTTGGCAGCTCCTTATCTGTTTGGTATAGCAAGTCCGACTGGGGATAATGGGACCAATTTCCCAATCTAAGGGTGTGTGTGTGTGCAGAGTTGGATGTTGCTGATCTAAGAGTTCTAATCTAAGCTACTTTAATCTAATTCTATGATATTGTAATCTAATGAAAACAACACATCTAATCTATGCTAACCCGAGATGTATTTCTTCTATTATGCGATCTAAAGAGATTTCAAATAATAATTGGTAATAAAGATCATTCAGCTATCATAAGAATGAAAATCAATTAAGATGAACTACTTTGCATAAAAAGTTAGGCAAAACAGTTGTGAACAACATATCGCATAACAAGTTATTCATATATCAAACATAAATAAATGACTCCACCGTACAAAAGTGCCAAATGGTAACTCAAACATTCATGCAATAACATATAAACAACTAAAAACTGTATATCACTTTAAGAATATAAGCAGAAATGGCCAAGAGATAAAAGTACCATTTATGACTGGTCCTACTCATAAGCTTCAAGCAACAATGATTTATCTCTACTTGTTCTAATATCTACTAAGAGTACAGAAGTGCAACATCAGTAGCAGATATCAAATGCAAACATTAATAAACCTCGATCCATTCATTCATCAAAACCTCCTCTGAGGGTGCAGAAGTGCATGTTCTGAGGACAAGTTTTTGACAAATTTCTGGACCCTTCTCTAAATGCCTGAGAAGGGTTTAAATACTGCTAACTAAATAACTTAATTACACAAATTTCAGATACGGTTTAAATGACCGCCCTTTATCTAAGCAAACTTATTTCTAAAAATTGAATCTAATTCCTAACTATTTCTGTATTTGCTCCTTAGTGCTGCGAGCATGTAACATTTGTCTGGGAAGAGTCGGTTGGTCGTCTTCTGCTTTTGCTTGGGTTATGAAAATAGAAACGGCAAGCGTTGGCACCACTTTTTAGTAAACTAGAAGATATTTCTGGGAATCATCTTCTGGCTGTGCGAATTTACTGCGTGTATACTTGGTAACAACCCAAATTCCTCTTAAATTGCCTCTGTTTTTGCTATCTCGGTTTCCGGACTCATGGATGACTAAGCAAGTTAGGGACTTTGCTTTCTAAACAATTTTCTTAGCGATGCGCGATTAGTGCTAGGCACTAATCGCGCATCAAAAACTGCCTCCGTTCTTTGATCCGGGCCTTTCTGGTGCGTTTTCCGCCTTTAGCGATTTTTCCTTTACCAGGCATAAGCTTCAGAATTTTGTAAACATGCTGCTTTTGTGAGCTTTTGACCTTGAGTGTCGAATCGCCTATTGATATCAACATATGTTCAGTAATACTCTGAAATCTGCGTTTCTGTTGCATGCGGTATCCGTTTATGAGGGCATCTCTTCTCTGTTCTCCGAGCATTGACGCTTTCCCTTTTTCCTTAGATGTTTCCTGCACATTGCTTCATGTTGTTCCTTGCTTTTTATTCCTGCAGTTCATGCAAAGGAAAAGAGTAACGATAATAAATTTTGACATGAAAGCTTTAAGCTCTACGAATGTATAAAATCATGACACCCACAGTGAACTGACTCTTCGAAAAACACAAAACTGTCCTTCATGAATACTTTGGCATACATTCATTAATCTTCTTTAAGGCGCGCACCCAATTTTTGGTTTAGGGACAACTTTTCTTGAATGCTGAGTCTTGGAGAATTTGCGATGGGTGATTTCTGCGACTCGTATCACATCATCACGTTTATCACATTATCAAGATGTGTCATCGTAGAGTTTCCTAATCAGTTTGGCGCAGAATCGCACAGATCGTAGGATCGCAGATCGCAACATCGCAAGATCGCAGCAAATCGCTGATCGCAGCAAATCGCAGATCGCAGCAAATCGCAGATCGCAACATCGCAGCAATTTGTTAAGTTATTTGTGTGTTGTTTATGCGACGTTGCGATATGCGATGTCGCATATCGGCCATCGGAGATTTCTTAAGATTTTCATTTATGGGCGCTTCTTAATGTATGCGATGCGATGAATTTCGCACCGCTTCTTCGCAGTTTCTTATTGTGCTCATAAAGAAATGTTTCACTCTTCTCCGTGCGATGTATTTTTGAGGAGTATAATACAAAATTTTTTATAATTTTTTTTGGATTTTTTACTAAGGGTCCCCATTTCTTTAGTGTTATTGCTAATACTAAAGAAGGAGGGGGATTGTTGGTGGTCACAACAGAACCACGAGCCACGCCAAGGTTTATTCCTTGTGGTCGAGGAACTTGTGGTAGCTACTCCGGATTCACCATTTGTGCTTCCTAAACTCCTTCACAACGACTGACTCAAACTTGAGTCTGTTGATTCCTTTTGAAATCTGCGAGTAGGTTGAAGTTTGTAGTGCTCCATGTCATAGAGCTCAGATCTCTAATGATGATAGGGGCTGATGGAAATGTACTAGGGAGTGTACGCTTCAGGTTTCACAGCCAATAACTCTTTGGGCATATTAAAAATGAATATACATAATTCCTTTACTTCTTCTTATTCTTCTCGATAAAAAATTCCCTTGATTTGAATAACCTAACCATTTTCATCGATCTTCAATTGAACATCAGTTGTGGACTCCATGTTTCTGAGTCAAAAACAAATAGTCTTATAAGAAACAAAGGAGAAGAGGTGGGAAATATGTGAGATAGTTGAGCGACTACGAAATCTTATATGGAGCTTCTCTGGTTAATGAATACATATATCCGACCGGAGGAATTGGGTACTAAAAACTTTCCTTATTTCCTTCCTTTGAAATAACACCCCACATGGGTCCTTATACAATGCCTTTGTCGACAATATCTTTCACATGTTTAACACAATTTTTAATTTACACTGAAAGGTGTTTTCTCTATAGATTTGGTTGGGAAAACACTCTTTGGCCCTACCAATCTCCTCGCTCCATTTTTTTTGTTCCCTCCCATCAAAATTCAACACGTGGAAACCATTTTTTCCTTGTCGTCAGTCCATTCATCTGGAACAGGGTTCTTTGAGTCTTGTTTACTCCACATATAAAACATATAGAACTATTGGCTCACAGGTTCTAGTGATATAAATTCCAACACCATTCTTCAAATGCTTTTGCACCTTTAGCTTGTTCCAACAAGTTCCAACAATTCCATGAATATTATTGCAGAAGAAAGTTCTAACAATTCCATGAAGATTGCTATGGGAGGGATGCGGAAGGATAGATGCTTCCCAACAATGATATGGAAAATGTAGTCGTTGAATGTATCATTTCTTTTTCCCTGTTTCTACATCGAAAATCACCGCCTGTTCTTTTTTGTTGGACCCCTTGGGCGCCTTTGCCTTCTTAACGGCCTTGGGCCCCTCGACATTTGTTTCAGGCTTCATCGTAACAACTTCCTTGGTGGCAATAACAACTCCTTCCACAGGAGAATTCTTGGCAGATGTGGGGGCCATGGTTTTGTTTCACAAGATTCAATCACAAGAAAATCTCAGAGAATTGCAGAGGACTGATGACTCCAACACACATCAATGCAAACATGGCAAGACAATCGAAGAATGAGCATGTATAAATTCAAGAGAGAAATAAGTAAATTCAAGATAGCATAAGGAATTTATTAAGTGACTAATGTAGCACAGGTGTCTTCTGGCATGTAAATTAATGGAATGAACTGGCTTGAAAACCATGAGTGATAGTGAGGCAAATTTGTGAAATGCCATGTATGAACCAAAACAAAGGACAACCACTTGAATTTTGATTGCCAAACAATGCCACTGAGGTTCCTCTTCTTCACATCCAACGCCAATACAAATTGAATAATTGAATGTATACTTTAGAGACATGAGGATTGTTCAATGAAGATAAAGATGTGCTCTCAGAGTTGTCCTCTGTATTCAATGCATACGATTCTGCACAATCATGAACTCCTATATCATTTAGTGGAACTCAAGAATATTTCAACCATTCTATGAAATGTGAAATCTTAAAATCAATTTGAACACATGGTCATTGGTAGAGATAGTAGCTTGATTTAAGGGTTTAATTTCGAGTCACGTTTCAAAAATATAGAATCCTAGTGTAGACATCATGTTGATTGTTTACTATGTAGCATAATATTTCTCTCACAACGATAACGAATTATACTTCCACAAATTTGAAATAGGTTGTTGATTTAGTGTACAAGATGGTTTCCACCATTATCCACTCACCTCTCGGTTTAAATGGTAGAGTCAGTCATGGTCATGCAGTTGAGTCATCATATGGTAGTGATTGTATAACACACAAATATCTTTGAAGTCCCTTGTAGTATGTAAAAGCTCTAGGTCGTAGGTATTCTAGCACTATAAACAAAGGTGAAAGCTCTATTGTAGGGCAAACCTTGAACAAGGAGGTGGATAAATGCAGTTAGGCTTCTCTTTTTTAGACTGGGATTCAAGGAAGGAGAGCTCTCAATCATTGCTTTGGGCCATGTTGGACGTGAAGTATCGGGCAGGGAAGACGATTATGCTATGTGGATAGATAAATTGTACAACACTTTACACCAAGAGGGTCGTGATGATGGATTGAAAATCCATGACACCTTTTGGTTATCGTACTTCTCATCTCAGGTTTGGTTCTTACTATTTATTTTTCAAACTCGGAAACCGTACCATATTCTCATCACAAACATTTTGTTTTGATATTCAATGAGATGGAAAAAAAGATTGGTGAAAACCAATTTGTGTATGTGAGCCACTCTTCTCCTGATACCGTTGGTGCTCTATTATGGTAAAATGGTTGAAACTTGAAAGTATATATTTTTAGGTTATAAGTCAAGCTCCCCTTCATTTTATGTTGGAGTTGACATATTTCTCCCACTGCCACTATATCGGTCTTCTAATTTCCTCTTTACCAAACTCCTCCAGGGTTGAGTTGACTCAAGTCTAACACTAATATTTGGGGAAATAATCAAACGAGGCCCATTAAGAGATAACTTGGTTCCGAGCATTGTCGCAATAGTCAAATTATCTATAAAACATTATTCTATCTCTAAAAGGACAAAAAAAGTCATTATCATTGTTTATTTATCTAATTGCATAACTTGGTCTCATAACATATAGATGGAAAACCACCTGTCGTTGCTATAAAACAAAAAGACTCAAGTAGAGATCACATCCATTGACATGACCCCTTTTTATTGCAAGGACTAGAGTGGTTCATGAGGTCTAGAGGTAAGAAAGTTTTTCCTGTTCAATGTGGCATTGTGCACCCCATAAGGTAACACTAATGATGTACCCTGACATGTATGACAAGGAGATAGTTTCCTTCCACATTCCTGACTCCTTATTTTGGCATTCCATTGCACCTCTTGGTGAAATTGCTAGTTTTATCAAACATTTTTACTTGAGGTGGGCTTGACCCATCCTATCCTAAGCATTATTTTTGTTGGCCTCCAACAAATTACACAATGACTTCCATGCAAGTTTCGCAAAATTCTGGGTGAGTTTTAACCGTTCAAGTTGATTTTTCACCTCATTTCAAGAAAGTATTCAGCATGACTCATAAGTCTTGGGCGATATCAATAATCCATCATGAATGATTGATTTGATAAATTTTCAAGTTTCACTCTTCTATAGCATAGGGACCTACATTGTGCATAGGAAACCCTCCAAGGAAGGAAAGAAGGAACCACAAACCCATACCCTCCAGTCGCTCAAAACAAAGGATCACCTTCTAGAGAAAGAAAATACTGTGAGATCAGAATTTTTTATAGTTTGGCACATGGATACTTCGACATTGCATCCATGAGACTAGCCTGCATGATTGATGAGCCTGTTTGTGAACAACTAGAAACTCTTGTTAGCTTGACAACCTTAAATCTTTCTGATAACAAGTTGAGTGGGTGGTTGCCACTGAAATTGGGTACACATTCTAATATTTGGTTGATCAATGTTTTAGAAAATAATTTTTAGGGGCCTCTACCTAGAAATATATGTAGGGAGGAATTTTTTTTGAGTTGGTTATATTTGTGAACAATTTTAGTGGGAATTTGCAGCCCTTTGACTCTTGTATTAATTTGCAATATCTAAACATTGACAAAAATCGGCTCAGCAGATGATTTTTACACAGATTGGACATCTAAGGAATCTCTTAAATTTCAGTGTAAGCAATAACCAACAGTTTGGGCCTCTCCCTGGAAAGCTTGCATACATTCCACACCTCTCAGACCTCAATCTCGCAAACAACTAGTTAACAGGTTATTTATGCATTGTTAGGTTCCTTGGCAAATTTAAGCTCTGTCAAACAAATAACTTGATGGGGACATTCCTCCTTAATTGGGATATCTAAAAAATTTAACCTTTTATAGCTCATCTGACAGTCAGTTGTTTGGATCAATTTCAGCCAGTTTCAAGAATTTGCATTATAGATATAGTTTTCTTTCCAATCCCTACCTATGCGTGGATTTGGATTTGGGGCTTAGGGTTATAACAAAATATCAGGAAGAAGGTCCCCAGTGAAAGCACTCTCCCGGGAGACATACTAGGTCCTCCAACCCTCAACAATGTGCATACTCCCCCAGGCAATGATTTATTGGACAGTCGACACTTTCCACCGACCCTTCATCGGGCCAACAAACTTTGTAGGGTTTTCTTCAGTGTTCTTCATTCAACCTTGGATGTGAGGAGAGAAAGGATCACCTTCCAGAGAAACAAAATACTGTGAGATTATATTTTTTTTATAGTTCAGCATGGGGATACTTTGACATTGCATCCATGAGACTAGCCTACGTGATTGATGAGCCCGTCCGTGAACAACTAGAAATTCTTGTTAGCCTGGTAACCCTAAATCTGTCTTATAACAAGTTGAGTGGGTAGTTTCCATAGAAATTGGGTACACATTCTAATATTTGTCTAATCAATGTTTCAGGATACGGTTTTGAGGGCCCTCTACCTTGAAATCTACATGGGGAGGAACTTTTTTTGAGTTGGTTATATTTGCAAATAATTTTAGTGGGAATTTGCAACCCTTGGACTCTTGTATTAATCTGTAATAACTAAAGATTGACAACAATCAGTTCAACAAAATGATTTTTGCATAGATTGGACAACTGAGGAATCTCTTAAAGTTTAGTGCAATCAATAACCAGCTGTTTGGGCCTCTTCATGATTAACTTGCATACATTCCTTGCCTCTTGGACCTCAATCTCGTAAACAACCGATTAACTGGTGAGATTTATGCATTGTTAGGCTCCTTGGAAAATTTAAGCCTTCTATATATGCCAAACAATCAACTTGAGGGGAACATTCCTCCTGAATTGGGATATCTAAAAAATTTAACCTTTCATAGTGTATTTGGCAACCAATTGTCTAGCTCAATTTTAACCAGTTTGAAGAATTTGCATTATAGATTTAGTTTTCTTGTCAATCCCTACCTATGCGCAGATCTGGCTTTGGGGCTTAAGATTAGACCAAAATATCAGGAAGAAGCTCCCTAATGAAAGCCCTCTCCTGGGAGACGGACTAGGTCCTCTAGACCTCAACAACGTGCATACTCCCCCAGGCAACGATTTGTTGGACAGTCAACACTTTCCACTGACCCTTCATCGGGCCAATAGACTTTGTGGAGTTTTCTTCAGCAACAGGCTTTGTGTAGTTTTCTTCAGTGTTCTTCATCCAACCTTGGATGTTAGGAGAGATGGGTGTGATCCTCAGACCCATTAGCTCATGATCCTCTCCGCTAGGAAATTCCATACATTGTATCTTTTATGTTCCTGCATTGTGTCTTTTATATTCATACATTATATTTTGTATAGGAGACTATTTGGTTCTCCCGCATTGTATGGACATCATTGTACTCAATAGTCCCTTTGACCTACTTTGTGGTCAATAGTTGGACATAAATATAATTATCTTATCTTATCTTATCTTCTCTCCCCTACAGCCAAGTATTCGAGATTTCTCAAACTAAGAAGCCTAGAAGGCAGAGACCCAAAGAACAAATTATTGCCCACATCCAACAACTGCAGGTTTTCATAGTCCCCCAATTCGTTAGGCAAAATCCCATAAGAAAATTTGTTTTAACATTCATGTGAGCCATAGAAGTTGGAATGCATATTTGATTGGGAAAGTTTCTGACAAGACTATTGAATGAGAGTTTGAACCCCACAAGCCTCCCACATTGTGATGATTCAAGGAATTCAAATCATTGATGACTCATAGACTCTCTTGTGGCATTTGTAACCAAGAAATTTAAAGGCTTTGTTTGAAGTTTGAACTTCCTGGAGGGGTATTTGATTCTATAAATCATTCTGTATGTCTTTTAGTTTCAAGTTCAAGAGTATTATCACTTTGCTTAATGTGGCTACTTGCATCAAGCATACAACTCCCTGAATTATTCAACTATTAAGAAAACATTTTTTGTCAAAGGCCATTTCATCCATGGTGATCTTGTTATCTCCCAAGAGAGTATTATGTCAACCAACTAGGAACTTGGATATTAGTAAATATCTTACCTGTTGTAAATGCTAGCTAACAAATCCCATCATACACCGACATCGATCCCAACATTTACAAAGAACCTTAAGCATAGAATTATCGACCAGAAAAGAAGACAGAATAGGCTCACTTCATATATATGCATACGTGAAGCATGGAATAGTTGGCCTACCAATAGATAGCATGGAATATTTGTCCTACCAATAGATAGCATGAAGACTGATTCTAGGAGCAATTGGGTAAACAAGAATAGGTAAAGGGTCCCTTTTTGACAGACATAAAACAAATTTTAGTGGGGTTCCATTCTTAATATGATATAATGGCAGAAGCATTCAGAACACGTTCTTCAAACACCTATACTACTTTGTGTTAATGGACAACTATCAGTAGTGGTTTTTCTTCACCACCACTGGATAGGGTTTCCTTTGGCCTCTTATTTATATGTTTTTGTAGTCAATGCTCTAGGATTTCTTTTTGCAGTTATTGAACTCATTTTTTTTTTGAGGAACTCACTTCTCAATTAAGAGCAGTTACCATTTTGTTGATGGCTCAGTTCTCACTCCCAACCTATCTAGATTCATGGATTTCTCAAAGAAAAACACTATAATAATACACCATAGGTCTCTCCAAGACAAAAATAACCAACATAGAGTGACAATGGTGAAGGGGATGCCACATGTTTCTTTTTCAAGCAAAACACCTCCTTCGATGAAACATCTTTAACCAAGAAAGTAAACACCTCATGCTACTTATTCTCTTCTCCTTTGGCATGCTCTTCGATGATGGCCTCATAACACGTAAAGTTGTTCCCTATGTGCAATTTGTTTTCCATCATGTGCATTCTGTAATCACAATCTTCCCAAATAACCAAAATGATCAAGCAACAAAGGTTGGGCATTTCTCAAAACATTGATCAAAATGTGGTGAGGGTTTTAAGGTGATGGATTTGTAGCCACCATAGCTCCCAACAATATTTGTCCAAATTTCAATTATGACCCTAATTTTAAATTTCTGCAACAATTTTTCATTTATTGGCACTCATTTGGAAACAATTTGGGAACTTGTCAAAAGGTGTATGCTCAAGAGCTAGGATGCCCCTCCAATAAAGTTATCACACTCCTCCATAAGTAAATCTCATAGATAAGTGGGAAAGCAATGGTCAAATAGTTGTTATGAAAACTCCTCAAAGGGTGACCTCAACATGTGTGCCAATAATATGTGGGGCATTCCTCAAATCATGCCAACCAATCCCATATGTAGTGGATCTACATAGATAGAACTGTAAAGCGGGCAATGATTGTAGTCTATACCATGGAATACCATAATATGCTTATAATCCTTAAATATGGACAAGGGTGTTTACCTCATGAGCATAAAACCATGCTAGAGCATATTCAATCATCCCAAGAATAATTTCAATTCAAGTGATAACAGGAGGAGAATGGTAGAGTGTTGTACACCATCATGAAACTATTGAAATGATTATGCGAAAACGATGTTGGTTTAGGCCAAAAATGATATGGAATTTCATCAAGTGAGTCATACATCAACATGTATCATTAACCATCTAATGATCACAAGGGCTTCACAACTAAGTCAACTAGTATGAAAAGAAAATAATCATCATCAAGGCAACCCAAACATCAACATCATCAAGCCATTTATGCTTACTACATAAATAACCTCATTAAATGCAATCACGACTCTAGGGCCATCTAAAGGTCAACCTGTAAACCTCCCTTTGTGATGGAAATGACAAGAGTAGTGAAAACATTCACAAGTGTAGGCCTCATATAACATGAGAGGTAACAAGCCAGAGAGCCAAATTCTCCAAGTGCAGCTTGCTTGGGTGGGGTCTTCAATTGGATTAATTCACATGCCATATGATGGGTAACAGGGCTCACCAATCATGCATTTATTTATTGGTTGGGGATGTCCACCATCTTGGGAGGATATGTTGTCATTCCCCTACCAAATACGTGACATGTTCACCCACACATGGGGACACCTACCCTAACAATTACTCATACATACATCAAAAATGACATGTGACAATTTTTGTAAGAGTCTAAGACTCAAGTTTTCATACATAAATGTGTTAGATGAACTACTTTTATGATTTTATGTGTTCTATTTCTTTCACTGATAAATGATATAGTCCATTCTCATGTACACATGAGAAATTTTTTTATCCTTGTCTCCTTTATCTTGGATGGGACCTAGTTGCATTACAGATGTGTCCCACCTATAAGGGATGCATCCACTGATGGAGCAATCAATGGATCTATGCTTGTTGTCAACCCACCCTGAATGGATTCAACCACCATCAAATGAAAAATGAAAGTGGATTAGCTTATACTTTATTTTTTTCCTATCCATGAGGTACAAGGCAACTATTGGGGACATCTGTTTTTCTTTTGGGATGTTACTCACATCCCAAAAAAATGGTGATGTAAATGTCCTCGTGGATGGGCAAATGTTCCTCAACTGTCTTAGGAATGTTTGATTTCCACCTGTCAAAACTAGTTCCTCTTAAGTGCACTTGATGAAAAGTGAAAACAAATCTAGAATTCCCTTGGGTGCGCTAGCATGGGATACAAAGGAAGGCAAGCAAGCAGTGGTGTTACTATTAGAGCTATTAGTAAATAAAAAATATTGGCAACAAAATATAAAGTTCAAGACTGTATTCTTCTACTAGTCACCATGCTTAATAATGATACCCATTCTCTAGAGTCTCCTTGCTTAATAGTAAAGAACCCATGATGTAGAGGATTGTTGAGAATCTCATAATACTTTATTAGATGATAATCAAAATATTGTCCAAATTGCAAAAGCTAATAATTTCAAGTCACTTTCCTAATATTTGTCTGAAGGCAATATATGTTCTTTTTGAAGGAATTCTTAAAAACCTTCAACAAAGTCTCAGGTTATTGCAAAATTGTGTTACCTCCTAGGTATATAGGAGTTGTTACTTAAGCATACTTACTACTTTGGTCAGCTATTTGACATTTGTTAAGCAAGTTTTCTTGCCACATTATCATTTATATTGAAATGCTGGAAGCTATTGTATTTTAGTTTATCCCAATGGAGTTGCCTAAATTCCTTAAACTTATCCAACAAATATTTTAGCACTCTACATGCTATTGGAAAGTGAAGTCATTTTCTTAGCATTTGATTCCTTTTCCTTCTCATTTGTGTGAATATAATTTGTTCGGTGTCTTATGATTAATCATTAACCTATAAATCTAACAAATTAGTATATGCCCATTACTTCTATAGTTATGATAGTAGTAGATGGTATTGGTTGCGTATTGTTTAGTTTCCTTTTATCATTCATCTCGTTTGATTATACTTCTTTTGTAGGTTGTTGGCCATGTTTTTCTTGTAATAATATGTTTTTGGACATTTTGTTTGTTGGTGCATGTTCTAGAGGTTTCTCTGACACTGGAACCATCTTAGAGGCACCAGAAGTTGTAGCATTTTGGGTAGTAGTTCTGGTAGATTGTGAGGGAATTGAGCTAGACAAACATTCTTGTTAGCTATTGGGACAAGGCCATACCAAAACCTCATCAAGTGAAATCACAACTCTAGGGCCATCTAAAGATCAACCTGTAAACCTCCCTTTTGTGATGGAAATGACAAGAGTAGTGAAAATATTCACAAGTGTAGGCCTCATATAACATGACAGGTAATAAACTAGAGAGCCACAATTATCCAAGTGTAGCCTACTTGGGTGGGGTCTTCAACTGGATTAATTCTCATGCCATATGATGGGTAACAAGGCCCACCAATCATGCATTTATTTATTGGTTGGGGATGCCCACCAACTTGGGAGGATATGTTGTCATTCCCCTACCAAATATGTGAGAGGTTCACCTACACATGGGGACACCTACCCTGACAATTACTCATATGTGCATCAGAAATGACATGTGACAATTTTTGTAAGAGTCTAAGACTCAAATATTCATACGTAACTATGTTAGATGAAATACTTTTAGTCTCTTTCTATCACTGATAAATGATATAGTCCATACTCATGTATGCATGAGATTTTTTTTTTATCCTTGCCTCTTTTATCTTGAATGGGACCTAGTTGCAATAAGGATGTGTCCCGCCCCTAAGGGATGCATCAGTGGATGTATGCTCATTGTCAACCCAGCCTGAATCGATTCGGCCACCATCAGCTGCAAAATCAAAGTGGGTTGGCTTAGAATTTAGTGTTTCCCTGTCCATGAGGTATAAGGAAAATATTGGGGACATCTCATTTTCTTTTGGGATGTTTCCCACATCCCAGAAAACTAGTGATGTAAATGTCCCTGAGGATGGGTAGATGTCCCTCAAGTGTCTTAGGAATGTCTGGTTGTCACTTGTCAAAACTAGTTCCTCTTAACTGTGCTTGATGAAAAGTGATAACAAATATAGCATTCCATTGGGTGCTTTAGCATGGGATATAGAGGAAGGGAAGAAAGAAGTGGTGTTACTATTAGAGTTGTCAGTAAATAAAATATATTGCCAACAAAATATAGAGTTCAAGACTGTATTCTTTTACTAGTCACCATCTTAATAATGAAGACCCATTCTCTAGAGTCACCTTGCTTGACCCCATGCTATAGAGGATTGTTGGGAATCTCACAATACGTTATTAGATGATAATCAAAATATTGTCCAGGTTGAAGAAGCTAATCATTTCAAGTCACTTTCCTAATATTTATCTGAAGGAAATATATGTTCTTTCTCAAGCAATTCTTAAAAACCTTCAACAAAGTCTTAGGTTATTGCAACATTGTGTGATCAACAAGGTATATAGGAGTTGTTACTTAAGCACACTTACTACTTTGGTGAGCTATTTGACATTTGTTAAGCAAGTTTTCTTTCCACATGATCATTTATATTGAAAGGTTGGAAGCTGTTGTATTTTAGTTTATCCCAATGGAGTTGCCTAAATTCCTTAAGCTTATCCAACAAATATTTTAGCACTCTACATGCTATTGGAAAGTGAACTCATTTGCTTAGTAGTTGATTCCTTTGTCCTTCTTATTTGTGTGAATACAATTTTTTTGGTTTCTTATGATAAATCATTAACCTATAATTCTAACAAATTTGTATATGCCCATTACTTCTATAGTTTTGACAGTAGTAGATGGTATTGGTTTCATTATAATTTTCTTCTTTTGTAGGTTGTTGGTCATGTTTTTCTTGTAATAATAAGTTTTTGGAAATTTTGTCTACTGGTGCACTTTCTGGAGGTTTCTCTGACACAAGAACCATCTTAGAGGCACCATAGGTTGTAGCATTTTGGGTAGAAGTTTTGGTAGATTGTGAGGGAATTGAACAAAATAGACATGCTTGTTGGCTATTGGGATGAGGTCATCACCAAAACCTCATCAAATGTAATCAAAACATTGGGGCCATCTAAAGGTCATCCTGTAAATATCCCCTTGTGATATAAATGACAAGAGTAGTGGAAATATTCACAAGTGTAGGCCTCATATAGCATGAGAGGTAACAAGCGAGAGAGCCAAAATTCTCCAAGTGCAGCTTGCTTGGTTGGGGTCTTCAACTAGATTAATTCTCATGCCATATGATGGGTAATAGGGCCCACTAATCATGCATTTCTTTGTTGGTTAGGGATTCCCACCATCCTGGGAGGATATGTTGTCATTCCCCTACCAAATATGTGAGATGTGCACCCACACATGGGGACACCTACCCTGACAATTACTCATACATACATCAAGAATGACATGTGACATTTTTTGTAAGAGTCTAAGACTCAAGTCTTCATACATAATTGTTTTAGATGAAATACTTTTATGATTTTATGTGTTCTATTTCTGTCACTGATAAGTGATATAATCCATTCTCATGTATGCATGATAAATCGGTAATGTCATCTTGCAGGAATAGTTAATCCCATGTTCCTAGGATAACAATTAGACTATAGGATCAATTGCCATAGATGTGGTAGTTATTCCAACAATTTGTTGATATAGTGTCTAAATGGATCAAATTTAATGAAAAACCCTATAAACAATGTGTAGTAGTAAGAGTTATCCCGATGGAATATTTCTTGTTTTTATTCTCAAATAGTTCAGACAGAGGCTTACCATTTGAAGAGCATCCATGGATGATAGGAATGGTTAGTTAGGTTTCTTTGTTTATGAAACTATAGAGCTTGAGATGTTATAACTTTGAACAGTTGTAATCTTCTGTCACAATGTGGGTTAGCCTCCCTGGCTTACTGCCAGAGCCTTGGCATGAATGTGTATTTTCTTGGGTGGAAAACTCTGGGTTCTTATTTGATGCTAGCAAAGCTCACAATAGAACGAACCAATGTATTATACACAATATTGGGTATGGATTTTAAGCTAGAATTAACCTTTACCAACTTTAACTCCACTTGAAGCTAAAGGACTATTTGTGGGAGAAACATATTTGAATATGAAAACGTCCCTTTGAATTGTAATATCTTCTCTGAAACAAGGAATTTGGAAAATTAGTGTGCAAAGGGATATGCATCCTTGGAAATCATTAGGGGTGTTTGTACAGGAAGTGTAAGGCACATAATTATGGGTAGTGTACAAAATCAATTACAACAGTCCTTCCTTTTGGCTAATTTGCAGCAGTTGAAGTGTATTTACCCTTTCAAAATCACCCATGATTTGCACCTAGTTTCGATTCTCATCCACAACACACTATTGGACATATCACATTTGTCTATTTTGCTACACAATATATTATCATTATGCTTGAGAGCAACCTCATACTCTTGGTGAAGCCACAAATTACTGCTAGATCTTACCATGTGTACTAATATCCTTATTGTCCCTTTCATTTTTGGAAGGGGTATTTTTTATTTCTTCAATTTTTTGACTTTCAGTGGAATTAAGTGGTATTTCCAAGGTTTCCTGTTTTTGCCTCCTCTCTATGTTTTTTACTTCCCATTTTATTTCTTGGTCTTCACTTCTCTGAATATTTTCTTTAATTCCCTTCGAATTACTTCAAACTCTTTTATTATGTCACTAGTGCTTAGAGTCTATTTGTACAAAAAAGTACATGTGTCATGTGAATCACACTTGGCAAGCTCTTTCACATGTCAATATCAATATAAACTTTGGAACATGTAATGAAGGCCTCATATTTATAAATATTATGATAGGGAAAAAGCTACTAATAGACTCCAGGGTTATTGGTAGCTACCCATGCACTATTAGTTGATATAATCATGAAGACCTTGTTCATATATGATGACCAGCCATCTCAAGCAGTTGTGGAGGATGTCATATCAAAAGCAATAAGAGAACCTGCATTTGTAGAAACATTTGATGCTCCTCTTGTTCAATCTGCTAAGAAACATGTGAAGGTTGGGTTTCTTTTTATATTCCTTAGCACTGTTATTCATGGGAGTCAACAAGTAGCCAACAAGAGGCACATTAGCTTCAACAATATTTGGCTTTCATTGTGAAGATTGTAAGCTGACATTTTATGTCCCAAACCAATACCAATATCCTCATGACACAAGTAAACCAACACTCCTCTCCCAACTAGCTCAATCTATTGCATAGTTAGTTCCAGTTGGTTTTCATAGTCACACCTAGCCAACCCAAAGATATCTCCCATGAGACATTTAGAATGAACCCTCACCAATACATCTAGTCCATCACCCATGTTACTCTTAACCATGGAAATATGTTCCATGCCTTCCCACTTTGAACGGTAGAAATATGCTTGAAATGGTCCCCACATTGTAGGAAACCTAACAATAGCACTTAGTTCAACCAAATTTTCACGTTTCTTCCTGTAACCAACGAGATCTGTAATAGATATAAGTGGTAAATTATGCTCATTTGAAAATTTTTGCAACCTTGGTAAGAGAGCCATTGTACCATCATCATCAAATATCTCATAAAGCATTGTAATAGGATTTAATCTTTCTAATGTTGGAAGAACCGCGGATGCTTCTGTATGACCAAATCTCTGTAGGACTCCCCCTTCTCTGTATTCCAAAGGGAAGGTATGACCAAGTCTCCTAAAATCACCAGGTTTAGAATATGGAGATATAAGAGCCAAAATTATCTTCACCCTGTCTGTTGTTGATACCTCAATATTTGTACCCTCTTTTGCATCCATAGATATTCTAAATGCAGTAAGAAGCTTCTATTCATTTTCTTTGTCTGGTACCATAAGTGGCAATTCAAGCCTTCTTAGGACTTCTTCCTTTATGGAAGATTATTTCTACAGTTGATTCAAGCTAGTTATAGTTTCTACTTTAGTGTAAATTTATATCTGCTTCACTTCTGTATTATCCCTTTTGTTTGATTCTTCTGTAATGGTCATATTTTTTTAATGACACTAACATACACATGAGCTGTGATGGAGTTGCAAGATGTGTTGGATTGGAGCTTACTCGGCACTTAATTGATGCTTGGAATCATTGCAGCACATAGGTGACTTTGTCCCATCTTCTCATCATCTTTCTTTAAACAAACATCTAACTTGCAATTATTACTAGTTGCCTCCCAAGGAGCTTGTTACAGATCCATTTGGGCACATCACTCCCATCATCCAGATCAGTGTTTTAGGGCTCATCAAACCCTAATTTCAGTTGCTACATGCCCTAAACAAGTCACCCTTTTGAATGCCTCCTTCCCAGATAGTTTCATGACTTGAAGACATCCTGAAATGACCTCTAAAGGGACCAGCGCAAGAAGGCCCATGTAAGGGTCCGCTACAGAGCAGTTGAGTCCATGCCAGGGTGATCTACATAGAACTTAGGCCCTATTTCACCTACACTAGGTGATATTGAGTGAAATTTACATAGCGTTTGGGGAATATTCTTATCTCTTGGAGTTATCTAGAAGTTTCCCTCACTTATCAACTCCTATGAGCTCGAAAATGGACGAGGAATGAGTTAAGATGCATCCTATCCTCTCATCCCTTTCTCCATGGAACTAATTCTAAGTATGGAAGGCCATTCAATACCCACACTTATGACATAAGCTCCTTCATCCTCCTATAAATTGAACACTCATCTAAGTGATCAGGGGCTGGACTATGTTGAAATTTAAGAAGATAATGTTGCTATGAGAATTGGCTTTGAAGCAAGTATTGTAATGCTATAAGTTTGTCATGATTTTGGTGTGATGTGGATGGGATCCAAGCTAGAGGAATGACTTTGAATCAGACACAATGGTTGTAATTCCTTCTTCTATTAAATAAAGTGTTTGAACCTTTCTCCCATATGTTTGTATTGTCTTATAATGCTTATATGTGTGAAATGTATCTGATTCCATTCACTTATATTCAATAGTTCTTTTGCTTTGATCGATTCTTTGTTTTCTATTTTTTTTTACATGTACTTCTCAAGCATATTAAGTATGGGAAGGAGCGACAGGATTGATACAAAGAAGACGAGAGGAAATCTGGACTACAAGTAGGTCTTCTCATCTTCTCATCTTATCTATTGCTTATAGGAAAAGACTAAAATACTTTAAACTGTTGTTCTAGATATGGCTACTTATCTAGGGAATTAGTATTTATCTGTAGATACCAAATTCTCCGAAACAAATTGGTGACTCCACTAGAGAGAGATCACCTTTCCTAGTAGCTTATCCACCTCCTAGGACATCCTTGTAGACCCTACTTGTGTTCATTGATTGTATTTCAGCTCTTTTGCATTGAAAATTTGGTCAAAACTATGTCAAATTGCCTTTTGAAATGGCTCACTGTCACCAGTGCAGGCTTGTGAGGGACACAGTGCACTACATAGCAACCTTGGCTTAGGGACAGTGCTCTGAAGCGCAGTGTCTCCCATTTAGGGCTGCGCTGAGCTTCCTAGGGTAAGTTTCCCACCCTTGGAATGTGTCTTTGCCAACTTTTCTTTGTTTGTTTGCTTGTTGATTGATCAATGAATGTCATGTCTCAGTGAACAAGTTTCTATATCCTTGTCTAGCCCTACTTTGACTTGATTTATTAATGTTTCTTAAATGTTTTCTTTGTCATTATCGGTCTATAGTCAAAGTTAGAATATAATTGATTAATCTTTGCTCGAAAGAAAGTGTCGTAAAGTCTTCTTTTCCTTCAAAACAGAACTGTTGTAAAAGTCTCTATTCTTGTTAAAGATTGATTGATTGTATGTGCATTAGTTTCCTTTTTGTTCATCATAATATTAAGGGATTCAAAAAGAAAACCTTGAAAAACATTTAGAGGTCTAGGCTAAAGACGTGTTCCGGCGTCGTAAAACATAGCAGCTATTGCTAACTTGTTTGCAGTACATCCCGAGTGTGATACCTCATTCCACGTACATGATGTAGGTTTTAACCCTATACAGAAATTACCTGCATATGAATTCTAAAACACATAAAATAAACAATGCGAGAGCATAACACATAAAACACATATACACAGAGATTTCCCCTGGATCCCAAAACCGGGACTACCAACTTGATTTTTCATTTTTTTCCTTTCAATGTTACAATACATATTTATACATGCTGAAGCATCCAATACCATGGACCAAAAAACCATCGTGTCTAAAACCATGGATCGAAAACCATGCACAAAATCATAGGTAGGTCCGCTCGACCTAATATAGGGTCCAAAAGAATTTTTTCCTGGGGCACTGCCCCAAACCCCGTAGAGGGGGGATACCCACCCCCCTCAAACCCCCCGAACAGGGGGGGATGCCGCCCCCACTACGCAATCGGTGTAATGAAGTGAGGGCTCCGCCTCCACTCTAACCCCTCAGTTAGCTACGTGGGCTAGTCGTGGAAATAATATAACACAACCCAACATTCTCCAACTTGTTATTTTCTTTCCATTGGGGGCCACATGAGAGCTTAGTCATTTATCCAGCCCTGCAACGCCCATTATTTCTTTACACTAAGAGAACTTCTCAGAGCTCTACTAGTGTAACCCCTTATTATTATTAGTACAACCCCCTTATTATATTTTTGTACCCATGTAGTCCCCATATTTTTACTATTGTGCCCCATAGAAGCCCACTATTGTTATTATTGTGCCCTTACATTATTATTGTTATGTCAACACCAATTACATTATGACCCCTTAGACTCCTATATATAGAAAGGAGGTCTTGTCATTTGTATCATCCAAGAATTATTCATTTGTGTAATGTAAAGGAGGTTGCCCCCTCGAAGAGGCTGAATTCTAAGGCGTTTATCTATCTTTTCTATCATTTTGTGAGCTGGTTTCATAACAAGCTCATAGATTTTATCAATGCATCTGCAGTATTATCCAAATGTCCACCTTTACTAGCAACACCTTTTTGTCTTCTATCATATCCCTCACAAAGTGATATTGAGCATCAATGTGTTTTGTCTTTGAATGATAAGCAGGGTTCTTTGCCAACAAAATTTCACTTTGGTTGTCACAGTCTATCCTTATAGTTCCCTGTACTAAACCCATACTTGAACATAATCTCTGCAACCAAACTACTTCCTTGCTTGCATGAGTGGCTACCATGTATTCTGCCTCTGTAGTTGATAGTGCCACTAAAGATTGTTTCTTAATCATCCAACTGATTGCACCTCCAAATAGGTTAAACACATACCCACTTGTAGATGTTCTCTGATCCAAATCTCTAGCCCAGTCTGTATCAACAAAGGCATGAATATCCAACACTTTTTCCAATTCTGATCTTTCTTGGTAGCACAAACCATAATCACTAATGCCATGCAAATACTTGAAAACCTGCTTCATTGTTGTCTAATGCTCCTTTCCTGGTTTCAACATAAACCTGCTCAATACACCCACTACATGTGTAATGCCTAGTCTAGTATATACCATTGCATACATCAGGCTACCGACTGCACTTGCATATGGAACACAAGACATGTCCTCTTCCTCTTCTTGTGTCTTGGGACACTGTTCAACAATAACTTCACACCTACATGAATAGGAACCTTCACCAGTTTACTATGCTGCATATTAAACCTTTGCAGTATTGTCTCGACATACTTCCTCTGGTTTAACCAAAGCTTCCTCTTTGCTAGATATCTGTTAATTTCCATGCCTAAAATATAGTTTGCAACACCAAGATCTTTCATATCTATTTTTGAGGACAATTGGGTCTTCAAATCCTGGATAATTTCTTTGTCATTTCCAACCAGCAACATATCATCCACATACAAGACTAGATAAATAACATGATCACCATTTAATTTAAAATACACATAGTGATCTGCCCTGCTTCTGGTGAAGCCAAGTCCCCATATAAATGTATCAAATTTTTGATACCACATCCTTGGTGACTGTTTTAACCCATAAAAGATTTCTTTAACTTGCATACCAGTTATTTCTTACCCTTCACCACAAAGCCTTCAGGTTGCTTCATGTAGATCTCCTCTTCCAAATCCCTGTGAAGAAATGTTGTCTTCACATCCATCTGTTCTACCTCAAAATCAAAAGAAGCAACAACAAATAAAAGTAATCTAATAGAAGCTACCTTGACAACAAGAGAAAAAATATCACCAAAATCAATTCCTGGCACCTTGGCATAACCTTTTTCTACCAACCGAGCTTTGTATTTCTCCACCTTTCCTTCTTCATTTTTCTTCTTCTTGAACACCCATTTACTGCCAATGGGTTTCCTTCCAGCCGGAAACTACACCATATCCCAAGCCTCATTTTTGTGCAAAGATTCCATTTCATCAACCATGGCCTTTTTCCAGAGTTTCACATCTTCTGAATCTACTGCTTCCTTCACAGTTCTGGGATCATCATCAGTAATAGATAAAGCAAAATTTCAATAGAAAGTAGATGGACTATACCTTTCTAGCTGCCTTCTTTCTCGAACTGGTCTTCTCACATCCAAAGTTTGTGGCTCTTCATCTTCTAATTCCTCTTTTGCTATAGAGTCTGATTCTTCCTCCTTAAGCTCAAACTCTATCTTCTCAGGTTCCTTTGATGGGACTTCATGTTTAATAACATCTTTCACCTTTCTGAACACCACATCTTGGTTGTACACAACCTTCCTTGTTAATGGGTTCCAAAGATTATAACCCTTTAAACCATCCTTATACCCAATAAATATGCACTTTTCAGATTTACTATCCAACTTGGTTCTTTTATCCTTTAGAACATGTACATATGCATGACATCCAAATATCCTCAAATTTGAAAGAAAGGGTTTCTTACCAATCCATACCTCTTGTGGAGTCTTATCCTCCAATGCTGATGAAGGTGATCTGTTGACTAGGTAACATGTTGTCTCCACTGCCTTTGCCCAAAATTCTTGTCCTAACCCAGCACAACTGAGCATGCTTCTTGCCCTTTCCATCAACGTCTTGTTCATTCTTTCTGCAGCTCCATTTTTCTCAGGTGTATATGGAGTAGTTTTTTGCCATGCTAACCACACTTCTTAGAGAATTCTTGAAATTTCTTACTGCAAAACTCTCCACTGTTATCTATTCTTAGCACCTTTATCTTCTTCTCTATCTGGTTTTCCACCAGAGCCTTAAATTCTTAAACCTGTCAAAGACTTCAGATTTCTTCTTAAGGAAATATATCCATGTATTCCTTGAGAAGTCATCTATAAATGATACATAGTACACAGACTTACCCAGTGATGGAATCTTCACAGGTCCAAACACATCATTGTACACAAGCTCTAATATCTGTTTCGCCCTCTTACCACCAGAGGGGAAACTTACCCGATTTTTCTTCCCATATGCACAATTTTCACATAAATCAAAATCCAGCGAGCTATTACTCATACCTTCTACCATACCTTTAACATGAAGTATTTGAAGGTCCTTCTCTCCAATATGTCCAAGCCTTTGATGCCACAACATGGTCTTCTCTCCAGAGACCACTAGATTTTTTTCTCCACTTTCAGGAACCACAGAACTATTTCACCCATAAACAACAGTGCTACCTTGTAGCTTGTACAAAGTTCTAATCTAAACTCCCCGCATTAATACCAGTGGTCCCTGAACCATCTTCCAGGTATCCTTCTCGAACACTATTTTTACACCTGCATCATCTAGCTTGCTTACAGAAATTAGATTTCTGGCCAATGCAGGAATATGTAGAACACCCAACAGTGTTCTAACCATTCCACCTTGTAACTTCAACTTTACTTTTCTGCAACCAATGATTCTAGCCTTCCTATCATCCCCTAAGAAGACATCACCACCATCGTACTTCTCATACTCACAGAACCACTCTCTATGGGGAGTGAAGTGAAAGGATGCACTTGAGTCAATCAACCATGCCTCATTATCTACATGTGTACTTGAAGAAGCCAAGTACACTTCCCCACCTTCATCTGAGGTGGTTTTCGCCTATGTAGAAGGAGAATCATCAGATCCCTTTCCTTTGTTAGGAGCTTTACATTTACAGTCCCTTTTGTAGTTCCCTCCCTTTCTGCATTTCCAGCAAACTACCTTTATAGGTTTTCTTGGAGATTTAGATCTCCCTCTAGATTTATATCTCCCACTCGATGACTTATTTTTGTTTATGTTTTGGGGCCGTCTTCGTACAGAAAAGGCATCACCATTCTGGCTCTCCATATTTTTATGTCTAATCTCATCCGTTAGCAAGGATGAGACTATTTCATCAAACTGCAAGGCAATTGCATTGCTACGTATTGCAATAACTAGACTATCCCACGAATCTAGTGGAGAAAAAAAAAAACTGATGCACTTATCTTCATCTGAAATTTTAATATCAATAGATAATAACTGACTTATCACAGTATTAAATGTGTTCAGATGCTCTGTCACTCAGTCTCCATCTTTCATCCTCAGGTTATACAACTTTTTCTGTAGGAATAGTTTATTCACCATAGACTTATATTGGTACAAAGTCCCTAACTTGTCCCACAAATCCTTAGCCATAGCTTCCCCTAATACATTCAACAATACTGATTCTGAGACACACAATCGTATTGTGCTCTTTTCCTTCTGATCCAACTTCTTTCATTCTTCATTGGACACTCTTGTTGGTTTAGTACCTATATCTACCGCAATCCACTGATCTTTAACCACCAATAGATCCTCCATCTTGAGTTTCCACAACTCAAAACTCTAACCATTAAATTTCTCGATCTCTTTCTTTCCACTGCTAGCCATCTTCTTTCACCACCAGAATCGATCCCGCAGATCTCCCACTGAACAGGGTCTACCACAGGCCTGAGTGAAACCCCCCAGCAAAAAAGGCATCCCCTTGAAGCCAAAATAGCTCTGATACCAAATGTAGGTTTTAACCCCGTACAGAAATTCCCTGCATACGAATTCTAAAACATAGAAAATAAAAAATGCGAGAGCATAACACATAAAACACATATACACATAGATTTTCCTCTGGATCCCAAAACCAGGACTACCAACTTGATTTTTCATTATGTTCCTTTCAATGTTACAATACATATTTATACATGTCGAAGCATCCAATACCATAGACCGAAAAACCATCGCGTCCAAAACCATGTGCATAAACCATGCACAAAACCATAGGTAGGTCCATCCAACGTAATATAAGGTCCAAAAAATTTCCCAGGGCGCTACCCCGGACCTCGTAGAGGGGGGCTACCCACCCTCCTATGACCCCCCCAGCTGCCCAATTGGCGCAACGAGGGGGGGGGGGGGGGGAACCCCCCGGTTAACTACGTGTGCTAGTTGTGGAAAGAATACAACACAACCCAACACGTGAGTATATCGTAGCTCATCCACGTACCTTCGGGTATATAGGGCGGTGTTACAATATGTAAAGTATATGTGAATGCTCTCATTGTGTGGTTTTGCATTAGACAACGCCAATATAGATTGGGCCTCCATGTACATTCGGGTATATATGGGAGGACAACACTAGGTTCCTATCCATCCTTAAGTAACCAAGTCGTGTACCTTTTACATTGTGATACACCAAACACAACGCTCGGGGAGATTGCCTACCCGTACTTCTCGGTTCGCAGAGAGGTATTCTGCAGTTTGTCTAGTCAATTTAACGTCTTAAATTGCTCTACATAAATTATCAATCCGGGTATCGTAAACTGATGAAGTGTGGTGCACCATATGTGGTTAGTTAACCTTTTCCTTACTTCGTTGTTTTATAGATTTTTTTTTTTTTTGGGGTTTTGTTTTTTTTGGTTTCCTAAAGTGTCTAATGCAAATGGAAATCCTATTCTAAGGTCTTAAGAATACTTTTAAAGGACAAGTATGGATAGAGATTTCAAGACAAGGCCTATGTCCCTAATGGTAACTTCCAAAACTTAGCACTTCAAAAGATCTTAAAACATGTTATTGATGGAATTAGTACTTAAACAAAAGTGTAAATATGCAGCTACTTCAATCAAAATAGAATGCAATAACCAATCAATGAGCTAGTGACTATGAAACCCAGTATCCTTGCTGCTGTATAAAAAGAAAAATGAAGAAAGTAAAAACTGAACTTAAAGCAACTCAAAGACTGAAAGCAAAGCAACTAATTCACACTACTTCAACTCTTCTGATCCTTTACCCTTCAGCTCAATCTACCTTATGGGAAGCAATCATGAACAAGTTAAGCAATATGATATCTAAATTGCATAAAGGAAACTAATCACACTACTTCAACTCTTCTGATCCTTTACCCTTCAGCTCAATCTACCTTATGGGAAGCAATCATGAACAAGTTAAGCAATATGATATCTAAATTGCATAAAGGAAACTAATCACACTACTTCAACTCTTCTGATCCTTTACCCTTCAGCTCAATCTACCTTATGGGAAGCAATCATGAACAAGTTAAGCAATATGATATCTAAATTGCATAAAGGAAACTAATCACACTACTTCAACTCTTCTGATCCTTTACCCTTCAGCTCAATCTACCTTATGGGAAGCAATCATGAACAAGTTGAGTAATATGATATCTAAATTGCATGAAAGTAAATGAGCAAAACAAAACTGAAAGAAATAACAATGTTGGAATTAGAACTCAAAAAAATAAATCAGCAGAAGGACAAGATGATTCCGTCATGTCATTAGTCATTAAAAAGCTATGTGCATTATTAACCTACAATCAACCGGTTGAACACACTTGCATGAATTAAAATTGCATGAATGATCATCTAATCTACCAACTTGAAAGCAATCAAATGACATAATGAAATCAAAGCAAAATTACAAAATGAAATCTACTCTACCTTACATTCTAATTTGCTCCATGACATCTACTTCACATCTCCTTCCATGTTGAGAACATCAAAGCTTTATTCAAATTCTTCAAAATTACAAAGTACAACAAAGCTCTCCAAAGCTTTCAAAAGCCATCAAGGAAGAACTACAAACTCACAAGTTAAAAAGACTTAAGAACTCCAAACTCTAAGCTAAAGAGGACTAACTAATGAAGGAGAGAGATCTCCTATTTATACAAAAAGATGAGAGCCATCTCATTAATGAGAATCCATGAATCTCTCCCTCTACCTCTAGAGTCCTAATCAAAATAGGAACTGATAAGACACATGTCTTCTTAGAGTTACAATACAATTAAGAGATGTGACACATATCCTCATGATCCCATGATTCTTTCCACTCAAATTCGAATTTGGCCTTGGGGTGCCACATAAGGGTCTTCTAGAAGCCTCCTTTCAACCTACACATGTCAACAATCTCAACCCATTTGTTAGGTATAAGCATATGCACATTATTTTCTAATGTTTAACCACAAATTCACTTAAAAGGCTTAGAAATAATAAAGATTGGAAAAACATAAAGGTGGCCCAATGATAATGAAAGTGGGATGAATGTGGTGACATAGTAGTGAAATGGAGGTGAAATGGAGGTGATATAATGGACATAATAGTGAAAGTGTAATGGAAATGAATGACATTTTCAAGACTCAACACAGTTCACAGTTGCTTGGTAAACCTTTTGCCTAGATTATTCCTTTTTTGTTTTGTTATGTTACATTGATTAAAATAAAGTTAATTAACCACGGATAACATCCTCCACACTCACTCCTTAGTTGATCTTAGGTTGAAACATATGGTGACAAATCCGGAGTCCACCAATCAAGGAATTCCTTTTGATGGGAATCCTAGTCCTTTTCCTCCTTTCAGAAATATTGGTTCTCCTTATATGGCTACCAGGCCTTACCATTGCCTTTCTAGTATGGTTGTTTTCAACCTCCTTGGTTCAAAATGTCATTATTTCTCCACAATCGAGTACTCCTCCAACTGGAGAAAATCAACCTCTGGTTGATCCTAAAGTTAACACTTTTCCTTCTTCCTCGATTGTTTCTTCCTCCCCTTCTTCCTCTTCGCTTGGTGAAAGTATTGGTACTAGTAACCAGATGGCTAAGAAGAAGAAGAAAGGGAAGAAGATGAAGATGAAGCAAATTCAATAGAGGGGCAACGAAAGAAACCATTGCTTTGAATGCAACATCTGATGAGAAACCATTTGTCAAGCCTCACAAAGTTTGATATCCATGCAAAATTTGTGCGGGATACCATTTTCTTCGAAATTGTCCTATATTCCTCAGATCTTAGAAGAATGGTATTCCCATTCACATCATCCTGTGTCATCAACTTATGGAGATCATGTTGGTGACACACCATCAACTAGTGGTAGTAAAGTTCATGGAAATAAGGGTAAAGTTAAGTTTCCCTATTGGTTATGTGAAGGGAATCACCTCATTCACCTTTGTCCCTATCTGGACGAAGCCAAAAAAGTGTTGGATAACTATCCTGCTTCTCCACAGCGACTTCCATATGGTTACATGAGACTCTCCCTTAATCCTTCACTAGTTGATGAAGTGACTAACTCAAATCAACCGTCGGTCGAACCCACTCTCTCTAAAAGTGAATCCTATGAGTCTATACCTGACCCAAATCAACAGGTCAAGGAAACAGTTGACCCGATTTCATCTTCAGTCAATCATACCTTTCCTGAAGAGAGTGAATATGATACCACTCAAGTTCTTTTCATTTCTTCAGCTTCTAATGAGCTTAGGGGAACCTCCTATTCCATCAAGACAGGAGGAAAATCCTCTCGCTCTCATAACTCAAGAGGTTAATTCTCCCATTCTTATGGTACCCCCTCCAAGTAGTCTAGTCACTTCTTTTGATTAGAATCGACTGGTAGGATTCTGTCTTCCTTCTTATGTGCCTTTCCAGATCATAGTACATGTTTTTAATATGATTGTATCTATCACTACTATAGATGAAAGTGCATCTGTGAGTATCCTTTCCTCCACTACTTGGCAAGCGCTCGGTTCACCGCTACTTGTGCCAGTTACCAAGAATCTGTTGGCTTTTAACAGAGGAACCAGTCAACCATTAGGGATCCTTCCTTAGTTGCTAATTACTTTGGGAGGAAAATTTGTTTATTTGAATGTGATGGTATTCCTAGGCCCTTTAGATTACAATTTACTTCTTGAGCACGACTATGTTTATGACATGGGAGATATTGTTTCAACACTCTTTCGAGTGATTTGTTTCCCCCTTGAAGGCAGAATTGTCACCATTGACAAACTTTCATTTTCGAGTCCAAATATGGCTTCCAGTCAACCATCTTCCCTAAGTGGTCCTTTTGTACCAATGGTATCATCCCCACCATGGGCTATTTATGTGGCAACCCATTCCATGCCTACATCAACGGGCGATCAATTCCATGATGTTGTACATTATGTACTGGGGGCATTGGAACCAAATCTCTCCTTCCATAGCATTATTGTCCCATTTGATGAGAACCTCTTGGAATTCATGACCTATTATGGGTCGTGAACAAGGATATGAGGATAGTTCCTTGTCTTGTGTCAACCTCATTAAAAAATGAAACCAAGGATATGAGGATAGTTCCTTGTCTTGTGTCAGCCTCGTTAAAAAATGAAACCAAGGATATGAGGATAGTTCCTAGTCTTGTGTAAACCTCGTTAAAAAATGAAACAAAGGTTATAAGCATAGTTCCTTGTCTTGTGTCAATCTCGTTAAAAAATGAAACAAGGAATATGAGGATAGTTCGTTGTCTTGTGTCAACCTTGTTAAAAAATGAAACAAGGAATCTAATCAGAGTTCCTTGACTTGTGTCAAGCTCATTAAAAAATGAAACAAGGTTCCCTGGAGCAAAGGTCCAATTCGAGTCTTTGATTCGATCTCGTAAGTTTCAAGTTGAGTCATTCACTTGATCTCATAAAATAACCTTCATTCCATCAACCTGATAGCCACGAGGATTCTACTTAGGTGAATGTAATGAAGCTTGGGGGACATGAACCTAATGGTAAAGTTAAGTTTTCCTGCAGGTTATCTGAAGGGAATCACCCCATTCACCTTTGTCCCTATCTGGATGAAGCCAAAAAGGTGTTGGATAACTGTCCTACTTCACCGCAATGACTTCCATCTGGTTATAGGAGACTCTCCCTTTCATCATTCTGGGGGCATTTATACCAATCTCAAGCATAGTTCTTCGTTTAAAGCTTGTGTAAATATGAAACTAAATCCAAGCATAGTTTTTCGTTTCAAGTTTGTGTAAACATGAAACTGAATCCAAGCATGGTTTCCCATGGTTCAAGCTTGTGTAAAAATGAACCCATCTCCATTTTAACCCTTGTGATTGCCATTCTATCAGCCTCTTTCGTCTGATGAGCCTTAGTTGTTTTCATCCCATCGCCACCATCCCTTTGGCCGATCATACGATTTCACTAGGTTGTTTTACCCTTTTTGAGGACTAGTTGCAATGAGTGGTCTTATTAGCCAGTCTCTTCACATAAATCAACATGTTTTGAGAAGTTCCAACAGCACTAGAACCAGTTGCTATCCTAGACACCACTCGTTCCTCAAAGTGGAGTCCTCTTTAAGCTCTTTTCAGGCTCTCTAAACATGAAAAGATTGTCTAGCGCTTGTCCTTTCCAGCTTGTTAATAGATGGGAAACAACATCTCTCTTGTATTATTTTATGCTTTTTCAGGCTTGAGAGATTAATTTACGAAAAATAACTTGTGGAGTCATCTAGAAGTTTCCCTCACTTATCAACTCCTATGAGCTCGAAAATGGATGAGGAATGAGTTAAGATGCATCCTATCCTCTCATCCCTTCCTCCATGGAACTAATTCTAAGTATGGAAGGCCATTCAATACCCCCATTTATGACATAACCTCCTTCACCCTCCTATAAATTGAACACTCATCTAAGTGGTCAGGGGTTGGACTATGTTGATTTGTAAGGAGATAATGTTGTTACGAGAATTGGCTTTGAAGAAAGTATTGTAATGCTACAAGCTTTTCATGCTTTTTATGTGATGTGGATGGGATCCAAGCTGGAGGAATGAATTTGAATTAGACACAATGGTTGTAATTCCTTCTTCTATTCAATAAAGTGTTTGAATATTTCTCCCATATGTTTGTATTGTCTTATAATGCTTATATGTGTGAAATGTATCTGATTCCATTCAGTTATATTCAATAGATCTATTTCTTCAATTGATTCTTTTTTTTTTCTTTTTTCCTGTTTGTGTTTACAGGTACTTCTCAAGCATATTAAGTACGGGTAGGAGCGACAAGATCGATAAAAAGGAGACGAGAGGAAAGCGGAACTACAAGTAGGTCTTCTCATCTTCTCATCTTATCTATTGCTTATAGGAAAAGACTAAAATACTTTAAACTGTTCTTCTAGATATGACTACTTATCTAGGGAATTAATAGTTATCCATAGATACCAAATTCTCCAAAACAGAGCCATATCAGGCATATCAAGTAAAGTTGTAAGGACACTATTAATTTTTCTCGCCAATAGATATTCTAGGTCTCTAACAGAAGAAACAACTACTAGTGTATGTTCAAGGTTACTAAATGGACTCTTTGTATGTAACATAAGAATAACAGGTTCATACATAGGCAGAATATACACATGCTTCCCATTCCTAACATATTAGCATTCATGAGCCTACACTGCATCCCCTAATATTATTTTAAGATGTTATATAACAACTTCGTTCCTTTTGATATTATGCTCTTCACAAGTGTCATCAGCCACAACAATGTAAATCATATCCTTTCTCTTTTCACTCTTAACAAGGGTGCTATTTCCCCTAAAAAACTGCAATGCTTTCATAGGATCCTCTTGCTACAGTCCCCCACTAGATTCATTACCAAAAAGTACTTCAAGAAAGCCTTCAAGATTAGAAACACTTGTCAAATTCAGGAAAGGATTATCTTTTAAAATAATTGGCTTGTCAAAATAGATAAGTGTGGGTCTAAAAAGTGATTACAGTTGCATATGTGTTTTAGGCAGATCACATAATGGAGGAGGCTTTTCTTGAAAGTATTCATAAAAGTCTGCCTCTATGATAATGAAATTGGGATATACACAATGGAACATTTCAAAGGCCATGAGTACTGATTCAACTTGGGATTTTCGGGTTCCTTGTGGAAACTAAGATTTCTGTTATTCTCCTCTTGAAATTGATTGATTCCATACTGTCCACATACATACCACAATTGCTCAGGGCCTTTTCTATGCATGCGAAGAGGATCTTCAATTTGAATGGGAATAGAAGACAATTTCCAGGGTGCATATGTATTAAGGCTTCCTCTACTCTATTGCATCTCATTCCAAAGAACACCTCCTAGGTCGTGAAGATGATTAGAAACACTTCCATATAAAGCTAAAAATTGAACTGAGATGTCCCCTTCACTAGCAATAGGGTCATCTACCCTTTTAGTTGGGAATAATAGTAATGTAGATATAGCTCCCTTTTATTTCGATTTTAATATTTCAAGAGTGGACTGCAATTATTTAAGGTATAGCCTCTTTGGAAAAATGAAGGAGATCTATTGGTTGGTTCATACTTCAAATGGTTACCCTCATCCAATGTAAATTTTCTTTCAACATATGTTGAATTTCTGCAATATTCAAAACAACAGTGTAATTTATAAACAACCAAGTCAGATTTACAAATCCCACACCAACCTTTGTTAAAAAACACCAAGGCATCCTTCACATAATAGTGTTTCTTTGTTCATTGCAGACCAGTAAAGGTTTCAATGGACAATGCTATTGCTGCTAATTTCTTCTTCTCAAATTTTGAGACATGCTTGAGCAAAGCCTTATTTAGACCTTCCTCATTATTTCCACTATGGAGGTTTTTATTTATCTGCAGATTTTGCTTTATATTAATGACATCGGAGGGATTCTTTACCACAGAAATCTCTTACTCGAGCTCCGAGCCAATACCATTTACATTAGTCACATTAGTTTACATAATCTGTTTCTTGGGAAATCCTGATTTTGGTTGACACAACTTTGTACAATTTTCTTTAGTGGGAGTTAATTTTTCTCTTTTTGGCACATGGGTCTTTTCAACCAGGATTCCACCCAAAACTTCTGCATTATGTTGTTCTGTTTCTGCTACTTTGGTATTGGATGCATAAGTTCAACTTTGGTATTGGATGCATATCCTAGGAAAATTATGAAATGGATAAAAATGTTCCTTGACAGAATAATCCTACCCCCTGCTCTCCACAGATGTTTCCTTGAGAATCTCCATCAAAGAACCCAATCAGGGGGGTCATGTGAGATTCCAGGAAATTTGATCCTTCTCATAATTTTTCTAGTTTGAAGAGAAAAATATTCCCTATAGAGAGAAACAATCTTAGAAGCTTGAAGAAGAATGAAAATACTCACATTTTGGAAGATTACCATGTTCTTGAGCAACCAGATACCCCAGGCAACAGAAATAGGTAGAGTGAAAAATTTTTTATACTTCTTCCCCCAAGTGAAAAAGAAGGAACTCAAAGGAGATCTGATCCAAATTCTCCCTAATGCCCAAAACCAGAAGAACTGCATGCCAAATTTTCTTATCAGTAGGACAACAAATAAAAATATGATCAATAGATTCATCGAACTATTTTTAGAGGAAACAATAGTTTGGTCTAGTGAGGCATCTTTTTTGCAGGTTCTCCTAGGTTAGAACTTTTTCTTGAAGAAAAAGCAAGGTGAATCATTTTAGGTTCTTGGGAATAATCCATTTCCAAATAAATTTGTTCCACCAAATAGAATATTGGACCACTGCAGAATGGGCTATTGTATCATATTAAGAAAGACCAACCATTTCCTTACCTAAGGAGGAATACATGTCCAGACTTGAGTTACTTAAATAGACCCCATTGATAATTTATCTCCTTAATGAAAGAGCTCCACTCCTCTGCCAAAGAACCATCCAGTGTCAATTTAACATAACTCGACCAGTAGTTCTTAGAATATAGAGTGAAGACCATTATCTAGCATTATGGAGGGAGAAGAGGCATTTTTCATTTAGGCATTGGATCAGATCAGAAGATAATTTGAAGACACAAGAACCACCTATAAAGGGGTCCTTTCCTAAGATCACTTTCTTACCATCCCCAACTTTCCAAGAAAGCCAATTAAAAATGAATGGGAGAGAGTCAATAAGGGTCTTCCAAACAATGGATCCCCTCTTAACAAGTTTGTTTGCTTCTCCTCTAAAAAAATCCCTCACCAACATTCCTTTTAGATGATTTTCCTTTAAAAATTGGCCCCAAAGTTCCACACCAAATAGGCCTCTCCACATAAATTTTAGGGCCAAAGCTTTACCAAACCAATGTATATTTTTAAAACCCCACCCACCAAGACTTTTGGTTTATATAGGGAGTCCCAACAGGCTAGGTGAATACATTTCTTACTATTTTACCATTCCTCCATAGGAAGCTGAACATTTTTTGCCTGACATTATTTATAATAGAATAGGGATTTTAGCTACAAACAACCAATAGACAAATGTTTTGTAGCGCAGATTTTACTAAGACTTGAATGTAGGAAAAATAATGGAGAAATAAGTTCTTACTGGTTTCCTCTCTAGATCTACAAAGGAGACATATTCCATGCCTTATTTCCGCTTTAAGAAATTGACTGCAAGTAAGGATTTTACCCATAAGAGTATGCCACACCAATATTTTTGTTTTAGCTAGCACAATTGTCTTCTAATGATTAGACCAACACCACTTAGCATTTACTTCTAAATTTAAAGCTTATTTATATCCTAACTCTATGGTGAAAACACCTCCAACTTCATTCAAACTCTAAATTAAAGAATCATAGTCTTGTATTAATATAAACCGATCCATTTCTAACTCACATATAAATGTATGCAAAGTAGGAATAAAATCCCCAATCAGGCCTAATATTTAGAAAAGAGCCGCCCTTGTGACTATCAACTTGTAGACTTTAGTTTTCTTATTTGACTTAACATGAAATAATTGTATTCATGTAGGTGACAAATCAGGTTCTCTAACAAAAGTATGTATTGACTCTAAAACATAATAGTATCTTTTCCCAAGCTAATTTGCAACCATTCCCAACCCTCTAGGCTACAAATTTCTTCACAAGAGGGAACACTAATGAAAAATATTTCCAATGATTAGAACCTCCCTAAAATCATTTTAACTCCTAGTGGATCGAGTCAATAATTGAACCAAGAGCAATATAATTTTGCACAAGAATATTTTTCGAAGTATTTTAGAGGAAATGAATAGATTTGGCCATTAATGAACACCCAAAGGTAAAACATACTTCAATCCCCAATCTCCCTGGCCTTAGGTTTTGTTATCTTTTCCTAATCATCCCAATGATACCTCTTAAAGTTTAAGAACCCTTTCTAGAGGAAATTATTACAACAACTTTTTATATTTTTTCTACCACTCTTTGGGATTGAGGAAAGAGTGTTAAAAAATAAGGATAGTTTCTAGAATGGATTTGACCAAAACCAACCTACCTCTATGAGAGAGACATTTGTGAAAATAAATACTAATCCATTTTTATAAATTTTTAACAATCCATTTCAAGTCATTTCATCTATGAAGCAAACCCATGGCACATCCTCGTTTTTCCAAGGTTATTCAGCATCATCCTTATGCAAAATTCCCTCCAATGTTTTCAATGCTTTGGACACTTCCTATGAGAATCGTTGGACCAGAAATATCTCCCTTGAAGTTGCAGGTTCCTTCTCACTTAATATGGGTCATATCTCATTTTTTTCAACCAATCACGCTAACCTGTCTTCCCATGAGTAGTTTTTAGCCAAGAGGTTTTGATTTCAAAGGAAACACACAATATATTTGTTTGTTTTCTTTGGCTATGTTATTTTTGCAAGAGTTCCATTTGAGTAGAGTTGAGCACCCTCTATCCTAATCACACTATCCTCTAATCACCAATATTAAACTGTCTCATCCAAGAGCTTGGCTTCCTTGCTTGGTGTTTCTTGTTCCTCCATTGATTCCATAAATCATGCCATATTTCTTGACTATCGATAGTGCTTCAAATAATGATTTTGTGAGCAATAAAAGCCCTTTATAAATTTACCTCTCCTTGTAAGCATGTTGGATTATTGTCACAACATGTTTTTGGTCATTCTATGTGTTCTTGTCAACATGTTTTGCATATCCATCATTGGCTTCACTCATAAAAAATTCTTGGCATGATCCAACCATCTACAAAGCTTGTGGTGAATGTGGTTCTTGTGTCTTACTTTGTAAAACATTTGACCCAACCTTGGTAGGATTCACCAACTCATTCAATCAAGTCACCTTGTTTGGATATTATTCTGCAAAGTGTTCTCCTTAGCATAGACAACATCTAATGGATTCATCAACTTTCTCAACTAGACAAGTTCATTCCAAGATGACAAGGCTATTAGCTTGGCCATATCCTATCTCGATTATGTCTAAGACCGACAAGTCTTGTAGGTAAGCTTCAATGTTAACAATAAAATATTTTAGTTAACTCACCCATGACATCTATCACGCGATGATATCAACCATCCTCTTTAGTCTTTGGTCCACTACTTCTCTATCTACTTTTCATTCTATGTCATCAAGATGATGCCCCATTCCTGCTAGAGTCATGTCTCCTATACTATTTCCATCACTTGTCTCACATATCAAAAAATCTCACGCATATATATGAGATTGTTCCATAAGTTTGAATGTTGCAATGTTCCATATGGCATAGGCCAATCATGTCACATTGCAATACTCATCCACATGTGAAGTCAAGTTGACCCAACTTCTGTGTGGTCCACAACTTAGTGAGTTTTCTTGTGCATCCTCCTACACACATCATGTTGACACATGCATATCATTTCAAATTGATGTCAAAATATGTGTCACTTGCTTCATTGCAATACCACCTGGTTTGTCATATAATTCATTCTACCATCCACCAACATCATGTGCTCTACACAACTAGACTGTAGGCATAACTTGTCTAATCAACCTCCATATGACCCCCTTGGAACTTCATACACCTAATATTCTCCCTTTGCTCATTACATATATCAATTGCTTCATCATGTATCAAGTGCACTCATCCACCTAGTCCATAGTTGTTCTTACCATTTGTTTAAGAACACGTTGGTTACTCGATTATGGTCATTCCTTTTCCTACCACACAATTTTTGTTGATGATCCTTATATAGGTCTATCACACAATGTATGGGCCTAAAACTAATATTCATACACAACTTGATATGTGCATCCACAACCCTTGTTTTAGTTTGTTACATGGTATGTGAACCCAAGCCCTAGTCTCAACTTGTCACATTGTATGTGTGCCCAATATGTCTGACCATCCCCATGGAATCCCCTTATCATGTCAGATGTCTAAGGTTTACCAACGTTCATGTTATAGGGTCCATCTCAACCATTGTCATGTTGAGCACATTTTGCAAGATTGTAGACATTAATGCCATGACTCAAGCTCTTTTGTTTCCCTTGACAAGGGCTTCAAAAAATCCATTTCCAAACATATATTTTGATTTTTTGAGAAATAAAATAAATGAAAGGAGTATTACCATTTTTATCATGGTTATAAATAATAAAAATGAAAAAAAATTATGCCAATTCTCTTTAAAGAGTGTGAAATATTTGACAATATATTCAACCTTGTGATGTGAACAACTATACCCTTGGGGCTCCTATCTCAACCAACTTTGAGTGGGCCATGACAAAGTCATAGGTTTGAAACTGACCCCACATTGTTGACCACTAACAACTCTACAAAATGAGGAATTTTCATTGGTTGGGATTTTAAAACATGGATATTCCTTTCCTCTTCATTTTTAAGTAAATGAAACATCTCAAAACTTCCATGACTTTGTTAGTTCCATGAATATGTACCAATATTACCGGCTATTCTGCTATTTCTGCGAAGGTGGAATGAACTTCAATGGTGATGCCCCATTAACTGCTAACAATTTCTCCAAATTTAGGTAGTCATTGTTGCTAAACAAATATTTCCAAAACTTCCTTGAAAATCTTCTAACTGTTTCTTGACAAGTCCATTTCTAAAATCTAGGAAGCCCATAATGAAGATGTTGGTTTCTCTCATGATGAAGATGATGACAAAGACCAGAGACAATGCCAATTGTCCAATCAATTTCAATCAAAACTAATTGAGTTTATGAGTAGCCCAATCTGGCCATTGGTATGAAGCTTGCAACGTAAGCTGATGGAAAATACTAATTATAACTAGATAAAAAACCATTAGAAAATTGGTTTATTTATTGATATTTCACTATGACTTTAGATGCAAGCACCTGGACCCCTGCATATTTATTATCCCAACTAAATTCATTCATGTCCTACATTGTCCCACTAAGTGGACCTGCATTATTAGTCATCTCGTTCAAGTAGTATTGTTTTCTGTTGCTTCATGAAGCCATGCTACTGCCCATAACATTTCATCCTGAACAAGGTAGACCATAATATCCAAATCCAAGTCAGAAATCTATCTATTCATGCACGTAATTGTGCTAACTTGCTTTGAGTTGAAAATAACTTACAACATATCCAAAAATTGACCCATAATATTCTCTGAATTATTTAATACTGCTATCATACTTTAGCATTTGTATGGTTGAAAATAGACTCATTCAGCATATCTTGTATTGCTGATTTATTTTACAACCTTCGTAGGGATGAACAATTTGCATTTTAGGGCTTTTATGTGCCCTTTTAATTTCAAAATTTGTATGTCAATTAAAATATATGTATTTTTTATTTCCAGTGCTAGTTTTCATTGGGATTCAAGTTAAAGGGCTAATTTATTTGGTTCTATAATAACTTGTGTTATGAAATATACTATCTTAATTGCAATTTTCGCAACAACCATAACTTTTTATTCATTTGGAGTGTTTGTGGTTTACTCTTTGAATTATGCTAACTTGATAAACATCCAAAAATGGTCTTAGAAGGTTTATATTCTAAAATATGTAAAATCCCTTCACAAACCATTTTATTTCTTACCTTGAATGTTAGGTTTAAGCTGTAGCAATAAGTAGTTAGTATAGAAGGCCCTAGACTTGATTTTTTCTTGCCTAAGGATTCCTTAAGGCTACAAGGGAATCCTCCCCTGTGTTGGATCTATATTTCACTAAAAGGGGAACTAGTTACTTATGTGACAGTGGTAATATTTTGTCATAACAATCCCATAGCAGATATTTCTTCATGGTTGAACGGAACACTGAGTCCTTGCACAATCTATCTGTAGCTGAGAATTTTGATTTTTTTTGTAAGTTTACTATTTCTAACATCTCGGTGTACCGAGCATTGAGTCTCCTCTTGTAAGATCAATTGGCTTGTCATTATGAAGCTGGAGGAGTGGATCTTGATGAATTGCTTTATTTCTTATGATTTATCTTCCATCCATTAAAATATAGAGTGGTCATTGCCCTGTGAATATACTTTCTTGATGCTTGACACCAATCCCTAGAGAAGGAAGGATAAGGATCTAACATACTTCCTTCCATATACTGTCCAGCAAGACAAGTTGCAAAATATTTAGAAATGACAATACAAAAACCCATTCAATAGGTCAATTCCATCTACATTTGTTGTTATGGAGCTAACTGACATGTTAAAAACAATCTTCTCCAGTATTTGATGGTCACACCCTTTTGTATATAGGAATATTGATGCTCATCCTTGCCACAAGCTTGCATGCCTCTTCTTGTCTTGACATATGAATTGTGATATCAATTTTCTGTCTCACACATTAAACTTTGAATAAATCATAATTAGAGCTCATGGTATAGGGACAATGAGGAGTGATGTTCCTTCCATTTGTAACTAGTTTTATGGCTTGTAGGAAAGATGTTGCATTTTTTTAGCGATCTACCTTTTGGTTTAGTCCTCTTAGCACATGGTATAAATCAATGAAATCAAACCATTTTTTTCCCTATCGTTTGATTCTTGAGATTATTCTTGCATGATTAAGAACCACTGGACTGGATAAATTTGGCGTGTATGTCATAATAAGAGAAGAATATCCTATGAATATCAGTTGATCAATTATTTGATGCCTCCCTAGACCCCACTCACAACTATTTCTATTTCCCCCAAGGATCAAGCACATCCCCACCCCCACACTGGCCATTGGATTACCCTTTGAGTCTGTTGAGAAAGGGTATTTTTTTGAGATCTTCAATTTTTGGGATTCATCCTCATCCATTGAAATTTTCCACATCTCCACTAATCTGGTTTTATAGAGGATACATTTTGGATGTGCCATCCCTCCTGGCAATAGATATTTGATCCAACTCTTTTCCTTATACTCTAGTATCTGGATATTATTCCTCTTCATTCCATTAGCCTGTATTGTTTCCATCAACATCCCTAAACTTTGGATGCTACTTTTTTGACATATTGTTTTCTTGATGGATGATAATTTTGTTTCTATCCGACCACATTTGCAAACATATGAATTTAGGCATGGCCGGCAAGGTGTGTTTTAGAATTTGGTTTGTTAAAAAAAAATTGTTCATATTTTTTGTGCCATGAAGTGAACATCTCTGCTCATGTTGAAGGCATAGCCAACCATGGAAAAATTTAATGTGGCCATGACAATGAAAGGTATTATTATTGTTTTTAGTGTGTTTTTTTAACTGGTGACACTCAGGCCTCAACCATAACCCCATGCTTCCCACTTACTCTGTTGCGTGGGAGTCCACAATGGCCATTTGTGTAAGATGGGGCATTCCTTAAGTTTTTCCTCTTATTACAGGTGAACATGTAGTTAAATCTTATTGAATTGCCTCTGATGTCATGGAAAGGGTGGTGTACACTATACTTACAACAATATCTACTCATTTATCTTGAAACAACCATTTGTGAAAGATGTAATAATATTGTTTTCATAAGATGATGCCTTGACTTCTAAAAGCTTTAGAATCATGGGATTTAGTAATGTTTATATAGCCATTGGTCATAAGACACTTTTTCTTGTTATTAATATGCTTGTCAATGCTCAACGTGTTGTTTCTTTTGTAAATATGAAACTACTACCATGCTATGATTTCCTCACCTAGAATCCAATGCATCCAAATGGATTTATGGGTGTTATTGTCACTTCCCATAAAGATTGCTGCCCACATATGGATAAATTCTAGAGCCCACCTTGTGACACACATGATAGTCTCCTAATTGTGTTGGAAGATGATAAAGTGAGTATTGTATTCTTAAAAACACCATATTATGATGTAGTTTCTTTGCAATCTTTTTGTTTTGAAATTCATTTGCTAATCTTTTACACAATCTTTTATGTATGCTTTTTGAAATTTCTACCATCATATCAATTTCATGAATAAAGGATTGCTTATTGTTCTTAAATAGATGATTGTGCAAGAACTACCTCCAAATTCAACTATGAAGGATTTTCTAGACAAAATAGTAGGGATTCCTATGGTTTTTAATGTTGTGATTCTTTCACCTCATGGTTATTTTGGGGAAGCAAATGTTTTAGGAATGTTAGAAAAGACATCAGTGGAAAGGTAAACAAATTTTTTATAATTGCAATCTCCATTCCATGATATCCTCTCTTTATTGCTTGATTGTATTTTGAACGTTTCTTTAGACTTTGTTGTTTTTTAACTATGAAATAGAAAATACTTTGTATCATGTCCATTTAACAACAACTAAAGCTTGGAGATGAAATTAGTATTACACGATATTGATTGGAATCCTTATAGTTATTTTGTATTAAAGAATATTCATGACGATAAAAAATGTTTACTTTCATGTTGTTATTTGAGCACATGTTGTTTATATACTTGAACAAGTTCACGCATTAGAAAATGAAATGTTGTTGTGAATAAAATGACAAGAATTAAACATCACACATCAGATTATTTGTTTTCACAAGTTATCTACAACTTTAGCTTTTTAGCATGTAACTTAGTTGGCATGATTGTGCCTAAGATTTCTTTGAAGGTTGAATACTAAGTTACTAAGGTGTTATTTTATATGGTGACATTTTATTTTCTTTGTTTATATAGGTCATCTAGCCACATTATAGTGGCCACTATCGCCGAACTGAAGAAAACTTGTTCGAGTTTCTTGCTTGTATGGGGAAAAATGGCTTTAACATTGCTAATGTTGAGGTATATGTTGTATAAACTCTTTATAGTATACTTTAGTTTATATTCTAGTGTTCATTGTATTTCATGTCTTACACTCTGCATTGTATATTCTTTTGTTTTCAGAAAAAGAACTCGATATTGATGGTAAGAAGCAGGAATTGAAGAAAGAGGTTGAGAGCAATAACAATGGAGTGACAAATGCAAAAAGAGAGAGACAAGAGAGTTAGTCTAGTGATACCCTTAGAGTCAATATCCCACACAAGACACACACATAGAGACTGATGGTCAAGTCTTCAGAGTTGGTGAATTCACCTGCAATGCCTTGTCAACACAATGATAACGTTTTGAAGTGATGAAACATAATTTCATGTGTAAATTGTAGTCCAACCAATATTAAGTTGGAAACTCATATTGTAATACTTTAACATTTCATATAATATAATTTATGTGGTTGAAATTATTTATAGTTGCACTTGATATTGTTTAGTATTGTAATTAACATATGCAACTATGTGTTTTTATATTAGATGAACATGCACATTGTATGCCATTTTTTTAAGTTTAGTCGCAAAATCATATTAATTAATTTATGTTGATTAATTATGAACACATAAAATCAATCTAAAACTAATAACTAGTAGGCTATATTGATTAATGATGAACACAAATAAAATGAATATACACCTAAATTAGTCATTTATAATAATTATTAATGAAAGTAAATGAAATGAATATAAACTACTAAATTAGTCGTTTATATAATGAATATGAAACTACCAAAAAAGATAAGTGAGTACTGCAAATGATAAATTTGTGGTTACAAATGATGACTAAATTTTACATATATATGACTATTAGTAGCTAATTTACAGTATCTTATAACACAGCCAAAATTTAGTCATATTTCTCTGGTCATTAATTGGTTTCAAATGATGACTAAAATTTGCATATATATGACTATTAGTAGCTAATTTACAGTATCTTATAACATGAGTAACATTTTGGTCATATTTCTTTGGTCATTAATTGGTTTTCTTGGCTAATCATATAGTAATATATTTTGTTGTATATTTGGTCATTAATTGTGGCAATTAATGACTAAATCAATGACTAAATTTATGACTAAATATACTACTAGACAATAAAATTGAGACAACCAATTAATGAGTAAGCTAAAAATGACTAAAAGTTGGTCGCGTTATGAGATATTGTAAATTAGCTACCATTGGTCACCAACTGAAAAATGGTCATTTATATGCAAATTTTAGTCTTTTTTTAGTAATTAATTAGCCATTTTGTACTAATGAATGAATAGAGTATCCACTGAGACCAAGATGCATGTAGAGGTTTTAAGTTGCTATCGTTAAAAAAAATGTGGCATACTAATTAAATATATATTAAGAGTTTTCGGGCATTGAAACCTTAACACTAGAAAAATATTTTGGAAATTTGTGGAAAAAAAAGGTCGATCGATCATATTAATTTTCCTCTATACAAGGGCATAAAACATATTATCTTTGTACGAGGGAGAATAAAATGACAGTAAATGCACATAGTCAACTAATCGGCAGTAATTAATGAATAAAATAGACAGTGAGAGCAAGATATGTGCATAGATAGTGGATCTTATCGGAGGTCGTATTCCAAAAGCTACGATAAGGGCCAGATACGATTTCACATTTAATTTTGCTATGATAAAACAATAAGGGTTTCATATTAGTGTTTGGAGGTCCATAGCACAGTTCAGAGGTTAAGAATTTAGATTTTTGTTTATTATTATACAGGAACAATTCTACATATATCGAAAATTTCAAAAAAAAATTCTGTGACGTTATTAGTCTTATATAACTCTATTATAAAGAGGTTCATTCTACCAATAGACCAACAAGAATGTCCCATGGATCTGAGGTGTCACTACCTTATCTGTTTCAAATATACAACAATCCTTGTCGGCCTCCAAATTCCCTGTTCTTTCAAGTTCTAACTTCCGACTTTGGAAATTGCTATTCGTTTTGATATCCAGACCCTCCAGAGTTATGAAAAATAATTCAATAGAACATCACATCCTCTCTCAATTGGAACTTTCTGAAAATGGGCTGCATCTTAAAAGTGTTGATATTGTGAGTTGCGATATGCGATGAAACCGTCCACAATGGGCCGCCAGTGTTAAAGTGTCGAGATGGATGATAACAAATTAACAAAGTATTTGTCTACAAAACCAAACAAGATTGAGCCTTTTGTGTCTCCTCCCAAAGGGATGCATGGCAGCAAAAATATTAGATCCGATAAGAGACACGTGGAAAATAGTGACTAAATGCGTTAAGGGATGTGTTGCATGCAACAATCGGTTGCGACAAGTGACACATGGAGGCTGACATCATCATGGCGTACCAACAGGGTTGACATGTGGCAAGTGGATTCGACAGTTTCAAGGCTCACAATAGGGCCAAAAAGGGTGGAACATGGCATTATTCAAAAGGTGACACATGGCATATATGTGGTAGTGATGGTGTCACGTATGGGAGATCATTGATCAGAGGTTGAGGCATATTGTGCATCGAAGTGAAACCTTCGATTAACAACCTCTGATTGAAGTGCTCCGAAACGAGGGCTAAATTGCAGTCACGTGAAGAGCCACAAGACCAAGGCCCAAATGTAGAAGGTGATTGGTGATCTTCAATTGACAAATTGACATGTCGTGCACCAAGGTTGCACCTCTAATTGGAAATTTCCAATAGAGTGGGCTTCGATTTGGGGGCTAGCACCATGGTCACAAAGAGTTCAAAGGAATCAAGGGAGGCACACAATATTATTCAAAAGGTGACACATGGCAAATACGTGGTGGTGATGATGTCACGTATGGGAGATCATCGATCACAAGTTCATCTATAATGTTCATTAAAGTGAAACCTCTAATTGAAGGGCTCCAATACGGGGGCTAGACTATGGTCACATGAAGAGCCATAGGACCAAGGCCCAAACACAGAAGGTGATTGGTGATCAGCAATCAATGAATTGACATGTCATGCACCAAGGTTACACCTTCGATTGGAAATTATTGATAGAGAGGGCTCTGATTTGGGGGCTGACACCACGGTCACAAAGAGTTCAAAGGAATCAAGGGCGACACATAACATTATTCAAAAGGTGACACGTGGAAGTGATGGCATCATGTATGGGAGATCAATGATTGCAGGTTGAGGCATATTGTGAATCGAAGTGAAACCTCTAATTGATAGCCTCCGATTGAAGGGCTCTGATACGGGGGCTAGACTGTGGTCACATGGAGAGCCACAAGACCAAGGCCCAAACACAGAAGTTGATCAGAAATCAACAATTGGTGAATTGACAGGCTGTGCACCAAGGTTACAACTCTAATTGGAAATTGTTGATAAAGAGGGCTCTGATTTGGGGGCTAGCACCATGGTCACAAAGAGTTGAAAGGAATCAAGGGTTATCGGCGTATCGGAAGGCTGGAAATAATGTAAATATTTGTTCTGTCTATCTAAATCATGAAGTTGGGTGGACATAGGTTAATAAAGGTTTTCATGTAAATTTGGGTGGGAAGGGTTAACATAGGTTTTATATGATAAGATTTTGTGAGGAGGGGCTTCACTCATTCCCTCTCCACGTAGATCATGCCACATCACTCATCGAAGATCGCAAGTTTTAGGATTGCAACCAAATGCTACATTGTGAAATCGTTGATTGCGATTACGTGATATTATAAAGGCCTATTCACATATGATGCGGTCTCATGTGTTACACATTGGAACAATTTGTAGCACACTATTTTAGAGAATCGCCTCCCTGTCCCAAGCTAAAGGACTTAGCTCCAGAAGGCACCACTCAATGGCTATATGACGTAACGTCGTTTCCATAGTCATGATGTCACACTCTGCCATGTGACTAGCGTGTGGTTATTAAGAGTCAAAGAACCTCGGGCGAAGCAAATCGCAGATCGAAGGCCCACAATAAATCACACTATTGAAATGATATATTCTTTGAAGGTCGATGAATCTGCTATAGTGTCGTGAGGAGGAAGATTGTCATAAAAATCCTATTGGCTTAATAAATATTATTTTTGAACATCAACAAAGATTAAAAAAAAATAAAAATTACATTATATATTTTAAAAATAGAAAGAAAACAAAAGACAATTTTATTATTATATATGATTATTTCCAATTATTAGTACAAATTATCAATTTTTAGTCTTACTAAAAAAATAATAATTACACCATTTTTTCTCAAAATAAAAATAAAAACAAATTTATTTATTATTATATATAATTTTTTCTAATTATTAATAAAAATTTATTAAATAGTTATTTCTAAACATCAGTATAAAAAAAAATCCCTTTGGTATGGATAACCGATCAGACTTTCTTGAAATTACTTTTGAAGAGAAAAATACGTTGATATATTAAAATAAACATAATATCTAATATAACTCAAATAATACATATAAGAAGCTTAATAATAAAATTTGAATATGTTAATATATTAATACGAATCTAATAATTATTTCTAAACATTCATATAAAATGATTGGTTGAATAGAAGTAAAGGGTGAAGATGGAAACCCTAAAACCTTCAGCTACCACCTTGTCTCTCGGGGATTTTCATCTTGAGGACTCTTCCTTTCATATAAAGCCACGTAATTTTAGTGCCATTACTACATATCTGTTAACATGGAGGGGAATCATTTTGCTACAATATTCTTTCCTCCTTTAAAGTGATGCAATTGCACCCGATCTCTTGATATTTTTAATCTTCATGAGGGAAATCTTAGGGGCTACCCTTTGTATGAAATTGAAAGTTACCAAAATTGTCTCTACACTTATAGCTAGACTTCAAGATCCTATAGGAATCTCTTCCATATCAATGTGGCTCCTTCATGGGTGAAAGAAGCTTCAATAAGGGCATGCGCTTAAAGACTCTAGTATAGCCAAGGATGCCTTAAGCTTCCTAGTATAAATATTGAACGAAGGAGCCAAAGCCTAGGGTGTTCCCTATTTGTCTTAGTCATGATCCTTTAAGGATACTTTAAAGCTAAGGCTCTCAAAAATGACTCCCAAATATTTCTAGGGGCTAGTATTCATTATGGAACAAGAAGAAGATATTCCAAGTCTAGAGGTGGAAGACTCCCAATCCAATATTTCTTGCATGGAATATGAGAGGAATGCCATTATTTTATTCTTTATTTGGTTTTGGCCATATGCCTCTACACTATGAGAATGTGTGAATCAAACCTGATCCCTAAATATAGATATATATTTTTTCTTGAAGGGTTTCTTTGTGCTTTATTTTAGAAATCGAGAGGATCTCCAAAGGGTCTTTTTATCAAGGAACCTAGTTTTGGGGCTACTATGGGCTCTCCTTTTGATATGGTTTCCTACATTCAACCCTTTGTCCATGATATCTCTAGCCACTCAAGGTTGGTTAAGACTCCCTAATATTCCCATTCATTTGCTAAATATAGATATCTTGCATTCTGTAGGAAACTCTCTTAGTTGTTTTATTAAGATAAATACATACAGGACTTGGGAGAAGTATTGTAACCTTTGCATGCATATGTGTAGAATTATATCTCAACAAAAGACTTATTGATAGAATCCTCATCAATTGGAATGAACTAGCCTTTTTGCAGCTAGTGGACTATGAAAATGTAACTTTTCAATCTAGGTCCTATCAACAACCAGGTCATCTCTAGAATGTTTTCCCTTCTTCTCAAGGGAATTCTCAACTCCCTAATTTCAACAGAAATAATCGGGGATGGAAACACCCAAAATATCCAAAATGATAAAATAATTTCTCAACTCACAAGCAAGACAACATGTAACAAAAAAAGCTTCTACACCAAATCTTGTCTTTTAGCCTCAACTTAGCCCCATGCAACACCATCTCATGCCCTATATTATAGGTCGCCCCCAGCCCCCCACACCCAAACTCTTAAGTCATATCTCCACTAATGTCTAGATCCCTCAAATGGGGAAGAAAAAGATGCAACCACAAAAAAGCACAAACGTCTTGATGAATCATATAGCTCAAATAGTAATATGGACGCATACATTATTGCATACCCTTCAAAAATGGAATTGACTAAAGGAAATATAGTTGTTGAATCCACTAGAATTTTTCCATAATTACGGGATGGGTTGAGATTAGTAAGAAAGAAGAAAAGACCAATGGAAAACCCCATGATTATTCTTGGCCTCAAACACTAGAACCTCATTATATGTATTTATAATTTCAATCTCACGTTAGCTTGTCTTTGGATTTGCTTGAGTTTCCCAGTGATTGACCAATCTCAGTTTCTCATCTTTTCATGTAATCTCCTCTTCAGAAAGGAATACATTTTTTTTACTCCACCAAAAAAAAGCCATTAGTATAAAACTAAAATTTCCCTCGTATTGTTAATGGATAAGACTTTTTTGTCATTATTTTTATCGATAAAAATAAGTTAATATGTTAAAATTAAGATGATATTTAAATATAACTCAAAGAATACATTAAAAAAATCTTAGTAATAAATTTTAATAGGTTAAAACATTAAAAAAAAACTTTTTTTATTTAGATTTAATTTTTCCAAATTTCAATATAAATAATATATAATTTTTTAATATTAATAAAAAATAAGAACTATACTAAAATTTATTAATTTAAATTAAATATTATAAATAATTATTTTTCAATTATAATATAAATATATAATTTGTTTGTACATAGGCTTAATGGTTACAATCATGTAGTTCTTCTCAGGAGCTCACAAATTTAAATAAAGAGAAGGTAGAGCATGCACATTTCCATAGGGTTTAGTAGTTAAATTTTTGCATGTCATACACCAATTTAATATGAAATATTTATATATACATGATATAAATTTATGAAATGAATTACATTACAATAATCATATTTAAAAAAAAAAACTCATATTTAAAATAAATAATTGAATTTCAATGCAAAGGAATTAGTGCCTCATTTAACAAAGAAGAGAGAAACAAACTCTACAACAAATATGATAAATAAGAGATGCGTGCTTCACAAATAAAATTCCATAGGAAACATGATAATTTAATCAATTATTCATTTATTCTAATACATTACGAAATTTAATATATCATTTATTTATTTCGATTATCCAAGACAAAAATGATAAATGACTCTCGATCATAAACAATGACAAAATGGTTCTATAACTTGTACTTACAATCAGAACATTACTAAAGTAAGCCACATGTATAGTGAGAACATGAATAGATGAACCATATTGTTGTGACATCATATGTAGTTTATGTAAAAGGGAATAAGGATTTCTAAATGGCGGTTCACATACCTTAAGAAGAAAATGTATGTATAAATTGAACAAATAATTATTGTTAATGAATTCAATTTATGAGGGGTAAAACTCATTTAAATACAAAGTACAACCCTCTAACACTATGCGTGTATCATCATGAAACTTTGTGTATTAACATAATATGTAGGCTATCTAAAAGGTAAGAATGATTTCTAAAAGGAGGTTCACACACCTTAAGAAGGAAAGAGAAGTGGGATCTTTCAAATGTGTGTCAAATTGATCAAGTAATTTTTGTATAACTCATCTAAATATAGAGTATAACCCTCTCCAACTATGTGTGTCATCTACTAAAATATTGAGCATAATTATTAATTAAACATGGGTGGAGAGGACCCCAATAATTCCTCCCAATCACCCAAAGTAAACTTAATTAACTACTATTTTCTAATTTTATGTTTACATAAGCCTCATATTCCTTTAAACTTAATGTATGAATGTTATGAGACATGACACATCTATTTGAGTAAATGAAACTCATTTCTTGTATAACAAGCAATAGTAATTTCAATATTATGTTTACTACTCAAAAAACACACTGAACACACCTATGAATGACCAAAGATTTTGCATTGAAATTATATTTCCAAACGTCATTAGAGAATTAATTTTGTTATAAAAAAAAGTGATGGATATTAGGTGTATAAAAAATCATAATTAAGTAATGGGTACTTCTAAAAATGCATGTGAAAATTATTATGAAATAACAAGAACTAAAAATTTTCACATTCCATTAGGTTTTCCTAATAAAAGACAACACCCCATTGTGATAATCTATAAGGAAGGTGTTGACGGTGTTGGATATCATCAACATGCAGGGGGTCTACCTGATGTGGTCCCAATTAGACCTCACACCATTTGGAGTAGGAGACCCATCCAGAGTATCGACCCAGCCACCATAACTGTAAGGTGCACCTTGGTTTCAATGAATAACATAAGAGATTATATACATAACCCTTGAACAAGCAAGTAACTTGACATTATGAAACACCAATTGTAATGTGTGAAGGAGACTGTCACAAGGGGGCGGGGGGGGGAAAGTGAGCCTCTAGAAGGAAGTAATAGTACTAACCTAATAGAGACACACAAGTAAATAAATATTTGTCAGTTATCTAGTGAAATAGTTCAGTTAGACACAATGATCGTTAAACCACAAACAACACACATTCAACAAGATAAGTACTGAGGCCACTGAAATAGTTCAATTTCCTTAGTACATGTCAATGAAACATATATAGAAAACATCCAAATAAAATTCCTAATAAATTTGCAATACATGCATGAAAATGTGTTGGCTCATCGAGCTTCAATTATAAGGTGAAAGATCCAAGTACACAGTTACAATGATGAGACACTAATTCCAATAGTGGAACATTAAGTCACTTCTTGCTTCTCCAAAGGATAGTTTTCTCTCCTATTCCAAGTAGAGAAGCCAAGATTAGGTATCCAAAGATTAAGCCTCCAAAATACCCTTTCTTGAGTTACGAGGTTTCTCTTATAATAGTGGAATGACCTTTCATATCCCCATGACTCTTGAAATACCCTCATGACTCTTGAATTACCCTCATGACTCTTGGACTTCTAATGTTTCCTTTAGACTTACAAACAAAGCTTGAACTTCTAATGACTTTGGACTTCTCCTAAATACATTTTTTTCCATATATGACTAAGTGACTTTTCATATTCCACATATGACTCTTGGACTTCCACACATTATATTTTGTCATTTTCTTGGGAATACATCATTACATTCCACATGATGATGTGGAGTGACACATGGACACATATTGACCATTATGATAACAATTTTACAAGTTACAACTTGACAATGATGACATAGACTTCATGATGCAATGGTGATGCCAATTTGTCTTGCTTGTTGCTTCCTCTTGCATTATTTATGGTAGATATGAACTATACTTAATCTTCATGAAATATTCGCTTTGTTGCTCATCTTCACCCTCCAAAGGGTATTTGACCAATATCTGAATCCTCTGAGTCATTATGCAATGTACTTATTATCTCGGTCCATGATCTACTTCATGTCTTCATGATTGTTCTTCTTTGTGCATCTTCTCTACAAGTGTTATGTGGTCATCCTCTTTACTATATTCCTTAGGCATCACCTTGTCATGTTCAGATAGTACTCCTACTAATTAAGATCATTCATGGCAAGGAAAAATTAGTCTTAAGACATATTTTATCACTACCTAGCTCATAGAATGATTTGCTCATGATAGGTTCGTGAGAGGGTTAAAAGAAGATGGCTTGATTAAGAGGGTGCAATCAAACTCATCATTGGCTTAGGAAGGCTGCACTGCTCATTTTTACTATGACATACACTATGAGGAGGAGCTCTCCTTGGTCCACCATAGTGGGGGAAGCCAAAGGGACAAGGTGGAAGGCTTCACGCTTCAAGTTTGTGTCATGCACTCTAAAGAAAAGAGAGGAAAGGTTAAAAGCACATTTGACCAGTCAAGTGCGAGGGGAGACCCTTCAACCTTCCCTATTGTGCCATGCACTTAAAGAAAAGATCAAAGGAATGCTAGGGTGCATGATTGCATTTGGAAAGAGGGAAGGTGAAATTTTAAACCTTTAGGACTATGTTATGCACTAAAAGGAAGAGTATAAGGAAGGCTAGGGTGCATGAGAACATTGGGAAGGAGGGAAGGTGAAAGGTTCAACCTTCAAGACTACATTATGCACTCATAGGGAAAGGAGACTTCTAGAGGAGCATAGTTTGATTGGTCAAAGGAAGAGAGGAGGCTTCCTTCAGCCTTCCCTACTGCACCATGTTCTTTAGACGAATAGGTTAAGAAATGCTTGGGCATAGAGCATGTTGGGGAATGGATAAGGGTGAGGCTTCAACCTTCGGGAGTGTGTCATGCTCTCAAAGGAAGAGGAGGCTTGAAATAAGGTGAAAATTTTCTCAACAAAAAATCATTGTTTCTATGGAATGCACTTTTCATCCTAGGCTAGCACAGTTTTACCCAATAGTGGGTGCTTGACCATTTGGAGTGCACTTTTCCTTGAGGGAGGCCATAGGTATGTACCCACCTTTCCTAGAAGGGTTTTCACTACACTGGGAGGATAGAAGGATCTTCTCCTTGCATGTTTTACCTTTGCAAAAGGGTAAAATAGGTCCATGCTATTAGCTAGGAATTCCCTATGTTCCATGCAAGGAAGAGGTAACCAAAATTCAATGTAGTGAGTCAATATGAGAAAGGCGGATCAAGTGATTGTCCTTAGGAGGATCATAATGTGCAGAAGACTTGGGGTAATATTGAGAGGTACTTATTGCACCAATATTTGGGCATAGGATTGTAGCATTGAGGCCTATGGATTGGTTGAGTTTCACACTGCATAAGAGGGCTAAAGGCTTCACAACTTGCGCTAGGCTAAAGGACCAAGAAGAGCTTCGAGATTGCTAAGTGTGGGATCGACAAAGTAAAAGAGGGAAATGCATTCGGGTATGGCTCAATCTTGGATCACACACATAAAAACATCAACACAAGCTTAAATAATACACATGACTCATGAATGACAATCACACCTCACACTGCCAACAAAGCGGCACTTATTTCTAAGTTTGACAATTGAAATGACACCTTACAACACTTAGAACACAAGCTACGACAACTATGACAGTTGTGATCAAAAGGTGCATTAATTTGTGGGAATGTGTCTAGTGCACATTCTAATTATATGTAAGACCATCTAGTATAGAAGAGTCTGCCAGAAATAGCTTTGGTGGTGTGAAAAGGTGTGGCACATACAAGAGTGAAATAAACAAAAGTGACACCTGCGAAAATAAGGAAAACATGAAGACGACACTTGAAAATGCAAACAACATTGAAAGAAAAAAATTTCAAAGAGAAGATAACATGAAAGCACTACTTGTTAAAGTGAAAAAAAAGAAAAAGTGGTAGTTGCAAATGTGAAAGTGACACTTGTGAAAGTCGAAGTGCGAAAAAAGAGACATTTGAGTAAACTTTCCATAATAAAAGTAAAAACACAACCACAGTGAAGGAGATTGTCGATAAAAGTGTGCACTGAGTTTCAACATGAGTTGAAAATTTCACAAGCACTATCTTCATGGGCGGTGTTATGCTTGTTCAAGCTTATATAAAGGAATTTTTCTCATGAACTCATCAAATACAGTGCATGTAAGTGCAAGTGACTTGAGGAATTCAACGCTTCTTTAAACATAAAACAACCCTGGAGTAATGGTAGAACGACAAATTATAAGATCCTCAATAGGCTCTAAAATTCAAGTGTGAGAATTTTTTTGAAGGGTGTTGATCATAGTGACACCACTTGGAAACACATTAGTAGATATCAAACTTCTTTGTTTAGGTTTAATTATATAATTGAGATATATGATTCTTTCAGGAAGTATTGATTCATTGTATGGATTACCTTGGCTTCTCTACTTAACATGGTTAGAGGTATAGTCCCCTTTATTCATTTACTCAGTTAAATAGATATCAAATCTTCCCATATCACAATTGTTTCGATATAGGAAAGGGTAATATCCATGGCAAGTTTAAGATGTTAAAATTATGATTTTCACCTATGGTGTTACTCAGCTACCAGTAGGCCTGGAAAGTAACTCAACAGAGTCACTACAGGAGCACACGTGTTGCTTCACTGCCAAAAATCCTAGATAGTACCTTGGCAAAGTCACTTGCTTCACCTCCCTATGCATCAAGCCTTTCTCTTCTTTCACCCTTTATTTATTTATTTAATAGGACTATGCTTTGGCACTTATTCTCAATAAGTTAGGATTCCAAGTGGTAGCCAACTACATCACTAATTTGTTCAAAATTTATACCTTCAACAAACAAATTACCTAAGTCATAAGGTTCTTAAAATTTCACATCTAAATATGGATAGATTGACCAATTCTCATGATTAACATGGATAAACTAATTTTATTCATGCAAAACTAAAAATTATAAGGGATGGAAAGTATACTCAATGATTTATTTACTTTCCTCTTCATCATGGATGATCTCACTACCATGTGTCAATTTGAAATCCAACTCATTAGATGGTGAAAATGCATTATAAGCGATAGAGCACAAGGGATAGTGGGTTGAAGAGGAAGTTTCAATAAGAACATCTTATTTAACCAAATTAGATTCAAGATCTAAGTCTTTCAAAATAAAGTCTTATCTAGAAACTGAAATATCAAAAGGTGTACTTGGGAAACCATCATTACATACAACAATGGGGTCAGAATCAATAGAATAAAGGTTGTAAAAGACCTTATGTTGATTTCATAAATTAGCTTCATTTGACTCATCACCAAGATTTATAGGTTCAAAACCAACCAAGGATGGGAGAACATTATATTGACATGGAGGATTCTGAAAAAGAGAAGAAAGATCGAAAGAATCCTCACCTTGGTGCTCCTTTACCTGTGAAGTGTGACTACCTTTCTCCTGATTGATACTTGGATTTAGAAGAGACTGGTCAAGCGGATCAGGGGGTAAGGGATCATGAGAAAGAGATTATAGAGGAGGACAAGAATCAAAATTAGATTCAAGACTAGAGTCATGAGTGTTAATACCATCTAGTGGAATGGAGGGATTAACCTTCACCATAGGCTTCATGAACCATTCCAAATTATCCTCAGTTAGATCAAGGTCATGGGAAATGGATGATGGTTGAGAATATGGATTAGGAATTTGATTTGCATATTTCCCAAATTCAACATGATCACAATTAGGCACCCAAATTAGTACTGGAAAAGGAGGAGGGGAAGGAATAATAGGCTCCTTCTCTGAGATTGGGGGTGTATCACAATTTTTGAGAGTTAGGAGAATGAGAAAATATGGGGGTTTAGATTCACACTCATTCAAAGAGATCCGAACTAAATTTTCAAACTTTTTCTTAAAGAAATCTCAATCCATATCTTATTCAAGAAACTCATAACATAAGTGAAGGAATATGTTAGAAAAATCCTCAATTGATTCATTAGGCTCCATTATTAGTTGATTAATTCTTTATAAAAATCTCAGTAATCATACCTATCAAAAGCTTGTTGAAGATCCTTGAGAAATTGATGAAAATAATGAATGGAAGAAGATGATAAGGTATGACACCATTGATTAACATTACCTTCAAGAGTGAGGGGGAATATAATACAAATAACATCTTCATTGTCAACTTCAATATATTTACAAAACCCAAGAAAATAATTTATTTGTTTGGACAAAAGTGTACCACCCTCACCATCAAACCTCAATTGAGACAAGACATGAACAATTTCCACAAAGATTGAAAGTTTACAAGAGATAGGTTAGAAAAAAACTTCGAGATTATGATTTGAGAATGAGCCACTAAAGATAAGAGATTCAATACTGAATTATTGGGCACATCTTGTCATCTGGCCCTCCTTTTAGCACCAAAATGTTGACAATGTTGGATACCGCCAACATGCAAGGGGTCTCCCAGATGTGAAGTCCCAATTAGGCCTTACAGAGTTTGGAGTATGAGCCCCATCTGGAGTATTGGCCTTACCACCATAAGTATAAGGTTCACCTTGGTTTCAATGCATAACATAAGAGATTATATACATAGCCCTTGAACAAAAAAGTAAGTTGACATTGGGAAACACCAATTGTAATGTGTAAAGGAGACATTCACAAGGGGGTAGACAAAAGCATAGCCTCCATAAGGAATTAATAGTACTAACCTAAGAGAGACACACAAACAAATAAAGGTTTGTTAGTTATCTAGCGAAGTAGTTCACTTAGACACAACAACCATTAAACCACATACAACACACCTTCAAAATGATAAGTACCGAGACCATTGAGATAGTTCAATTTCCTTAGTACATGTGAAAAAAAAATATAGAGCAAACATCCATAGAATATTCCTAAGACATTCACAATACATGCATAAAAATGTGCTGGCTCATCGAGATTCAATTATAAGGTAAAATATCCAAGTATACAGTTACAATGATGATACACTAGTTCCAATAGTGGAACATTAAGTCACTTCTTGCTTAAGAATAGTTTTCTCTCTTAGGCCAAGTAGAGAAGCCAATATTAGGTCTCCAAAGCTTAAGCCTCCAAAATCCCCTTGCTTGAGTTATGAGGTTGCTTTTATAATAGGGGAATGGCATTTCAAATCCCCATGACTCTTGAATTACCCTCATGACTATTGGACTTCTAATCTGTCCTTTGGACTTCCAAACAACTCTTGAACTTCTAATGACTTTTGGACTTCTCCTAAAGACATTTTTTCCATATATGAATAAGTGACTTTTCATATTCCACATATGAATTATACACTTCCACACATTACATTTTTTCCTTTTATTAAGAGTACATCATTAAATTCCACATGAAGATATGGCATGACACATGGACACATATTGACCATTATGATATCACTTGTACAAGTTAAAACTTGACAATGATGACATGGAATTAATGATGAGGTGGTGATGCCAAGTTGTCTTGCTTGCTTATTCCTTTTGCATTCTTGCTGATAGATATGCCCTATGCTTCATATTCATGAAAAATCCTCTTTGTTTCTCATCTTCACCCTCCAAACGGTCTTTGATCAATATGTGAATCCTCTAATTCATCATGCAATTTCCTTTCTATCTCGGTCCATGATCTACTTTATGTCTTCATGATTTTTATTCTTTGTTCTTCTTCTCTGAAAGTGTTGTTTATTCATCCTCTTTACTATCTTCCTTTAGCATCATCTTGTCATGCTTAGATATTACTACTTCTAATGAATATCATTCATGTCAAGGAAAAATTGGTCTTAAGACATATATTTGGCCACTATCTAGCTCATGGAATGATCTTCTCATGACATGTTTGTGAGAGGGTTAAAAGAACAAGGTTTGATTAAGAGGGAACAATCAAACCCATTAGTGGCTTAGGAAGACTCCACTATTAATTTTTATTGTGCCATGCACTCTAAGGAGGAGGTGTCCTTGGTCCAAAACAATGGGGGAAGTCAAAGGGACTAGGTTTAAGGCTTCATGCTTCAATATTGTACCATTCACTCCAAAGAAAAGAGAGGGAAGCTTAAAAGCGTAGTGTGACCAATCAAGGGTGAGGGAAGACCTCCTTCAGCCTTCCCTACTATGTCATGCGCTCAAAGAAAAGAAAAAAGGAAGGTTAAGGTGCATGAGAACATTGGGAAAGATGGAAGGTGAAATTTTCAAACTTTAGGATTGCACTATGAATTCATAGGAAGGGTCTACCGAAGGCTAGGGCGCATGAGTGCATTGGGAATTAGGAAAGGTGAAAGGTTCATGCTTCAAGACATTACTATGCACTCAAATGGAAAGGAAACTTATAGGGGAGTGGATTTTAACTATTCAAAGGTAGAGAGGAGGCTTCCTTCATCCTTCCCTACTGTGCCATGCACTCTATAGGAAGAGGTTAAGCAACGATTAGGCACAAAGTGCATTGGGGAAGGGGGAAGGGTGAGGCTTAATCCTTCCGGAGTGCGCCATGTGCTCAAAGGAAGAGGAGGCTTGAAAGAAGTTGAATTTTTTTTCTCAACAAGGGATGTTTATTTCTTTGGAATGTGCTTTTAATCCTAGGCTAGTTTAGTTTCACAATAGTGGGTGCTTGACCATAAGGATGTAGCCACCTTTCCTAGGAGGGTTTTCACTACACTAGTAGGATAGGAGGATATTTTAATTCCATGTATTTCCTCTACAAAAGGGTGAAAGAGGTCCATGTTTTTAGCTAGGAATTCCCTTTGTTCCATGCAGGAAAGAGGTAACCAAAATTTAGTGTAGTGAGTCAGTATGAGCAAGGAGGATCAAGTGATTTACCTTGGGAGGATCATAATGTGCAATAGATTTGGGGTAATCTTGAGAGGGACTTATTGCACCAATATTTTGGAGTACGATTGCATCAGTTAGGCCTATGGATAGGTTTAGTTATGGACTCTATAAGAGGGATAAAGGCTTCCCAACATGCACTGAGCTAAGGGATCAAGAAGGGCTCTGAAATGGCTAAGTGTGGCATCGACAGAGTAAAAGAGTGAAATGAATCTAAGCAGGACTCAATCTTGGATCACACACATAAAACCGTCAATAAAATCTAGAAGAATACATAGGACTCATGAATTAAAATCACACCTCGCAACGATGGCAAAATGACACTTATTTCTAAGTGTAATAGTTGAAATGACACCTTACAACACTTAGACCACAAGTTACGACAATTGTTATGATTGTGACAAAAATGTATGCTAAGTTGTAGGATTGTGTGTAGTGCATATTATAATGATATGTAAGACCATATAATGTAGAAGATTTTGCAGAACTAACTTTGGTAGGGTGCAAAGGTGTGACACATATAGGAGTGAGATCAACAAAAGTGACACTTGCGACATAAGGAAAATGTGAAGATGACACTTGCAAAATGTGAACAACCTTGAAAGTGACACATGCCATAGTGAAGATAACATGAAAACACCTCTTATTAAAGTGAAAAAAATTGAAAGTGACAACCATGAATTTTAAAGTGACACTTGTGAAAGCGGAAGTGCGCAAAAACAACAATTGAGAAAACTATTTGTAATAAAAGCAAAAACGCAACCACAGTAAGGGGACTTCCGATAAATGTGTGATTGACTGTCAACATGAGCTGAACATCGCACAAGAACTATCTTAATGGGCAGTGTTATGCTTATTCAAGATTACATAAAGGAAGTGTTCACATGAACTCATCAAAGATTGTGCATGTGAGTGCAAATGACTTGAAGACTTAAAACACTTTTCAAAACATGAAATGACCCTAGAGTAATGGTAGAGTGATAAATTTTAAGATCCTTAGTGGGCTATGAAATTCATGTGCGAGAAAATTTTTGGAGAGCGTTGATCACAACAATAGGAGGATAATAAATTAATACTTTAAATTTAAAATATCATTTAAATATTGAGTATAAGTGTATGAGAATAGATGTAGTGGTAAATTTTAATAAGCTAGAACATATAAATTTTAATAATTTGAGATTTACATAAAATAATTTATATTTTCTCAATCTTAATATATATAGTTATTTTTTTAGCAACAGTAAAGGTAAATTGGCGTTTACATCATTCTACAAGATGCGAACTTTCTCTCTACACTTGTAGCGAGAGTTCAATATTAAATACGAATCCCTTTCGTCTCAATGTAGCTCCTTCATAGGAGAAATAAACTTTAGGAAGGACATTCAATTAATGAACACGATATAGGAAAGGACACATTAATCATCCTAATCTCAAAATTGAATGAAGGAGCCAAAGGTTGGAATACACCCTCTTCCTCTTAGTCACAATACTTTAAGGATACTCTAAAGGCATGGATTTCACAACCAACTCTCGAATATTTCTCAAGGCCAAACTGCATTGTGGAGCAAGCATGTGATATTCTAAGTTTATAGATGGAATACTCCCAATCCAATCTATCTTGCCCATACCATGAGAAAAATCCCATTGTTTCCAACTTTAATAGGCTTTGGCCATCTGCATATGTGTTGCAAGAATGGATGAATCAAAGTTGGTCCCCAAATAGGAATCAATATGTTTGCTCGAAGGGTTTATTTATGGTTTTTTCAGAAGTTTTTTATCAAGGACCCTAGTTTGGGGGCTACTCTAGGATCTCCTTTTAGCCACAATTTCCTGCATCTAATAGATCATTTATTCCAATTATCATTAACACATTTCATAGATAATTTATTTATCTCAATGATGAGTGATAAAAATGATAAATTACTCGCAATCATTTAAATAAAAGACAAAATGGATCTTTAACTTGTACTTACAATAGTAACATTACTAAGAGTATGTCACACATACAGTGATAACATGACTAGATAAACCATTGGGCCCTAACATCATATGTAAGCAATGTAAAATGGAAGAAGGATTGCTCAAAGGAGGTTCATAAAGCATAAGAAGCAAATGTGTGTCGAAATTGATGAGATAATTATTGTCAATGAATTAAATTTATGAGGGGTCAAACCCATCTAAATATAGGGTATAACGATTGTCCCTTGACATCATATCTAGTCTATGTAAAAGGGAAGAAGGATTGCTCAAAGCAGGTTCGCACATCTTAAGATGCAAAGTGTGTGTAGGATCTTTCGAATGTGTGTTGAAATTGACCAAATAAGTGTTTCCAATGAATTCAATTTATAAGGGGTCAAACTCATCTGTATATAGACCATAACTCTATTCAACTATTTTTGTGTCATCTGTTAAAACATTGAACATAATTAGTAATTGAACATGGGTGGGTAAGATCCCAATCATTCCTACCAACCACCCAAGAGAAACCTAAATTGCTACTATTTTTTAATTTACTTTTGCATAGGCCTCATATTTTTTTCAATTTAGTCCATTTGTATATATATATAGATATAGATATATATATATAACCAATTGTAAAGTTAAATGATTTTTATATCATTCAACAAGTAATATTTCCAAATATTTATATAAATTCATTTTTTTAAATGTGAATAGAAACCAACACACCCTTGCTATTACTTTAATAAAAAATAATATATTAATATATTTCATTTTAATTACCTTAATAAAGAAACATATTAACAATTATATATCTATATATATATATATATATATATATATATATATATATATATATATATATATATATATATATATCATTTGATGAAAGCAGAGCGCACAACAAACTCAATTATTTTTTTATTCCAATGAACATTTACAAAATGGGTAATTGACTCAATCTCGATCATTTAGATATTGACAAGACAAAATGGATCAATAACTCGCACTTACAATAACACTTATGAAGTGAATATCCATCTGGAGCAAATGAACATCAACATGAATTGAACAGTGAGTTAGAGAAAATGGATGGAATAGTAGGAACATGTCAAGTAGTAGAGAACAATCCATCAATATTGAATTGAATAGTCAGTTGGAGCAAAACCATAATATATTTTTTCACATCATACTGAAACAAGAATTTTTTTTCTCCAAAATATCCCCAATAATATATAGGGACTCATTTGTAATGGGTTTGAACCCTACACATCCCACTCCTTCCTCCACTTCTAACACATAGTTGCCAAAAGGAGGATTAAATATTTTCCCATCCCCGAAAGTAATTGACAAAGTGGGAAATTTCATATTCTTCACTCCAAATGTCTTAAAGAACAGATCAAACTATGATTGATCTTGTGATGTCTCTATGGGATATAGAATAGTTTCACCAAGGGCCTTCATTATTACATCATATGCCTATTTTTTGAAATATGTTAGAGAAGTCTGAGAGTCTACAATTGTCCCTCCATTACCATATTTTATATTCATCTTCCAAGCATTGTTGGATATGGGAAGACTATTTCCATTCATCACCATTTCTTCAAATCCAACATAATAACTTAGTGTGCCTCCTTTTAGAATAGGAATATACTTAACAAGATTCTTTAAAAACTTAGAGGACTATGTTGATTTTTCAAGGTCTTCTAATATGATAATTACTTCTTATGATTTCTTATATTAATTTTTCTTGTATTCACATTCATCATAAATTAATTACACATAAGATATCAACAATAGAGAGAAAAATTCGAGTAGGATCATAAAGAGACATCCAAACAAGAGACAACTATTTTACCCTAAGAAAACCCACTTGGGGGAAATACCCAACAACATTTTCCTTAGAGAAATTATTCGCTTCAACAAGAGATATGATTTCATCCTTACAATCAAAATAAATTTAACTAATAGAAAAACCTAGGTCAAACTTGGCCAAACTTTGTACCCATAAATCCAGTCTGCCCAGAAATTCCTACTTATACTTCTACTTTAGAAGCCCTAATTTCTGCATCTACTTCAGAAACTCGACCTTCTACTTTTCCTTAGAAAATCAACTTTCTATGTTTGCTTCAAAAACTTTGCTTTCTTCCCAAAGATGTGTCTACTTCAAAACCTTGGTTTTTGTCGCTTGTCTCCTTTGCTTAAATGAATTTAATATGTTTTATCTTGTGAGATCCAATGATTGGACAAGAAGAGGAAGTTGCATGGAATATATATAGTGAAATTTGGAGGTTGAATTGGTGTGTAAAATCACTAGGGCCAACTTGAAGTCAGCCTTACATTTGGAAGAAAAAATTTTAAATTTATAGATTCATAATTCCCTCTTTTTGAAGTTGACATGAAGAACATGTCTTGTATTCATTATTACATATATATGAAGGGATAAAACATTAACTATGAAAATTTACCATAGCTACAAAAATTCAACACTCCCTCTTAGCTAAGGAGATATTCATATAGACTATTCAGATGTTCTCATATTTAAATATTTCTCATAAGAAAGGTTGAATGAGCTCGCTATGCTAATGTGTCAAACCACTACCTATGGAAAGCATTATGCATCAACATCATGCTCAAAAAATTGTCACTTGGAGTAATTCACCAACTATCCAAATCATCACATGCAACTTGGTCAACACCTATGACCTATGGTGAAACCCTGGGCTATTACCATTCCTATATGTTGATTGAATGGTAAATATGCTTCCCGATGATAGAGGCACTCACCCACCCACCCACCTGGGGAGAACTATTAGCATTAATTCTCTTTGGGCCATTCTCCGTAGCTACATTTTAGGTCTCCTAGTCAATACTTTGACTTGTCTATATCTTGACCTAAGGAGAATGTATGCCCCTTGATGCTATAACATCAACACTCCCTTTGAGTAAGGGAAACATTCTAAACTAATCTAAGATTTTCCCTGAAGTATAAAAAATTCACACTAGGACATAAGCTTTGTGAGAATGTTAGCATCCTTCTCATATGTAGAAAATAATTGGAGCCTCACTACTCCCTTTTGTACCACATCTGACATGTGGTGGTACGATGATATTGGTTTGCTTCGACCTGACATCATGGTCATCTCTTGCACTTGATAAAACAATCCTACGAGTAGATTCTGAAGCTACACCACTTCACAACTTTCCAAACTAGTTGTAATATACTCAGTTTCTGCACTGCTGAGTGTGACAGATGTATGCTTCCTCCCCAAGTAGAATGTAAACTAAATCATCATCACGATGTTCTCTTTCTGTCTTTAGAACTCTTTGCCCAATATGAGTCTATATATCCTTGTATTTGTACTTCTCAATTCACATCCAACACTACCATATTAGTGCCTCAACACATGTTGTGCCACAACTACTTTCACGTCACCCTGACTGGATGCCCCCTTTGACACTGAAATAGATCATGTTGTAGCAATTTGGATTCTCCCTTTGACACTTAGCTTCTTTAGATTAGTTACCATGAAAGTGGCCATGGAATGGTTATCCATCATCCCAAATCTCAGAAGGATTATGATAATATGCTTACCTCGCTTCTGACATACTTTTAGTTCTAAGAAGTAATGTATCCAACCAAGATCCTTGCTCTTGAATTTAGAGATAAACTCTTGATGACATTGAATCAAGGCTTGATTTCTCCCTCTCTCATGAAAGAAAATCCTCCTTCCAGTGTTGCTCCCTCTGTCTGGTGATTCCTTCTATTCCTATTAGACACATAATATAATAACAAGATCAACTTTGATCCATTAATCCAAGTATGCCAAGTCATACACAAAGATTTCTAGAGAAAAATATTCTTCATAATCATTTCCCTATTCTTGAGAGAATCCTTTATTTATACTTCTTTATGTTTCCATTTGTTGCTTTCTAGATCCTGTAGATCCACTTGGAAGTCTCCATTGACTTCTCTTCAACGCAATTTCCTTCATCATGACATCCTTCAAACTTGTTGTCTTGCCTTATCCCTCTAAAATAGGAGCTCTTTTGGTCATCAGGTACAATTATAGATGTCAGTATAATTTTCTCCCTCTAAATCATTGATATAAGAGAATCCTCTTGCCACAAAAGTTGCTTTGTTCTTCCCAATGCTTTCATTTTCTACCAGAGCCTTGGAATAATCTACGATGTACTCGTAAATGTAATTAGAAAGCCATGGAAGAATTATTATAACCCAATAAGGATAGATGATGTATCTCAACTAAGGAGAAAACTTGGGAGGAGGGCGGGAGAGTAGCAAAGGTGACTAGGGTTTCAAGTTTCTGAAGAGGTTTTTCTCCATGGATGGGCACAAAGGAGGGAGCTCCACTCCCTCCTACAAGGATGCGGTGGCCAACAAGAGCAAGAAACCTCCAGAAAAAGGTAGAGGTAAGGCTGAGGAAGGAAGAAGAAATAGGGAGGAGAAAACATAAAGCACCAAATTGAAGGAGAATGAGGGCGCAAAAGACAAGGAAGAAAATGACAAAAACAGGGGACAAAAGACAAAAATCAGAAGGGTCCGTGCAACCCAAAGCTAAAATCACTCCTAGAGTAGTTTTAAATGATCCAGTGCTGTAGGTGCACAGGGATCACATGCGGACTTATGCAATCATATGAAAATTCATGGGGCTATGGCCTACTGAAAAAGCTTTACAAACTTGGATCATATACCACTGGAAACCTAAAGGTAGCATTGATCTTCATCTTGGGTCAAAGGGATTCTTTACTATGGTGATCGCAAATATTGAAGATAAAGATAGAGTATTTGAAGGCGGGCCCTACTTCTATGCAGCAACAGAGCTATATATGCGGCTATGGATGATGAAATTCGTACCGGAGCAAGAAACTTTCACTTCAGTCCCGGTTTGGGTTAGACTATATTCTCTACCTCTAGACTATTGGAAAATAGAATTGCTAGCTGCCATAGGCAATAAACTAGGATGGTTTGTCAAAGCTTCTGAAGCCAAAAGGAGGGGAAAATATACCTCCTTTGCTAGGATCTGTGTGGAGATGGATCTATCCGAAGCCCTTCCGAATGAAGTCATCTTGGAGGTTTTTGATGAGGAATGGGTGCAGACAGTTGACTATGAAGATATTCCATTTAGATGTCGTAGATGCCATGAACATGGACACCTTCTAAGAGATTGCCCCCTCAGTAAAGCAGAGAACAAAAGTAAAACTAACATAATGAAAGACGCAGATAGCTTTCAAAAAGTTGTTCATAAAGGAAAGAGCGGTAGAAAAGGGACAAAGAAACACGAAAATGAAGGAGAAAAGGTTAGTCAGAACCAGTTCCAAGTTCTTGAAGAGGAGGAAGAAATATCAATAGAAGATCAAGTAATGAATGAAGGTTACGAGAAGAAGGAGAAGGAAGAAGAACGAGATAAGACACATTAAAACAAAAAACAGAAAGGGATCATGCTGAGTGAATCAGAGCTGGAAATGGATCAGGAAATGACCCAAAGTGAGATGGAAATGGAGGACATTGAGCTATAGGAGATTCTTGAGAAAGAAAACCTAGATCTAGAAGGGTTCTTGATTCAGGGAAATGGCGGGGCATAATCACTACCACAAGAAGAGTTCAATTGAATACAAGAATTATTCTTACAGAAAACTCAGGCAAAGGGCTTGGAGGGGGGAAACAACATTGAAAGTCAGAGTATTGAAGGGGTGAAAGCCGTAAAGATGACTCCGAGGTTAGCACCGAGAAATCCAGGAAAGAAAGAGGCAGGAAAAAGTAGAATGAGCTACTGATGGAATGTGGAAAGATTATGGTAGACTCAAGTAAGATGAAAGATCTAACCAGTTACTCCTTTGCCATTCTTTAATTATGAAGTTCACAACTTGGAATATTAGAGGTCTAGGAAGCAAGAGAAAACAACGAATGCTGAATAATAGAATGAAACAGGCAGATTCAGATATAATTTTTGTCCAAGAAACAAAATGCTCCATTCAAAAAATAAGGCAAATACATAGTAAATGGCTCAGTAGATTTGAGTTTCTAGAAGTTAAAGCAGAAATACAGCAGGGGGTATCCTAACTCTCCGGAATCCTCAAAAAATTGGAATAATTTATGCGGAGGCATCAAGAAATTATTTATCAGTGGTTATACAACCAATAGGAGATAGGGACACTTATCTAATTACGAATGTTTATGACCCTCAAAGGTTAGATGACAAAATCAGGTTTATAGAATCCTTGGTGGATCTTTGAGTCAAACATGCTGGAATACCTTGGGTCTTAGGAGGGGATTTCAATATGGTAAGATCTCTCTTGGAGAAAAATGGGGGTATAAGAGCTTTAAATAAAGATTTCTTCGCCTTTCAAATCTTTTCAGAAGACATGAAGCTTGTTGATGTTGAGACAAATAATGGCCTCTGCACATGGAACAACAAAAGAGGAGGGGATTCATAGGTAGCCTCCAAGTTAAATAGATTTATGATGTCTGAGGATCTCATGCTTCTTGACAAGGATTTAATAGCAGTAATTCTTCCTTTTGGAGGCTCAGATCACTAGCCGGCTCAAATGGAGATAAAGGGCGTCATTACACCAAGGAATAGACTGTTCAGATTTGAAAATATTTGGCTTTCTCACCCATAATTCATTAGCAACATTGAAAAATGGTGGGCGAAGGATTTGCAGACTCAGGGATCAACAATGTTCCTGCTACACAAGAGATTAAAGCACATCAAGCTGAAGTTGAAAGCCTGGAACAAGAATGAATTTGGAAATATTTTTGCAGGGAAGAAAGCTATGGAAAATAAAATTCTGGAGCTTAAGCAAGCCTTGATCAAGGAAGGCTTTGATAAGAACAAAAATGATCAAATAGAGAAACATCAACAAGAATGGGAAAAGTTGTGTAATCAAGAGGAAATTTTTTGGAAACAAAAATCAAGGGTTCAATGGCTAAAAGAAGGAGAGCATAACACTAAATTTTTTCATAGATCAACCATAGAAAATAGGACTCACAACAAGATCTCTTCGATCAAGGATGAGGATTGGCAGATACATCAACCCCATGAAAAGATAGAAGCAATGTTAGTTAAGCATTTCCGAGGTATTGCTCAAGAAAACACTTCAGTAAGGGAACCTTTCATCAAGGACCTCATTAAACACATCCCTAGGTTGGTATCCAGAGAGGATAACTGTAATCTCAATAGACCTGTAACTGAAAAGGAAGTCAGTGAGGTCGTCAAGGAAATGCAAAATGGCAAGGCTCCAGGTCCAAATGGATTAAATGTGGATTTCTTCAAAGCTTGTTGGAATATTGTAAAAGAGGATATTGTAAGGGTAGTAGAAGATTCCAGGCTCAACATAACCGTTTTGAAAGCTCTCAATACCTACTTCATCTCCCCGATTCCAAAACAGGACAATGCTCAAATGCCAGAGAGGTATAGGCCCATAGCTTTATGCAATGTAGTTTACAAGATAATTTCCAAGGTTGGAGCCAATAGACTCAAACCTTTGCTGCCTACACTTTGTTTCAGGGGAACAATTGGGTTATGTGGAACGTAGACAAATTCTAGATAACATCATTCAAGCTCACGAGGTGGTCCACTCGCTAACTAGTAAAAGGAAAGCAGGTATGATCATGCAATTGGACATAACCAAAGCATATGATAAAGTGAATTGGACATACATCAAGAAAGTGCTTACAACATTTGCTTTTGATTATAATTCGGTTAGATGGGTCATGGCCCTGGTGACTTCCTCCAACTTTTCAATTTTAGTTAATGGCTCTCCCTTAAAATTTTTTCTTCCTTCCAGAGGACTCAAACAGGGAGATCCGCTCTCTCCTTTTCTCTTCATCCTCATGATGGAAGGGCTGGGACAGTCCATTAAGCATGCTAGAGTAGCGGGCAAAATTCAAGGACTCCAACTTTCGGAGAATGGTCAAGTTCTGACTCATCAACAGTTTGTGGATGATACCATGTTACAGGGAATTCCCACAGTCAAGGAAGCACTAGCCTACAAACAAATTCCGAAGGAATTTGCTTTGGAATCAGGTATGGAAGTTAATATTTCCAATCAAAAATATTTTTCTTTAACACCCATATTGCCATTCAGAGAAATGTCTTCAGAATTCTGGGCTTTCAAAGAGACTCCCTCCCCTCTAAGTATTTGGGAGTTCCTCTAATAGCTAAACCTTTGCTCAAGAACATTTGGGAACCGTTAATCATTAAGATGCAAGATAAGGTCAGGAAATGGTCAATCAGGTCTTTAAATCTGGCTAGCAGACTGGTTCTGGCAAAGGAAGTGCTCCAAACTATCCCAGTCTTCATGCTTTCATCTCTCCCAGCTCCTAAAGGAGTCTTACAATAGTTTAGAAATATCCAAAGAGATTTTCTTTGGGGCAAAGAGGAAACAAGGAAAAAATGGGCTTTAGTCTCATGGGAAAATATTTGTAAACCCAAGAACCAAGGAGGCCTAGGATTGGATGATCCAGAGATTCTAGATAAGGTTCTGGGGGCCAAAATTTGGTGGTGGTGGGTTAAGGATCCTAAGGCTCAATGGGATAGCATCTGGAAGGAAAAATATGCCAGATCTTGGCCTTATTCTGATATCATAAGAATGTCTGGAAACATGAAGGGCTCTCCCATATGGAACAAGGCCTAGGAGAACAGAGGGGTTGTTCAAAAAACAGTTTCTGGGAAATCAGAGAGGGATATCTGGCACTATTATGGGAGGAAAAATGGCAACAAGAACCAACACTATTGAGAGAGGAATTTTTGGGCCTCAAACAGGAGATAGACAACCAAGGATTAGTAAAGGTAAAAGACTTTTGGGAGCATTCTCACAATATAGGAAAATGGAGAACCTGGAGGAAACTAGATGGCAGAGGGGACAGAAACCTCAATAGCAGAGCAGAGACCCTCAAGAGGATGTTGGATCAGCGGATGATTTTAGTTACTGAAGGGCAGGATCAACTAAGATGGGGTAATAACAAAGAGGGCAACTTTAACATTAAGGAAGCAAAATGTATTCTCCTTGGGCTGGATTCCCAAGCTCCAAATAGTACTTGGTAGAAGCTATGGAGGCATAAGGGATGGATTAAGATCAAACTCTTTATGTGGTTGGCTCTTCAAAGAAAAATCTTAACATGTATAATATTAGAAAAAGGGGTATGATGGGACCCTCCAGATGCCAGCTCTGTGAAACCCAAGAGGAGACCATTGAACATCTCCTCAATAGCTGCATTTTCACCTCCAAATTATGGGATTTTTTTGCCACCATCTTTAATTAGTCTAAGAGAGACAAAGAAAGTATCACTAATACCCTCAACAATTGGAGGAATAATTTTTTGGATTATGAAGTTCTTAACTCTGCCTGGGCTCTTTTTCCAAGCTTCATTATTTGGAATGTGTGGAAAGAAAGAAACAAAAGAATCTTCAAAAAAGAGAAGAATTCCTATCTAAACCTATTGAAGTAGATCTTAAAATAGCTTAAGGAAACAATTAGTACTACAGTAAGGGATCTCCCCAAAAATCATCCCTCAAGAGCAGAGTTAACAATGCTCAGGCAATTAGGCATGTAGGGGCTAATTCCACAAGGGCTAGATAGGAAAACAATCATGAGGGAAAAGGTTAAAGATTTCTGGAATCCCCCCCAGGAAGGTTTTTTGAAGTATAACATCGATGGAGCTTCAAAAGGTAACCTAGGAATGGCAGGCTATGGGGGAGTTCTTCGGGATGATACAGGAAACATTATCTCCCTCTTCCATGGTCATCTAGGAAAAGCCACCAACAACATGGCGGAATTAATGGCATTGGAGCAAAGTCTAGAATTTCTGAAACAGAACAATTTCCAAAAGGTGATAATAGAAGCTGATTCAGAGTTAGTCATCAATGTGGCCAAGAGAATTAGTAATGGAACAGGGCCGGAAAAAGTTACAAAACATTGGAGGTTAATTCGAGTTCTCCATAAAATTCAGGGACTATGTACTCTTAGATTTATCCATGTGTGTAGAAAGGCCAACAAGTTGGCAGATATTCTTGCCAACCAAGGTGTCAGCTATAAGGATAGCAGAATTTCAATGGATTGGCTAGCTATGCCGCATAGAAATCTAAGAGAACTTTGCCATCATCAGGTGGAAGAGGACAAAGAAGTGTATAAGAACAAAACTGAGGAAGCCAATTCTCAATGAGTAGATTTTTGCAAGAACCACTTTTTTGGTCAGTCAGGCCTACGGTGGAAGACTGGTCAGGGGCGACCTCTGCAGCCATGGTGATTACCTCCTTGAAGTTCCCCAGAGTCAGGTGCAAGGTTTTCCCGGTCAGAAGAGAGGGTGAAAGCAATAATCGACGACATCTGTTTTGGAGACATCATTTCCCAATTTTTCAATGGCAAGATTCAAAACCACTTCCAGAGTGGTTTCAGAGCGATCGCACCCCTTTCAAGCCGAAGGTGGTTTTGACAATTTGGCAGCGATGCCATACAACTTTGGACACGTGGATGATCTAGATTGAGCGATGCTGTCCAATTTTTTAAGGCAGATCGACGATCTAGATTGAGCGAGCGGTTTGGTGGGGTCCGGAGGTTAACCATCTTGCTTCTTCGTGATGCGATATGTATCTCCGATGTCAGATTAGATAAAAGGAATGAACGGTAGCGATTAAGAGGCAGGTTTGGTTTTTTCTGGTGTGGTTTTGTTTGGGGAAGTTCACGTGCCCTGGGTTTCTCCTTGCTAATTTTGGTTTGTACTCATAAGGGTGGGAAGAGTTTTCTTTTGGGGTTTGTAGGATTGGATTTTGTCGGGCATTCTCCTTGTTGGCCTTAGTCCACACAGTTTGGTGGATGGGTGTACATATTATAAATTATGTTTGATTTAATGATATAGAAGGCATGACTCTTGCTTTAGCAAAAAAATATTATAACCCAATAAGGAGAAACAAATACAATAGGCTAGCTAATAGTAAAACAATAATAAAAATCAAGGAAGAGAGATATACGATACTTATCGTTTGAGGATTGAAGGGAATTTTTCAAATCCTTCTTTATCCTTTCTTTCTTACAAAATCCATCTATAAGCTCATAATTCTTATCTTCTTCATCAACATGTATCACTTATTCCATGAGCAAGGCTTTCTTCTTCCAGTGGAAACATCAACCTTTAGTACTTTAGGTATAACTCTAGGGTTTTGTTTATAGACCTTAGAGCTTTCTTAATCATATCCTGACATCATTAGATTTTGACATGTGCATCCCACACACTCCTATTTCATATTGCTTGATAGCTATTCATTATCAATGTTTTAATACTTTCCCTTTGACAAAACCTTTATCACAATCAACATCAGTCTCTTACATAATTCGACCATTAGAAAGGAAATTATGGTTACACATATCCAGAAGAGGAAGAAGTATTGAATTTTCATCACATTTATATTCAAACATAACATCACCATGCAATTGAAATGCTCAGGTAGAGACTAGCAGCATGGCTTAGAAGTTTCACACACTCTTTAGCAGCCCTTGTAACATTGAGAGTTTATTATAGACTTCTAGTAGCAACAAGTGTAGCTTTTAACAACAATAGAAAGTAGTCACTAACTTATTGCATATCTCACCTATAAATTATCATTCCATATCCAAAATTTCCAAATCCATATAATCTTCATGCCTCTTGATATATTTTTTGTTCCTTCTTTAGATCATCCCATTCATCTCTTCATAATTTTCCTAAGATATGCCTTGGAGTAGACTTGAGAACCATATTGCATATTCATCAATAATGAGCATTAAATTTGGATCAATATCCTTCGTGTCATTTGTACTTAGTCTTTGAGTATGTTTAGCATAGCACAACGATGAATTATTTTTCTTACAAATTCAATCATTAGTATGCCCTATCGGTTATAATGATATCATCAATATCAACCATATGATTTCAATATAACTTGTTAGTCCACAAGCTTGAAGTAGGTATGTCAAGATATTTTAAAATGTTTGCTTCAAATCAATGTCTTGAGCATATCCTTCTTCAATGAATAACTTCTTCAAAGAGTTACTATTTACAACTTATGTTGAGACATCACCATTTGTATTTACAATATTATGAGGTCTCTACCACCTATTTATCTAGCTCTTGATGGATTTTGGTCTTGGGAAAACTTCATGAGGATAATCCTAAGTTTCACGGCCCCCAGTACCTAGCTTAGAGTCCTTCTCAAATTCCTATGGCTCAGACTAAGGCCTTTCAACCTGATTGAGATAGCTCTAATGTATTTCAGCCAGACTAGGTTGGTTGTTGAGGCCCTCAAATAGACCCTTGACCTTCTTTCTTTTGCAATCAAACTACATTGGACACTAAGGTACATCTTCAATCTCATTTTGATATCCTTAAATGTAAGGATTCTTTGATGATGGGAACTCAAATGATGCATAACACTTTTCTACTACACATTTTAATCTTTATTGTGATAAGGATATTACATTGGGCAACATCATGAATAAAACTTTTCCTAAGATTTGGCTTCCTTGAGATAGTGGATATTTGGCCTAGCCCTTAGATGTTTTAGTTATCCATAGAGAAAGGCCTTGGTTACACCTAGAATTATTTTTCCTTCCATAGTTACAAAAACCTCACAAAATTTTTCTTGATACTTAATGGAGATCCCTTCTTTAAGTCAAATATGCTCCTTAATATTTCTCTTCCACCCACACTCTAATACCATGTTCATTTTTCAAGGTCTTTTAATTTGATAATTACTTCTTATGATTTCTTATATTAATATTTCTTGAATTCACATTCATCATAAAATAATTACATAGAAGATATCAACAATAGAAACAAAAATTCCAGTAGGATGATAAAGAGATAGCTAAATAAGAGACACAAGTATTTTACCCTAGGAAAACCCCCTTGGAAGAAAAATCCAACAACCTATTCCGTAGAGAAATTATTCACTTCAAAAAAATAAAACAATATGATCCTTACAGTCAACATAAATTCAACCAATAGTAAAACTTAAGTCAAACTTGGTCAAATTTTCTTCCCAGAAACTTGGCCTTTTACATCTACTTCACAAACTTATCTTTTTGTGTCTACTTCAGAAACTTAGTTTTTTTCCCAAAGATGTGTTTGCTTCAAATACTCAGCTTTTTGTGTCCTGTCTCATTCAATTAGATGAACAAAATATATTTTATTGTGAGATCCAAATTGATTAGGAGGAGGAAGTCAAATGGCATAAATACATATTGATCCTGTGAGGTCGAATTTGTGTGTCCCTTCACTAGGGCCGACTTGAAGCTGACCTTACATTTGGAGGGAGAAATTCAAAATTCGTTATTTTTAAGAAGAAATGAAGAACATGTCTTGTATTTATTATTACACATATATGAAGTGCTAAAAAATTAATTATGAATAATTTTCATAGCTACAAAAATTGAACAAATTGTTGGAGGATATCTTGAAAGACCAACGAGTTTTTTATTGTGAAGGGATTCAGATAGTCTCTTAAGTAGAACATTGGAGCAAATTTCATCCTACAAGTTCCCATGAACTTTTCATGTAATTTCCATGTCATAATATGTAAACCAATCAAAATCCTTTAAATTTAAAAAGAGATACATGTAAATATTTTGAGGAAAAAGCAGAAAACTACTTTATTAATTGTATTTTTACTTATATTCTTATAGGTTTACTCAAATTTCAAGTGTAGAAACTCGTTTGATGCTGAATTAAATTCCACATCCTGCTCGTCGAATGAGTAGCCATTATGCATACCTCTAAAAAGACCCACATTAATAAAAAATGAAGACACATTAAAATGGCATGTTCAATGTGTTTTTTAATATATCTTCAAATTTTATCAAAGTGGGTCTTCTCATAAGTAAGACATGTTTTTAATTTATCTTATATTTTTATCAATGTGGGTCTTCTCATAAGTATGCATGGTGGGTACTCATTGTATGTGTAATTTAATTCTGCATCCAACGAGTGTCTACACTTGAAATTTGATTATACCTATAAGGAGATAAGACAAAAATACAATAAAAAAATAGTTTTCTTCTTTTCCTTCCAAAATTCATAACTCTTATTTTAATTTTTTTGTAAGTTTGGTTGGTGAGGCTACATCATGGTCATGTCGAAGAATAATACCTTAATAAGGTGGGGAATTGAACTGGTGACTTAACATCTATGAATGCCTTAAGAATGCACCCGACCATCATCTATCCAAGACCACATGGACATAACTCTTATTTTATTATTTTTCCTTGGGAGGCCACTTTTAGCCTGAAATTTCCTCTAATGAGAAAACTTGCCTCCATATAAAGGGAGATTTTATTGAGAAAATGAAATGAAAGCTTGACCTAATCCCAAAACTCTTGTGGAGCTCACAAGTGATATCGCATGTTGGTTCTCGATTTCACATCCCTTAAATACCCTTGATTCCCCTACCATCTTAGCTTTCTTATTTGTGGACTTCAAAGTTATTTTTTCCTAGATATAAGGGTTGTTGATTGTGGTGCCATCCATGTAACCCTAGTTGTATTTGCAAGCCCTCATGGAACCATAACATGTTATCTTGGGGGTTACACAAACTACATTGCAATATTTATAATTACAAGGAACATATGATAAAGATGAGGATTTGGTGGGTTCAAAAGTGGGAAGGGGCTTTACGGTAGCGGATCAAATTTTGAGATTGTAATTCACCCACACAATATCATTGTCTGTATCTAGAACTAGGAGAACCTTCTTAGGGGGGGTTCCTAGACTCAGGTCCATGAAATAAAGATTTACTCCCATGTCTACTACACTAGAGGCTATTAACATTTCAAATACTAAAGTGTTGAGCCGCTTTTGATGATAAGAAGTATTTTTCAATTACCAAGGCCTTGTTCTGAAGGAGTCCACAAGTAAACGTGCTTGTATCATCTCGTGCTTGCTTCTCAATTTCTTGTGGATCATCTCCATCTCCATCATTATACTATCTTAACTTCTATTTTCTTGTTGCAACAATAAGAGATAGTGGAGGATGTATAGAAATAGAAGTAGGTCATGTTTCCCGATTGTCATATGTATGAAAAATTAGTGTCACCTCAAGCTTGAACAAATCATTCTATGTGGAAATGACCCTCAATGGTTTAAAATTTCTAATTTACATTCACATTAAAATAATAAATTACAACTCCTTTCTATAAATGTAAAAAATCATCATGGTGTGAAAATAAACAAAATTGCTCAACCTCGTGTGAAAACAAAACCAAGCCTGTGAGCATGGTTTGAACCACTCTCCAACGCTCTTCCTAAAGATAGTTTTTAAATATCCAATGCCATATTAAATTAAGGAGGAAGTTATAAGTGGAAACTTTTGGTTATCTTCTTTTAGCTTTTTGTTCCATGATGACAAGTGTAGTGTCCACCCAAAACATCTGACACAGTTAATCCCATACAAAATTTCTTAAAAATAAAAATACAATACGTTTAATTATTATTTTATTTTTTTCTAACCATACCCAAGCAAAATGTTATAATGACCCAATTGATATTCATTTAGTTAATTTTACAGTTTTTATAGAAAAATGAGTGATTTATCCACTTATTATTAAGTTACTTCGTACACTTTCATAAATTAAGTACTATTATTCCTTATATTTCCATAAACAAAATATTATCACTCCTTATACTTTCATAAACTAAGCAATGGGTTGAAGGTATCCCTTGTGTGACAAAAATGGGGCGTAGTGCATTTAACATCCAACTTCATTACAACCTTAAAACAAATGTACTTGGCTTTCAAAAATAAAAGTTTTAACATTTTTTATATTCATCTAGTATCTTTATTTCACATCAAAATCAACTTTTCTCACCTCATTTGGTTTTATTATTTTTGCTAAGAACACCATGAGCTATCATTAAGCTCTACATAATATAATTATCTAGCTACACAACCATACTCTTCCCACATGTATCTAAGGCATGAAGTTTGGGTTCTTATTTTTCATATAAAATTTAGCATATTGATTTGAATAGTACTTATGATTATAAATTTTCTCCCTCTTTTTTATATTTCATTTTTATCTTTTCCTTTCACTGCAAAAGTCTTTTGTGGTGGTTGTTTAACTAGGATGTTATCCCCTCTATCTAGTTTCAAATCCCAAGAGGGGGCACCATTGTCTATCATAGTAAGGCTAGAAGGATAGTCATTTTGTTGGAGTCTGGGATCATTGCTCCAGTTTTCGATGATCTCTGCACGTCTCAATCCTAGGTTGAACTATCAGTTTCTGATATATATGGCTTGCATGTTGTTGAATAAATATGGGGAGGCTTCTAGTTCTCCATCAAGAAAAAAAAATAACGTATGTATCATTAATAGCATAACCATATAAATAAAATAGCTTGTAAATGCCACATCAATCTATAATAAGAATCAAACGCTTACTTCATACATCTTGCTAAAATTTAAAAAATGATAAAAGATAACTAAATTATAATTATATAAAATGATAATAATTATTATAAATGATAAAAATAATTAATATATAAGTTAAACATATATACATTTTAAAAACATATCTAACAAGATTCTTAACTATGGAGATTCACCCCCACTTTATCATGAATATTCTTAATTTGTAAATAGGCTTTGTTATAATACCATGGGACAATACCATGGTTTATCAATACAACATGCCAAAAAAAACTATAACTCATTTCATAAGACACTTCTCATATGAAAATTTCTTTAATTAATTAATTAAAAAAAAAAACTACTTTGGAATTACATCTTGGAATTTTATTTACGTATACTACTAAAAATATTTTATAATATTCTATGGAGGTTAAATACCTACCATCTATCTAGTAATCATTGATAATTAAAATAAAATTATAGAAGTCTTATTCCAAATAAAAAATAAAGAAGAACTTATAACCAGACACATTCATATTTTGTATTATTTTGGTTATTTTAATTTTCGTAACTACACCCAATAAAAATGTTATAATTGTTTATAAAAAATCTGAATTAGTTTGGAAATTTTTTAATGGCTAATTTGTTCACTCATTAAGTTACTATGTACACATATCCATAACCTAAGTAATATTATTCCTTACACCTCCATAAATTAAGAAATGAGTTGATGTATCTAGACTCACAAAAATGGGGCCTCATGCATCAATGTAACATCTAACTCCGTTATAACTTTAAATTAATTATCTTCATTAACAAATTTCCTTGGCTTTCAAAGATATTAGTTTTTCCATCTTTTATATTCATCTAACATTTTTATTTAACATCAAAATCAACTTTTGTTACTTAATTTGGCTTTATTATCTTGGCTAAGAACAACATGAACCATCATTAAGCTCTCCCTAATATAATTGTTTAACTAAAAAACCATACTCTAAGACATTAATATAATTGTCTAACTAAACAACCATACTCTAAGACATGAATTTTGAGTTATTTTTTGTTGCGTAGAATTTAACTCTATAGATTTCTACATGTTTCCTTAAAAATGGCTCTCCACCATTTTAAATTAACACAACTATGGTGTGAGAAAGGATGATGTATCATGGGGGTGGTGGAACCTATGTCTCTCCCTCCAATGAATGGAGGAGACTTGCCACACCATCTCCCCTCCCTATGATGTGGTAGTTCTGAAATCTTCCAAGAGTCTAGGGCACTCTGTTTATGTCACCCAGTTGTTGTAGTGATGTTTTCACTTCTTCGACTTTGTCACTTCACTTTGGACTCCTTTTCCCACTTCTCCACATTGGACAGTGAGTGTTTCTTTCAAGTCCTTGGCTTGGTTTCTTTGTTCCATTCATAGCTTTTAAAAGGGATAACTAACAAGCATAACTCTACTCGTTGTCCTCTATTCACTTTAGTGCTCACCCTTCATAGTTCCTTCCTCGCATATTTTCATTCTTAATCACTATTCATGCTTCATTCCCCATGATGATGAGGCATTGAGCTCAGTACCATAGGGGAGGTGATACTCGCAACTCCTAAGGTGGTTCACGTACCAAGTTCAAATATGAATCCTTGACTTAAGGTTTCATGAGGAGCCTTCTCCAAACATTTAGCATGAGCTATGAGAGGTTGAAGGTTAAAGAGGATACTTTTAAGGAAAATGGCTATCATTTAGAATATGAATCTTGCCAATATTGTAGTTTGGGTTGTTATTAATATCCATGCTCTTGGGTGTGATAGCCAAATCATTCCATGTGAAAATGGGAGGAAATGATTTAAAATATATACTTTACAGTAACATTAAAATAATAAATTAGAACTACTTTCAATAAATGAAAACAAACTGATGTGCTAAAACAAAATGAAAAATGTAACAACCTTTGGGGTAAATGTGCATATAAACAAAAAAACATAATAGGAACAAAAATACAATAAACATATTAGCCATCAAAATCCATATATACATCAGTACATTTTCACACGAAAATCAAGGGAATGAATTTTTCATTAATAAATGCAATAAACCAACCAGTGATGGGACTACCACGTTCCACCCGACCATAGATTGGTTGAGCCAAGTCTCTCTTTAGCCAATCACCCCCGTGCCATATTCCAAGCATGAATGTGGGATCTCATAGAACACATTAGTCAAAAATCATCCAGGGCTTCTAGAGGCCACCCACCTCAACCCATTAAACACTGATTCCACCTCATGGTCGGACATCACCAAAAACCATCATCATATTGGTCTCCATCCAAGCCTTCCAGGGCTTCTAGAGTGTTTGTCCAACCAAGGCTTCTAGAACTAGTAACTCAACCCATAGCTTATACAGGGCTTCCAAAGCGTTTGTCCAACCAAGGCTTCCAGAAATAGTAACTCAACCCACAACTTATACAGGGCTTCAAGACCGTTTGTCTTCCAGCACTAGTAACTCAACCCACCAAGGGCTTCCAAAGCATTTTTCCAACTAGGGCTTCCAGGACTAGTAACTCAACTCAAGCTGTTACATGGCTTCCAGAACGTTTGTTAAGCTAGGGCTTCCAGGACTAGTAACTCAACCCAAGTTGTTATAGGGCTTCTAGAGCATTTGTTCAACCAGGGCTTCCAGGACTAGTAACTCAACCCAAGCTAGGGAAACATGAGAACCAACCAAAACATAACAATGAAAGTAAACCCACAATCACCATGGCTATCCAGGAAATGACAAGGCTAGGAAATCCATTGCCGATCCAGGTAATCCTCCATGACAATGATAGACCATAACCAAGAAACCACATACATGTGACATGCATGTCAAAATTAGTGAATAAATCATACATGCAACTCGATACCTACAAGAAAATCTGATGTAGTTGTTGTTGTCGATGCCTTCTTGCGCATTCATGTTCTTCCTTTGCCTTCTTGCTCCAAGAATCCAAGTATGCCACACCCTCCAAGAGTGTTCCAAGAAAACCCTAAGTCTCCAAGAGTATGAGAGAGAGAGAATAAGGATAGAGCTCCAAAACTAAATTGACCAAGTCTTTCCCACTGATCCTCATAAGCCCTTTTATTAATGAGGCCTTTGTTTTCTTCATTTTTCCATTATTTTCCTTCAATTTCCTCCTCGCATGAAACATGTGACCTTTCACCTTCTTTTTCTCCTAATTTACATTATTTTAATAAATAAATGTGCCAAAATGCCTTTTAATTCCTTAGCTATTGCTTTTTCCAATTTCCTTAGCCATAAACAATCAAATGAACACCCCATAGGATGTCTTGCCCACAATTCATCTTGGAATACATGTCCCATCATCCATGGTATTTATAAATTTTTACATGGAATTTTCACAAGGGCTGTTACAGAAACCCCCCCCCCTGGGGGAACACTGTCCTCAGTGTTCAATGACACCTATAACGAACGTGACTGCTGAAAATAAAACATACTTCCCATGGAGATTTATAACACAGCTCGTTGCAATATTTACAATGAAAGATCTGCTCAAGACATAACATCATAATGACATGACAACATACCGCATGGTGGAGCTTTATAACACAACTCATTATGGTATTTACAATGATCATTCTACTTAATAAAACTCATATGACATCATAACATCATGATAACATAACCACATGATAGCATAATAACATTACACCCATACTGTATAGTGGAGCTTTATAACATAGCTCGTTACGGTATTTACATCCATACACGAGTGTACATATAACAACATCATCAAAATATATATACCAAAACATATGCCAAATCATGTACCAAACATATATCAATCATACACTAATCATCATATAGCATATACCAAAACATCATAAGGCATATATCAAAACAACATATAGCATGTATCAACCAACATAAAGCATATATCAAATCATCATAAAGCATATATCAACCATGATAAAGCATATATCAATCACCATAAATAATATACTAAACCAACATAAATCAAATACTAAACCATCATAAAGCAACTACCAAACCACCATATCAAGATGCTAATTCTTGTAGTCGATTTCAACTACCCAATCAGACATGTTCATGACTCATGTACTACGCACATAACTTCCATAAGTTTTAAAATAAATTAAAATAAATTCACATCACACCTCATTGGTAGCTCGTCAATAAGGTACATTTGCAATCATGTTCACTTGCTCTCACAATAAGTCAAACTAGCATATTTGACCAAAGCAACATGTATAAAAATATCACATTAGGTTAGCTCAAAAAATAACCATCAAAATCATAAATGACATATAACCATCATAAACCATAATCATAGATCATAAACCATAATCATAGATCATAAACTAGAATCATAGATCATAAACCAGAATCATAATTCACATGTAATCATCATATACCAGAATCATAAGTCACATGCATAATAAAACTGAAATACAATATTGATACCTATCCTTCATCGATCCTTGATTCTTTGTTTGTTCTTTTGTATAGACACCGTATTGGTTGCCACACCCAGCAAACATCCAGTGCCTTCTCCTCTACCAGGTGCATAGACACATAGTGTGCATCATACACATACAACCACATGGCATACCACACCATGAAATACATGCATCTACACCTGACATACAACACATACACCTACACCCAGTGTATAAAATACAATGCATCCATCTATACCCGATGTGAAATACCACCCAGTGCATGTACCTACATAGAGTACTACATGCCGCAATACCATGACTACATGATGCATATACATAATACCACATGCCCTCAACACAACATGTATGACATGCACACAATACCACACGTACACCAGTACCATATGCATAAACATGTACACAATACCATATATACACTACACCACCTGCACAACATGTGCACAACATCACATGTACACGACGCCACCTGCACAACATGTACACAATGCCACATGTACACTACACCATTGTACAATGTGTACACAATACCACATGCACGATGTGTACGCAACACCATATGTACATAGCATCACATGCACGACATCTACACAACATTGCATGCCCATAGCACCCTATGTACAACATGTACATGGCACCACATGCTCACAACACCACTTGTACAATCATGTAGACAAAACCATATGTACATAGCACCATATGTACAACATGCACGCAACACCAAGTGTACATAGCACTGCATATCCAACATGTACATAGCATCATCCATGCAGAACACTGCATATCCAACATGCACAGAGCACCATATGCACACACACTGCATATACATCATAAAGATGTTACAATATGTATACAACACCCCATATGCAATATTCGCACCACCCTATTTGTACCATCCTGTACATAACATTGCATAAATAACATGTACACATGCTATGTATACACAACACCACAAGTGCACACATCATAGATGCAACATGTACAACATATAAAACGTATGCTCAACAATAGTACCGCGCATCCAAAACCACATTGTCCTTACTAAGAAACCTTGCATCCAGTGTCTTATCCATGCTTATCCTAGCATGCCGCAAACCACACTGCTTTCACTTTGTTGATTTCTCCTTCAACCTTACCTGTTATAACATATACATAGGCATACTACAAGTATACAATATCAAATCATATCCACATGATACTAATCTCGTATATTTGTCGTGACTATTCTTCCTAATTGATTCCTTGTAAGACCAGGAACCTCTTTAGGTTGTTCTCCTGTATAAACAATCATTCCTCCACAAGAATGATCCCTGAAAACCCTATTAGATAGTAACGTAGATACATGGATATATACATACATATATAAAAATTAGCATAAAACAATCATGATCCTATTAGACAACGACATACATACATACATGTATACATATATAAACTTCAACATAATCATGATCGTAAAATAATTACCAGATATCAAGGTCAAGGTTTAGGGAACTTCATTTATTCATGCAACATTGAGAACAATAGTTCCCAAAATAGCCAAGGCATATGACACCTTTGATCCATTTACTTTACCTTTTTTGGTTACCTTTCTTGTGTCTTCACCACTACTGTCCATTTACCACAATGGACCCAACCAGTCCAACCAACTGCCATAGTCTTACATTTCGTTGTGCTTACTCATGCATAGAGCTTCATCTAGGTCTCATATCATTGGTTGGGTTCCACATATCTCTCCCAATTTCCATCAACTTTCCTCTTTCCCGACCAATTCCCCAAACTCAAAAACATAAAAGGAAAGAACGAAAATAACAACAATAAGACAATCATGAAAACCAATAACAAAACGACTCTGCAAACAAAGTGGCATGGCCATACACTAGACATAAACAAAGCCACAAAACAAGCTCAACAATTCATAAAAGACCAAAAGCACAAGACTAACAACAACCACCATGACTCAATCCCCATGGTTCCTAGTGCATCAAAGGGAAAGCTCAACCTGAGCCTTCTTCATGATTCATGGCAATCTCTCTTGCAATGCAACTCCCTGCATCATGCTCACACATGTCAACCACATGTTCCAAATATTAATATAAACATATTTATCAATTTGAATTCAACTTTTACAAACAATCATGTCATAATCCTTTGTCATTAGATATAATTCTACAACTATCAACTACATTCAAGTACATATCAACTGTCTCAACGCATACATGTTAGTACAATCATCTTAAAACAAAATCATTTGAGCACATACTCATATTAAGAAATCCATCAATCATTCAACCACTTGCAAAGATACCATGTTAAATAAATCAACTAGGCACCAAACACTCAAACACCAAATAGACGCCATAATCAAACAACCAAGCACCAATATACGACATAAGAAAACTCATACCTTAATGTATATCAGGGGAGGCGATCTTGTCTGCACATTCAATCTAGTTAGCATGATATAACTTTACAACACATCAACTCAAACACTCATAATATCACGATGTCCATAACAATATCTAACTAACATTTTCATATCGTAAACTCATACACAATTATAATTCACACATATGCAAATTCAATCTAGATTAGTATGACACCATCTCATAGATATGTCAGTTCATACCTAATTATCGCAACCATAACCATCTGCATAGGTAAAAATAGGTTAACACAATACATATAACATCAAGATCTTCAAGGCAATGAACATAACCATCATGCATATGACCAATCCAAATTACGACATCAAGATCTCAATGAAATAACTCTAATCATCAAGTTAATAGCATATAACTACAATAAGCTATATATCATACTCATCAACAACATACAACATAATCATTATGCTATCTAATATAAAACAACAATAGCAATGCATACAACTACAAGTTACTATCATTGTTGACTATCTGACACATGTGCATATAACCACACTATTCATCTATCTATCATGAATGTAGTAATAACACCAAATACATGTTCATAAACCTAATGTATATAATCCTAATGCATATAATAATCCTTAACTTACATACCTCCATGCCAAACATACATTACCTATATGGCGATATGCTCTTATCCCAAAGTCTAATGTTGCAACCTCATTATGATGATCTGCATCCCTTGCTCTATCTCAACCAACATATTAGCATCATGACATCCAACAACACTATGATGACCTAAATTTCATACAATGACTTCACAAGGCATATTTGACCTACTATACATGCATAATCATAACCAAGACCATACACACATAACAACTACATATACACACATAAAAATGAGTACCAAACCATACACACATCATCCTAGATAGAGTCCAGTCATCAATGCATAACCATATCAACTACACAAACCATGACGCCATGCATGAGAACAACCATTACTCCATTGTACACATTGCCACATGCAACCAATAGTATTCATAAGAAATTTCAAATCAACTACACCTATGTATAAACACATGTAGTCGAACATAAGCGATCAAATCTTGTAATCAACCTACAATATTGATACATGTAATCCAAAATATTGAAAAAATGTAATCTAACATACAAGGATGTAAGTAGGTATCATGAAATCAACATGTAAGCGACATATAATTCATACACAGTGAGTCACATGTTCCAAAAATCAAGACATCGTGTCTATTAATTTGAAGTCAACATTCACCAATACTAACAAGTTATAATCATACCCCCTTACTATCCATGGTCCACACTAAGATAGAAGGAGGAAGCTACTATAATGGCCCAATCTCTAATGTCCAATTATGGAAATGGGATCTCTAAGGCTCTACTAAATTTAACCACACTTGAAAAGAAATTGGTTTTTGTTTATCCTACTTTTGTATGAGATTAAGTTAAAACATTTCACTTATTCCACTTGTAACATAATAACTAAAAACATGCCACTTTTCCATTTCTTTACATGCAAGTTTTCAAATTCTTTGCATGCAAATAGGCATAGATAAACTACATCCATATTATCATACTACAATACTATTACATTTAAAAAATAACATTTTCTTCAAACAATTACCATACTTTTACATTTTCTTCAAACAACTACTATACTATTACATTTGCATGTAAGCATTTCTTCAAACACTTTACATGCAAACTAACATAGCAAATTATTTGCATAAAAGTAAGAATATATCACTACAGAAATACTATTACACATAAATGCTATCCCCAACCACAAAAAACATACTCATTGGGGCATTTTATCAAACAATTTGTATGCAATTAATCACTGAACCATTTAGGAATTTCATCAAACACTTTGCATGCAAACTAATATAGTGAATGATTCAATGCACATATCCTAAACTGTAGTAGTAAAAGTTATGGAAATTGAATCATATGATTTGTGGTATTTTCCCTCACTATGGTTCAAGTTTCAACTTCTGGTATTTCATAGATGAAAAGTTATAACAAAAATACCAGCACAATCTTATTTGGTGCACAATTCTAAGAGTATCCAAAAAGCTTGATTTACACTGGTCATATATCCTAAAATATAACAAATACATGTCTGAAATTTTTATAATAATATAAGCAAGATTTCCTCTCATTGTGGAAAAAATTTCAGCTCCCTAGAGTCCCCAGAATAAAATTTATAACAAACATGTCAGCGTGACCTATTTGAGACCTGATTTTAGGAGCATTCAAAAGGCTCGACTCTCTCTGCTCATATCTCCTAAAATGTTGCAACCCAATATCTGAAATATCTACCACATAATAAATGATATTTCCCCTCAATGTGGATGATTTTACAGATTTTAATAGCCTACATAAGAAAAGTTATTGCAGAAATTCCAACGTGATCTCTTTAAAGGTGCATTCAGGAAGGTCATCTTCCTTAGATCATAAATCCTAAAGTATTGTGAACCAATATCTGAAATTTTTACCACATTATCAGTGGGATTTACCTTCAGTATGGACAATTTTTTTACTTCTAATATTCCACAGAAGAAAAGTTATAACTGATATGACATAAAGGTCTAAAATTTAACCTTTGTTCTTCATTTTACCTATGATAGAGCCCATCTAGTCCAAGTGTTTGAACCATGCTATGATACCACTCTGTAACAACCTCCAGGGTAAATGTGCATATAAAAAAAACATAATAGGAACAGAAATACAATAAACATATCAGCCATCAAAATCCATATATTCATCAGTACATTTTCACATGAAAATCAAGGGAATGATTTTTTCATTAATAAATGAAATAAATCAACTAGTGATGGGACTACCACATTCCATTTGACATTAGATTGGCTAAGCCAATTCTCTCTTCAGTCAGTCACCCACGTCCCATATTCCAAGCATGAATGTGATCTCATAGAACACATCAATAAAAACTCATCCAAGGTTTCTAGAGGCCACCCACCTCAACCCATTAAATAGTGATTCCACCTCACGGTCGGACATCACCAAAAACCATCATCAGATTGGTCTCCATCCAAGCCTTCCAGGGCTTCCAAAGTGTTTATCCAACCAAGGCTTCCAGAACTAGTAACTCAACCCATAGCTTATATAGGGCTTCTAGAGCATTTGTCCAACCAAGGTTTCCAGAACTAGTAACTCAACCCACAATTTATACAAGGCTTCCAGAGCGTTTGTCCAACCAAGGCTTACAGCACTAGTAACTCAACCCACCAAGGGCTTCCAGAGTGTTTTTCCAACCAAGGCTTCGAGGACTAGTAACTCAACCCAAGCTATTACAGGGCTTCCAGAGTGTTTGTTCAACCAGGGCTTCTAGGACTAGTAACTCAACCCAAGATGTTACATGGCTTCCATAGTTTTTGTTCAACTAGGGCTTCCAGGACTAGTAACTCAACCCAAGATATGGAAACATGAGAACCAACCAAAACATAACAATGAAAGTAAACCCACAATCACCATGGCTATCCAGGAAATGGCAAGGCTAGGCAATCCATTATCGATCCAGATAATCCTCCATGACAATGATAGACCATAACCAAGAAACCACATACATGTGACATGCATGTCAAAACTAGTGAATAAATCATACATGCAACTCGATACCTGCAAGAAAATCTGATGTAGTTTTTGTTGTCGATGCCTTCTTGCACTTTCATGTTCTTCCTTTGCCTTCTTGCTCCAAGAATCCAAGTATGCCACACCCTCCAAGAGTGTTCCAAGAAAACTCTAAGTATCCAAGAGTATGACAGAGAGAGAATAATGAGAGAGCTCCAAAACTAAACTGACCAAGTCTTGCCCACTGATCCTCATAAGCCTTTTTATTAATGAGGCCACTATTTTCTTCATTTTCCATTATTTTCCTTCAATTTCCTCCTCACATGCAACCTGTGACTTTTCACCTTCTTTTTCTCCTAATTTACATTATTTTAATAAATAAATGTGCCAAAATTCTTTTTAATGCCTTAGCCATTGCCTTTGCCAATTTCCTTAGCCATAAACAATCAAATGAACACCCCCTAGGATGTCTTGCCCACCATTCAGCTTGGAATGCGTGTCCCATCATCCATGGTATTTATATATTTTTACATGGAATATTCACAAGGGTTGTTACAAAAAACATCACCCTAGTGTGAAAAAAAAACCACCAAAACAGTGAGCTTGGTGTGAATCACTCTCCAACACTTCTCTTAATAATAGTTTTTATTGCTTCGTGTGATATTTAAGTTGAGGAAGTTATAAGTGGACACAAAGATATTTTTCGTTTTGTTTTTTCTATGTTTTTTGCTATAGGTTTTCTAATCACACACAACGAAAGTATTACTATGGTTTATAAAAAATTCAGTTATTTATTTAGTTAGTGAGTTAAGCAACTTTTTATAGAAAAATGGTTAATTTGTTCACTTATTAAGTTATTTTGTACACTTCTTTAAACTAAGTACTAGTAATTCTAACGCCTCCATAAATTAAGAAATGGGTTGAGTGTATTTCCTCTCTCACAAAAGGGCCTTATGCATCAATTTGACATCTATCTCCATTATAACCTTAAATTGACATCCATCTCCATTATAACCTTAAATTAGATTATCATTGTTAAAAAAATTCTTTCGCTTTCAAGTACAATAGTTTTACATTTTTTTATTCATATAACATCTTATTTAACTTCAAAATCAGTTTTTCTTATCTATTTTGGCTTTATTGTCTTGGGTAAGAACAACTTGAACCATCATTAAGCTCCCGATAATACAATTGTCTAACTACACAAGAACACTTAGCACATCTATTTAAGGTGTGATGTTACAATTCTTATTTATTGTATAGAATTTAACTGTATGGATAAGTACAAGCTTCCTTAAAAATAACTCTCCATGATTTTAAATTAATAGTAATCATATTTTTCCCATTATGGGGTGAGAATCCATGTTATATCATAGGAGGTGGTGGGGCCAATGTTACTCCTTGCAATGAATAGATGAGACTTTCCACCCCATCCCCAATTCATATGCCCTCGCAATTACAAAATATTTCACACTCTAAAGCACTTTGTTTATGTCACCTAGTTATTACCACCCTGTGTTCATTTCTTCTGGGATGTTTCAAATTATACTCTCCCTCCTCATCTTGATGGAAAATCTTAGTAATTTTTCACTCATTTTTTGACTTCCCGATAGTGGATAGTGAATGTTTACTTCAAGTCCTTTTCTCTTTGTCTTTCTAGAGAGGTTCATTATGAGCCCAAAAAGGGGGTGAAAGTGTGGTCATGTGATTCCCATCATGGTTTATGTTATAATGAGATTGTCTTTCGGATTAATCACATCATGGTGATTTCCTCAGACATTTCGAAGCATCTAATGTGATTCATCCTCAAGACAAGGGTGAAAAAACCAATCTTTCCAAATAATTAAATAACAAAGATGCATCCAAGTCCAGAGTTAGCTATTAGGAATTATCCATTAGGAATTAGCTGTTAGGAATTAGTTACTAGGAATTTGCCGAAAAAATATTATTTAATTATTATTTATCTTTTATTTGATTATAAATATTAAAATAATGTCAAACCAAAACTAGAATAATTTAATATTTAATAAATGGAGGGGATTGTTAGTTAGGAAATAGCCGTCAATATCATTTTAGTAGAAGAATAATAATAAATTAATAATTTATTTTGTTTTTATGTTTAATAACAATTTGTATTTATGTTTAATTAGACCAAATCGTCATGAAAGACAATCTCATTATCATTATGGATGAGAAAAGTCTAAGATCTAGGTTTATGTGATATTAATGTAATTTTTATCAATGGAAAAATTCAAATATTTAATTAGTTTTCTTCAATACAATTAGGCTATAAGGTAAAATGTTATAAAAAAAGGTCAAAACCTACTACTTTAAAAATAAATCAAAATTATTAATATTAAAATTTTACAATCAAAGTTCACATTAATCTTATGATGCATGCAGTGATTTTTCATAAAAACAAATGGTGGATTTGTCCACTTATTAAGCTACTATGTACACTTTTGTAAACTAAGTGCTATTATTCCTCACCTACATATGCTAAGAAATGGGTTGACCGTATCTTCTATCTCACAAAAATGAGGTCTTGTGCATCATTTTGACATCTAGCTCCATTATAACCTTAAATTAAATTACCTTTGTTTACAAATTTCCTTGACTTTCATTAACATTAGTTTTACCATTTTTTTATTCATTTAAAATCTTTATTTAACATCAAAATCAACTTTTCTTACCTAATTTGGCTTTCTTTTCTCGGTTAAGAACAACATAGACCATTTTTAAGCTATCCATAATACAATTGTCTAACTAGGAAACTATACTCCCCCCACATATATTTAAAACATGAAGTTTGAGTTCTTTGTTGCAATGAATTTAATTATCTTGATTAGTACAAGTTTTCTTAAAAATAACTCCTTGTTATTTTCTTGTTATGGACTTGTTGTGAAAACACATTTTGTTTTGAACTTGAACTCTCCAAAGGTAAAAATCCAATTTGACAAGCACAATCTCCAACAATGTAAATTACAAAGAGAAATCACCTCATCTATGTAAATTATGAACTATTATAAACAATTTTGAGCCTTAGCACAAATTATAAGCATCCATAAGATTATTTCATTATATTGATGTTCAATTTTTTTTTTACAATTGTTATTTACAATGTGTGATGCAATTATGACCATTTAGCTTAATCATCCTAGTCAAACTTTTTAAATTCAAAGTTATATAATGTTATTATAATGTAAAATACAAAAAGTCCTAGACAATGTTCAAAATCATGCAATATTTTATGTGGATAACCAAAAGATATAAACTATGATCTAACATATTTTTTTGAATAACCATTTTATTCTGATTAATTGAGTGTCTAACAGATCACCCTTTAGCTAAAAAGTAATGAGTGGAAGGTATCTATTCTTTCAAAGGCACCTAGGACTTACTCCTTGCGTGAATCCTTCTATTACATGTAGTGGCACACACCCACATGCCCGAGCACATGAAAAAATGTGTCATTAGTAATACTTGAATCTTGGTGAGGTCTACACTACCTATTTTATTTCATCCACCTACCCAAGAATCCCTATTTTTCTTAACAATAATATATGATGAACCACCCACTCTCTAAATTAAAAGCTCACCCCACCATCTATTTTATGTGGTATATGGTGTGTTTATATGGATTTCGTTTTTGTTTCAAGAGACTCCATCCATAATACTTCCCATTGACCTATGAGTGACAGATGTACATGACCACTTTCAACACACTACTAACTTATGCACCAAAATTTGCAAAAATTCACAAAGGAAGGAGAACTTGAATTATATTCCTAGTTTGATCTTTGTTTTATGGTACTTCTTAGAATCTTGCTTCAATCTCCCAAAACCTACACCTACAATATGAGAAAATTATATTGCATTTACTAGTTATTATTCTCTTATCTTTATAGACTAGTTGTCTTCTAGAAATTAATTCATGACATATATGAATAAAAACACAACTACAATTTCACCAAAAATTAATCACATGAATTGAGAAAATAATGCACACATAAAAATTAGACATCAATACTTTTGGAAAAAATAGTCCAAGGAAATTCCTCAAAGGAAAAACCGGTTCCACAAATGAGGGTTTTATTATTTCTTCAACAAATCAAGGATTACATAAATGTCTTTCTTCTTGCTGGCAAAGATATGGCAATTTTTCTCTTCACTATATATGATCAAATGAAACTAGGAAATCAATAACTTCCTCTACAAACCAACTCGAGCTCTCCTAGGAAATTTTCACTTCCTTCTTCAACACACACTAGATAACTCGAAATTTGAATTTTCCTTCTTGATAACTCGCACTACCTCTAGGAAATCAATCTCGTGAAAATATTGCCTCCAAAAACTTGATTGACCAACTTGCACTGCCTTTGAGAAGTTGTTATGGCAACTGGAAAGTGAAACGAGTCTCTGGTAACTCGCACTAGATAAACTTGCTACTTGCACTGCCTGTATCAACATTCCTTCTATAGAATAATTCAACATCCTTCCTTCTCTAGAAAAATTGGAATCACTGTGAAGAATTTCTCCAAAAAATCTCTCCTCAATTTCTCCTTCTGAAACCTTGTTGTGGTGCCTCCCATGTTATCATTGCGCCCTTGCTATCACTACAAAATTTCTTGTTCGAATTATCTCCAAAGGCCCCATTGATATCCTCTTATAATCTCTCATTGACGAATGATTCAATGACCACACTCTAACTCCAATTGATGGCTAAGATCATCTTGGCTTCCTCAAATCACTTCTATAGAATTATCTGGTACAAAATAGATTTGTTTCAATTAATCCTAATTAATTAAACAATTTCCATAAGTTAAACTTGGGAAAATAATCAAAATTGGTTAATTAAATCTAATTAAGACATTTCACTTAGAAACTTTTTCTAGATATTGGAGACAATTAATCCCCATGTTCTCCTAGCCTCATAGACACCATTTTAGACTAGAAACCCTATTTGAGCTACAAAAACTAACACTCTCACTTAGTGACGAAGGTGTTCTCCACGAATCCCAAATTATCCTTGAATAAAACAAACTTTTTTTACCCAAGGCTTTCTTCATAATATTGTAGCCAAACTAATCCACACTATACAAAATCCCTCATGAAGTGGTATCTGATTGATCTGGATTTAAACAGGAATGCAAAAAATTATAGAGATAACCATAAATACAAAGATACAACGGAGATAATACTTCATTTCATTAATGTAAAACATTGAAATATGCTTACAAATAGAAATGGAAATAAATTAGCTCGGGTGATGGTAGCTTATCTCTGAGGAGAGATGTGGTGGCTACATGCCTTTGAACTGTCTTACAATGAGGCTCGAAGACATATTTATTGTTGAGAAACAATGGAAAACACTAAACATCTGAAACCCTAGGAGATGAAGCACCAAACTATGGGCCCCATTTTGGGTAAATTGGTACATTAACTTCCCGGGGTTATAAATTTGGCATACGATCTTCGTTTGAAGCACACGATACCTCGTTAGAAAGATCTGTCCAAGGACTAAAACTTTGGGATAAAAAACATCAATCCTTGGCCCCATGTTTCTCCCAGTTTTCCCAGAAAACGTCCTTTAGGGCCTCAAAATGGCTCTAGAAGTTTAGGACCTGAAAAACTGCGAAAAATAGTAAATTGTGCTATAAATAAGGAAATTGAAAAACTGAAAGAAACAATGGTGGGGGTACAAGTGGAATTGGAGGGTGGCCACCAATATCCACCTAGATCATTCCTCCCCCTTAGGAAGCAATGATCCCCATTGTGTTGAGTTCCTCCGTGAGATGAGGAAACTTCTACTGAACTTGGTATGTGGTGAGCCACTTGCCCTGGTGAAGGAGTTGGCCTGCTTTGACAACTCAATACAATTGGATCTTCTGCTAGAGCATGTGCTTGATATACATGTCCATGATCTGATAAGTTACATCTTCTTCCATGCAATCTGGATTTAACTCTGTTGGTTTGAGTTGTTCTGCAATGTTGGATGTGTCTAGTAATGGTGGAAAGTATGGTCGAACGCAGTCCACATTGAACACTGGGTGCAAGCCAAGGGATAGGGGAATTATGAGCTCAAATGCATTGTCTCCCACAACCTTGGTGATGGTGTAAGGACCATATCGAAGTGGTCTGAGTTTCCGAAGGCTCCGATAAGGCGTTCCTTTTGCAAATGCAACCAGACTTTGTCACCCACCAAAAACTTGTGTGGCATCCGATGTTGATCATGTCATTACTTGTACTTGGCATTTGATTTCTCCAGAATGTCATGGAACTACTGGTGGATATGTTGGATTTGCTCAATGAAGTTTTTTTCCTTATCTGTGTCAGACTAGACATGAGTCGAATCTGCCTAAGTAGCTGCAAATTGCATGGCCACATCAATGGGACATAATGGCTAGAATCCCAAACCCACCTAAAAAGGGTTATGGCTAGTCGAGATGTGGAGAGCCTGGTTATAGCTATGCTTAACATAGGGGAGGCTCTTATCCCATGTGTGTGGATTCTTTGAGTTGTACATGCGTAAAATGTGTACGATCATCCTGTTGAAAAACTCTATCTGGACATCAATTTGGGGATGTAAGGTTGTGGACTTAGTGAGTTTGGTGTCTAGCATAGACCAGAGACTAGACCAAAATGTATTGAGGAACCTACTATCCCGATCTGAGATGATATATTGTGGGATCCCAAAGTGTACCCACACTCATTCAAAGAAGAGTTTAGCAGTGGCTTCTGCTATGATATTCTTCTTGCAGGCAACCATAGTGGCCATCTTTGAGAACCTGTCGATGACCACAAAAACACAATCGTTTCCATGCTTAGTAGAATGAAGTCTTGAGATGTAATCCATGGAGATGGATTCCCAAGGTCGACTAGGGGTAGGTAGTGGAGTATAGAGGCCTTGCTTCTTGATGGTTGATTTGGCAATGGTGCAAACAGTGTAGGATCTGATGTACTTCCCGACATCCTGTCGAAGATTCGGCCAATAAAAATACTTCTGCAATAGTGCCACCATTTTCCTGAACCCGAAATTCCCAGTAGCCCGACTGTAGTGTGCTTCCCAAATCATCTTGGCACACTCACTTGAAGGAACACAAAGGTGACCCAGGTGGCATAACAGGGCATCCTAGAGGTGAAAATATGGAACATGTTGACCCTCCAAGAATGTTTGGTATATATGGCCAAATTTTGGGTTGCTTTTCTAGAGAAGTGGCCAATTAGAAGTCTCGTGCCCATAAGAGTTTAGCACGGTGGTTAACGCCATGATCGGTGGTCGACTGAGGTAATCTGCAACATTATTGGTACTCCCCTTCTTATACTTGATATTCAAATAGAATTGTTGTAGTTATGTGGACAACTTTTGATGGCGATCATTCTGCAACTTCCCTTGCATCTGTATGAACTGCTGGGGCCAATGGTTTGTGTGGATGGCCATTTCCTTCCCCAAAATGTAACGCTTCCATTTTTGGCAGGCCTGCATAATGGAATACATCTCTTTGTCATAAGTGGGATACTTCTAGAATATGTCTATAAGTGTCTCACTGTGATATGCCACTGAATTCCTGTGTTGAGTAAGGACTATCCCAATAGCATAGTCAAGGAAAATTTTAAGGACGGAAAATTTTCTTGAAGTTTAAAACATTGGCGAATCTCGCCAATCCGTAATATGAAAAATATAAAATGTTTATTGATATATTTGTAACATATTCAAATTTATAATGATTTTATATATAGTCTCTATATCATGTTGGCGATTTTTAAGGTAAAATAATTCTATATTCTAAAATTTGGGCGAATTGTCTTTCATAAAAATTGGAAATTGGCGAATTTTTTTTGTGGAAAATCATGGAAAATTAGCCCACTGGGCGAACATTAGCCCCTAAAATTTTCCATGAGCATAGTCAGAGGCATATGTCTCAATCTCAAATGGTTGTTGCAAGTCTGGTAATGCAAGTATTGGTGCCAAGCAAAGGCGATGTTTCAACTCTGTGAATGCCTTCTGTTGAGATTTAGAACAAAATTTTTTTGCTTTCACTCCTCCCTTGGTGACTTGACTCAAGGGAAAAGTGATATGAGAAAATCCCAACACAAACTTGCGGTAGAAGTTGGCAAGACCCAGAAAGTTGTGAAGCTCTGTCAGAGTGGTTGGAGATGGCCAATCCCGAATGACTTGGATCTTGGCTAGATCCACATGCACCCCCTGTTCATCAATAATGTATCCCAGATATTGAACTTGGGTAATGCCAAAAGTGCATTTCTCCAAATTGGCACATAACTTGTGTTGCCGCAGTGTTTGGAGAACCTGTCGGATGTGGTGGAGGTGCTCTTCCCAAGTCTCGCTGAAGATCACACTGTCATCCAAGTATACCACTGCAAATGAGTTGGTGAATGGCCACAATATGTCATCCCTTAGCCTCATGAAGGTTGCAGGAGCATTCGTCAACCGGAAAGGCATAACCAGCCATTCAAAAAGGCCCTCCTTGGCTTTGAAGGCAATCTTCCACACATCGGAGGGTTCGATTGGTACCTGGTGATATATTGACTTCAAATCGATCTTGCTAAAATATTTTCCCCCCTTCAGTTAGTCCATAAGGTCATCAATCCATGGGATCGGGTACCTATTCCAGACAGTGATCTTGTTCAACGCCCGATAGTCAATATAGAGTCTCCAAGTCCCATCTTTCTTCTGTACCAACACGATTGGACTCCCATAGGGCGATGAACTCGGTCGGATGTGACCATACAGCAGAACCTGCATCTACCTCTTGATTTCATCGTTCTCCAGAACGAAGCACTGATATATTGGTCCATTGTCCAGCAGCACACCTGGGATCAGATCGATGGAGTGCTTGACCTAACAATGCAAAGGAACCCCTATGGGGGAGTCAAAGATTTCCTCATACTCCTCCATGACCTTTTTCTTCTGTAGTTTTCGTGAGAAGGGGCCCTATCTAGAGGTCGTGGACACCATCTTCCTCTTTCCTTGAGGGTGTATCATCAAGAAAAAAATTTCCCAGTTTTGGAAATAAGCTTACTGCATTTGTTTTGCAGTAACGAAGGAGATGGTAGTAGGAGGTGCTACCTCCAATATCCTGTACAACTTATTTCCCAAATTAAAAATAACATTGTGAGGCCTTGACTCATATATAGCATGTCGCTTCCACAAGTATGTTTGGCCTAATAATACATCACAAACATCAAGGGGAACAACATCACACAATACCTAATCTATGAAGGGCTTGATGTTGTATGGAAGGTGACACTGCTGGCTCATGCAAAGATCATATCCTTGCTGAAGCCACCCGATGGTGTACGATTGTGGATGTGTTGTGGTCGGTAAGCCTAGCTACTTCACAAACTCTACCGAAATGAGGTTCTTTTGGCTCTCACTGTCGACAATGAACTATAGTGGGGAGCCCTTTACCCACATCTAGGAGTGGAAGAGGTGCTCCTCCTCCTCTCGATCTTTGGATTCCTCCTTCTATATCTTTGTGGTGGGAATGGTGGCATTAGGCTCCGCATCGATAATATGCTTCCCCTTTTCATTCTCCTTATCGGGTTCTAAGTCAATGTCTGAACATGCATCAGATTCTAAAGACTTTAACTCGGCCACTACTGACTGGTTGGCCTGAAACTCACTTGTGTTGTGAGTGGAGCTCTTATGGAACTCACACCACTTTCTCGTGTCCTCCTTTGGCTTCAAAGTGTTGTTCTTTGCTTGCAGCTTTGGCGGGTTGTCCTGGGCCACCCCGCCTTGGCTTTGTCCTTTGTTCAGTGGTTTCGGTGTGCCTTTCCCTTACTTCGGATTTGATGATCCAAAGTCTCACTTCTTCTGTTTAAACTTATGCTCGATCTTGACAGTGTATCGATACACCATGCCAAGTGAGGAGATGTCCAGGAACTCCATCTTGTCATGGCTATACCTATGTAGGCAGCCACGGTATTTGAGTACCAAATGTAGCTCAGAATCCTTGATACCCAACTTTGTGTGAATGGTATGAAAAATATTAGTTAACTCCAACATGTTTTTGTCCCTTCCCTACCACAGCATGGTCCACTTTATGTATTTATACTCATAGCGTCTCATAGGGTAGTACTTCTCCTTGATGGCATTCCAGAATGAATTTCAAGTGGGTGCAGCTAAAGATAGTGAGGCCGTACTTTCATCCTTCTGCTCGCAATAGGTTTCCCACTAGTCCTTGACGTGGGGGGTGGCTTTGACAAGAGCGAAGGTAATCTTTTCCCCGCTGGAAAAATCATGAACAAAAAAATACCCTTCTAGAAAATTTAACCATTTATGTACAACGTTCACATCTATCTGATCCTCAAATATGGGAATGTCAAATTTAACCTGTACCTTAAAGGGTGTGGCACTTCCAAAGTAGCTACTAGAAGTAGATGTGTCGCCCCTAGGTAGCCAGTGAAGGATCCGAGAAAAGTTGTCCATCATCACATTCCTTTGTTGCTCGAGGGCCTCTTCGAACAAGATTTTGATAGAATCTCCTGCCCCATCGTCTTTCTTTTCATCCGCCATGGGAGGCCGTTGGGATTTGTGAGGATGGTCTTGTAAAGGTTCGACCAGTTCAAGCCCTAACTCCTTATATCCCGACCTTGTTGGGGACATGCAAAGAAAAACAAAGAAAGAATAGACCCCTCTAATACCATTGATCTGGATTTAAACAAGAACACAACAAATTACAGAGATAACCATAATTACAGAGATAAAACAGAGATAATACTTCATTTCATTAATGTAAAATACTAAAATATGCTTACAAATAGAAATGGAAATATATTAGCTCGGGTGATGGTAGTTTATCTCTGAGGAGAGATGTGGTGGCTACATGCCTCTGAACTGTCTTACAATGAGGCTCGAAGGCCTATTTATTGTTGAGAAATAATGGAAAACCATAAACATCCAAAACCCTAACCCTAGGAGATGAAGTGCCAAACTATGGGCCTCATTTTGGGTAAATTGGTACATCAACTTCCCGAGGTCGTAACTTTGGCATACAATCTCCATTTGACGCACACAATACCTTGTTAGAAATATCTATCCAAGGACTACAACTTTGAGATGAGCAACATTGGCCTATGGACCAATGGTGCTCCCATGTTTCCCAAAAAATGTCGTTTAGGCCCTCAAAATGGCTCCAAAAGTTTAGGACCCGAAAAAATGTGAAAAATAGTAAATTGGGCTACAAATAAGGAAAGTGAAAAACTGAAAGAAACAATGGTGGGGGTCCAAGTGCAATTGGTGGGTGGCCACCAATATCCACCTGGATCATTGATGTTGATATGTTTCGACCTATCATGAAACATTGGATTCTTAGATAGCTGATGAAAATTTTATTATCATAATAGATATTGGTCCACTCTAACTTCTAACCAAATAGTGCCACAAGCAACTTCTAAAGCTATATATCCTCATAAGTAGCCATGCTCACTACCATATATTATGCATCTACAAAACTCAATGCCAAATTTTTTTCTTCTTGTAGTACCAAGAGACAACCCATAATCCAATGTTGAAGCAATTTGCATGTACATGATTCTTTGAAAACCAATTCATTCAAGTTTCCCCTTCATTTCAAGCACACACCTTTCAAGTTCAGGAATCCCTTTTTTTCCTCCCTAATTCCTTGAGTGATGCATTTCTTGGTAGGGATTCCTTGCATATGAACAGTTGAGATTTATGAAGTCTTATAGCCATGATATCCCTATGGATTTCTCTAAATAGCAAAACAATTTTTTCATTACATAACTCATGGTGATCAATGTATGTCCTAGGATTCTAGTGTCACCAAAATGGCCTGATCCCAAGTATTTTTAGCTTCACAACCATCATCTAACCTTCCTGGATATAACATCATCTCACCTATATCACAAGCATACAATTTTCATGAGATTAATATTAATTATTTAAATCAAATATTCTTCCTTTTTTATTTTTTCCTAAATTTGCTTCATATATGAATCAAATTTCATAAATATGAGATTCGTGTCATGATGTTTGAATCCTGCATGTGGTAGTACTCGGCCTTCATTATGATAACTAAGATCATTTCAATAGCCATATCTACTTTCAATCAACCAAATATTGGTAAGTTTTCATACATAAAATATTTTCATTGTGAGATTTATAACATCTCCTAAATTTATCTCAAAATTATTATACAAATGATTTAATCACTTTCAATTAATTTAAAAATAAATTGAAATGAAGTTATCATTGCATTATTTATTTGCATCACAATCATTCCAAGAATTCCATCATGAATTCAAACATTTATTCCAACAACCAAATGGTCAAAACTAAAAGATACATATCTCTAAATGAAGGAATAATAAGCTTCTACTTTGATTTTAAAAATGAGAGATTCATGCCCACTCACTCCACTACTCAACAATTCCTCAAAATTATTAGAAGTTGTTTCTTTTCATGACTTTCAATCATGCAATTGATTGTCTCATATAAACAAGCATGCACTCAATGCACCAAGCATATGTACCATCATGATTCATAATATGAGTGTCATGACCAAATCATACCAAAGTAACTCATGGATGCATCACATATATTCTAGCAATCTTTACACACTTAAGGTTTATTTCCTTTGTCATAACTCACTAAGTATTAACGACAAACTTGTTTTCATATATCAACAATTCCGTACAATTTTCACATTAACTAGGAAAAACCAATCCTTCAATTACATGTTCCTTGCCATCAAACTCAATGTTATATGATAGAATCACTTGTCTCAAGCTTAAAACTATTGGGTAAATACTCATGGATTCAGGAACACAATTTTGATCCCTACATTTGCTTCATACATCCCATTTTTTTATGCATTCTCTCGATGCATTACAAAACATATTTGATCTCATGAGTGTATTATTCACTCATATAATATTTTTTCAATATGGAATCTCAATGCATGCACACATTATTAAGATTTTACTAAATCTTTTATTCTAACAATTGTCCATCTTAACCACACCCTTTCTTGGGAATCCAAGGAATATATGCATTAATTTTAAAAACAAAAAATAATAAATTTAGCTGAAATGAATTCTTACCCAACTCCTTTACCTTTTAACCTTGCTTGCTACTTGTCCTACAAACTTGGCTACCATCACATGCAATATTAGCTAAGATATTTTCAAGGAGTTCAGTTTCCTTCTTAGCATGCTTGATTTTGCAACATTTAGCAACTCCTAAAATTATATCAACCTCACATAATAGTCATAACTCTATCATTTCATTTTCTTACACACAAGTTTCAATTAATATTCATAAAGGGATTTTGCACTATGTATCAAATTTACACATTCAAGAAATGCCTTCAATCATGCACTCAAACATGTCCATATACATCTTGTCATGCATGTGCCATACGTGCACATATTCCATGCTATTCATATAAATTTAATTTTCAACCTCCCTTGTTTTCAGTCATTCACATGACAAGTCTCATAAGCATAAGCACACTACTTTCTTTCATGTGGTAGTTAACAACAAGATATTACTCTTGCATACTTTCCATATGAACAATCCAAGTGACATGGAATCCATAAGGTAACCTTACTGTATTTCCCAAAATATAGCAAGTACCAATTTCTATTTTCTTACCATTGACACAATCATATTATCTTTATAGATAAAATATATCAACCAAGCACAATTTTTAGTTAAGGGATACTCCCTTCATAAGGAATTTTTACAATTATGGCTCCACTTTCCATATAGTTCATATTGAACCAGTCAAGACCTCCTTAACTAACACTTTATCCACATATAACCTCTAATTCAACTCCCAATTTCTTCCTTATAACTGCTATGGGGTCCCTCCCCCTTGCACTCATGTGCATACCAACTGCCTCAACACACATTATATTAGTATAATTCTCTTAGAACATGATCATTCCTTCATGTAATATCACAAGAATATACTCAAATCATGCACTTACTTAGGAATTCAAATAATGCTTTAAGTGTGTGTAAAAATCAGGAGTCGTAGTCAATAATTCTTAGAACACTTATCTAGAGAAAACCATTGATTGGAAGAAAACCTGTTATTTTCTCTTAGCCATAGAATTTCCTACTCTTGTTTTGTTCAACAGTGGGCCATTCTTAGGTTGGGCCATGAATCCACAAAGACATTAGCTTACAAAGATCCAAGCATGATACATAACCAATACTGAAAGAAAAAATGTCAAGGTACCAAACCCGACATCCTCCAACCAACATGCTTACATCAACCATCAACCCCTATATTGACCAACTAGGGATTTCTAGAGTCTTACGGAATCAAGAGTTAATATTTCCCTCACAAGTCTCTAGGAACCTGCCAATCCCTCACTTGGCCAAGGTACCAAACCCGAAAGCATTCAACCAATAAGATCACACCCCCTATTAGCCCACTCAACCCATCGTAGTGCACCCCACTTATCTAATCACAAAGGTCCCTTGGGTTGTGTCACTACCCTTCTAGGGTCTCCAACTTTGGTTGGCCAAGGATGTCTCAGAGCCCTGTGGCTTATAGGAGTTTCATTTTCCTTCAGGGCTCCAAGTACTCTCCAAACCCCACACACAAATACTTGACACTATACTCCTCCCTCTGTAGCTCCATCATTCCACAAGGCAACCAAAGGAGAACTGCACTCACAACACTATCACAACATGCATAGGTGTGACTTGTATCATTCTCTCATTAGCACCTTATCTTCCATAGCATTGATTGCACAAGACTACATGCATCGACTTCACTGGATTCCTAATCATGTTGTCAACATGTTCTTGGTTACATGTTCACCATTAATGACTACTAGGCATTTGAATTATGTTATAACAATAAACTACTCTAAGTCTTTATGCATCCACATCCATTACTGTATGCACCTAGCATATCACTATTTAATATATATTCAATGGATGTGCATCTTTGAATTATTTCATCACTTTCGTTTTTATCATTCCTATGTTATTATTCACATGTATATGAAACTTCTCATAACATTAAAGAAATATATTAAAACTAGGAAGAGATAAGTTAAGTGATGCCCCCTTAATACTTATGATTTCATCACTCGGCCATAAACATTTTCAATTCTATTGGGATGCTTTACAAAATCTAGTCATCATATTGTATTTTTATATTGCTACATCAAGCTCAAGTCGATCTTCAAGTAGCATCAATTTATTCATATATACAACACAATTATTTCACATAAGTACACAAGCATGCATAAAATAGTTTGTCTGAAAATTGTAATAAAACAACTTTCACACATTTCTCCAAATGCTTTTCATGCAAATAGGCATAAATCAGCTAGAATAGTACTATCATACAACAATGTTATCACCATCCACAAATAACATTTTCATTGGGAAATTTCATCAAACAATTTGTATGTAATGAATCACTAAACAATTTATACATTTCTTTAAACACTTCGCATGCAAACTAATATAACAACTTCCATGAGGCATATCTCCTAAATTATAGTAGTCCAAGTTCTGAAAACTCAACCAAATGATTAGTAAGAGTTCTACTCATTATGATCCAAGTTTTATCATTTGGAACCCCCAAAATAAAACGCTATAGTAGAAATTCCAACATGACCAATTTGATACATGGTTTTAGGAGCATCGAGGAGGCTTGAATTCCTTTGATAATGTCTCTGAAAATATCACCAACTTAGATCCATTTAACATTGTATCTATCATGCACTGAGAGGGATCAAATCCCTCGAGGTGCAAACCTTCTTTTTAGAGTGTATATTTTGCAGAAAGGTCTGCACCTCAAGGGATTTGATCCCTCTCGGCGCATGATAGATACAGTGTTAAATGGATCTAAGCTGGTGATATTTTTAGAGAAACAATGTCACATTTTTAGATTATCATTATTATGTATATGTTTGAGATTAACATCAAAATTCAAAGGAAATAGATGTGCAGAATTAATCCCCTTGCAAAGTCAAAATTAATAGGAATACCTATAATTAAAAGGAAATAGATGTGCAAAATCAATCCTCCTGCAAAGTGAAAATTAATAGGAATACCTAGAATTAAAAGGAAATAGATGTGTAGAATCAATCCTCCTACAAAGTGAAAATTAATACTCAACAAGATTGTCTCCCTTCTACGTCACCAACTAATTACTAATATACAATTACATATATTCAAATATATATATATATATATATATATTCAAAAATTACTAATAGATAATTGCATAAAATAATGTATTTATAATATTTATAAGAGGAAAAGATATATTTATAAACATTCAAAACAAATCAAAATATTCTTGAAGGAGATGCGATAATTGTTTGGAGAAACAAATAATGTAAATATTTTATAGTTCTAGCCACTCATTAAAAAAATCAAAAATACATTATTTCTTGACTTTGCTCAATAGACTATAGATAAAAGATCATCATTTCTTTTTTGAAGGAAATAAATTATTTCAAATATTAGAAAATAAACAAATATTTCAAGAGTAATCTTGATGCAATAAATTATTAAAACTACTCTTCAAGATATATTTATTAATGCATAGAGGGACACTATTGAGAATTAATTAGTTGTTAGAGGTTGTGATACCTAAAATTAAATGAAATAGATGTGCACTATCAATACTCCTGCAAACTATTGACAAAATTGTCTCCCTTATTCATCACTAACTATTTACTAATATATAATTACATACACATATAAAAATATAACACAACAATTATAACATTCAAAAACATTATCATCCAAGTCCAAACATATAAACACACAAAGCACTCAAAGCATCCAAACACATATGTACAAAGCATTCAAGGCAAGAAAAATAGACTAAATTAATGAACAGAATGATATGATCATGCCAAAGAAAGAAAGAAAAATGTGAATTTTGATGTTAATCTCAAACATATACATAATAATGGTAATCTAAAAATGTGACATTGATTCTGCACATCTATTTCCTTTTAATTCTAGGTATCGGAATTTCTGACAACTAATTAATTCTTAATAGTGTCCTTTCAGGTATTTACTAAATATATCTTGAAAATATTTTTCCTTAATAATCTAGAATGTCAATATTAACAACATCTAATGCATATAATGCAGGCAATCAAATAAGATTAGAAAATAACATCTACACTGAAGTCAAGGCATCTAATGCAATCAATCAAATGAGATTAGAATTCAACATCTACACTGAAATCAATGTGTCGAGTGAAAGCAATCAAATAGGATTAGAAATCTAATTCTACATTGAAATAAATGCATCTAGTGCAAGCAATCAAATAGAATTAGAAATAAACATCTAAATTGAAATCAATGCATCTATAGAAAGAAATCAAATAGGATTAGAAATCAACATCTACACTGAAATCAATGCATCTAGTGCAAGAAATATTCTTCCCTCTCTCTCCCCTCCATCAAATCTTAAAAAATATTTTTAATAATTTACAGTCTCAAGATTAACAACATCCAATCCATCTAATGTGAGAAATCAAATAGGATTAGAAAATAACATCCACAAAAAACTTAATGTGTTTAATGCAAGCAATCAAATAAGATTAGAAATCAACATCTACATTGAAATCAACTCATCTAGTGCAAGAAATAAAATATAATTAGAAATCAACATCTACACTTAAATAAATGCATCTAGTGCAATCAATCAAATAGGATTAGAAATCACCATCTACACTGAAATCAATGCATCTAGAGAAAGCAATCAAATAGGATTATAAATAGACATCTACACTGAAATCAATGCATCTAGTGCACATAATAAAATATAATTACAAATCAACATCTACACTCAAAATCAATGCATCTAGTGCAAGAAATCAAATAGGATTATAAATCATCATCTACATTGAAATCAATGCATCTTGTGCAAGAAATATTCTTCCCTCTCTCCCCTCTCCATCTATATCTATATCTCTCTTCATCTATACTTCTTTGGCTCTATACCTCACCCCCCCACAAACACACACGTTCTCTCTCTCTCCAGATATAACTATCTCTTCCACGCTCCTTCCTTTTGTCTCTCTCCTCATCCCTCTCTTCATCTCCCATCTATATCTCTATCTCCTTTTGCCTCTCTTTTGTCTCTCTATATCAGCCCCAAATCATACACACTCTTTATCCATATCTATATATCTCTCCCCCTCCCTCTCTCCCACTTTTATTTCTCTTTCATCCTTCTCTCCTCTCTCCCTCTCTCTCTTTGCCTCATCTCTCTGTCTCTCTCTTTGCCTCATCTCTCTCTTTCTCTCTCTCTCTCTCTCTCTCTCTCTCTCTCTCCACCTTTCTCTCTATATGTATTTCTTCTTACCGACCTCCCTCCCCCCTCCAGTTCCCTCTCTCTCCCTCCCTCTTTGTCCCTTTCTCTCCCACCTCACTCTATCTCCCCACCCCCTATCTTTGCCCTCCAAGTCTGTCACTACCTCCCTCCCTCTCTCCTCTCTCCTTCTCCCCCCTTCCTTCCATCTCTCCTTCTTTGTCTCTCTATCTCACCCCAAAACATACACACTCTCTCTTGTCACTCCCTCTCTCTCTCTCCACTTTTCTCTCTCTGTGTCTTTCTTCTTCACTCCCTCTCTCCCCCTCCAACTTCGTCTCTTTGTCCCTCCCTTTCTCCTCCTCACTCTCAAGTCCTCTCTATGGTCCTTCCCCTCTCTCCCTTTCTCTCCTACCTCCTCCTCTCTCTATGCCCTCCAAACTTGTAACTATATATCCCTCCCCCCCTCTCTCTCTATACCCTCCAACCTTGTCATTATCTCTCCCCCCCTTCATTTAATTCTATTTTAATTAACTCAAAATTAATTATTTAAAGCTAATTTCCTCAAAAAAATTGACTTTGACTTAATCACCAAGGTCCAATGGTCCAAATTTTCTTTTGAGACAATAGTTTACAGAATGCTTCAACCGCTATTCTAGCCAGAGACCAACATGACTAGAGACTCAAATGACTCTAATTTATAGATAAATCCTCCAAATGGAAAAATAACGGCTAGTTTTTTTTATCATTGTCAAAATAATCTTGGTCGTTGATAAATACTTCAAGATCTTTTAATCTTGGCCCTTGACTTCCTATTTTTGAAGAATTTTCGAATTTATCATTTAATTCTATTTTAATTAACTCAAAATTAATTATTTAAAGCTAATTTCCTCAAAAAATTGACTTTGACTTAATCACCAAGGTCCAATGGTCCAAATTTTCTTGAAAAAGACCATATTCCCTTTGTGGAGGACATTTAAAATTTGATTCTTTCAAGACCCACGATTTTTTCCATTTCGAAAATTTATTTTCCTAGACAATTTAATTTTAACTCTAATTAATTCATTTTCTAGCTTAGGATTTAATTTTAATTTTCTACAAAAAATAATTAATTTACGCATGAGGGGATTAAGTATTTTTCCAACCATCTAATACATATGATTTTTCATTTACAAGACTCAAAGAGGGAATACACATTTTTCTTAGACTCTCAAGACACATAACCTGTCTCCCCTATCTCTCTCTTACCCTTCTCTCCCTCCTCTCTTTCTCTCTCTCTCTTCATTCCTCCTCTTCCCTCTCCTTCATTGTATATCCTCCTCTCCCTTGTCACTTCCCCTATCTCTTCACCTCTACCACTCTATGTCTTTGTTCTTCCCTCCATATATATCTAGAGTTAATATGTCATGACAAATTAATATATATTATAATATAAAAAATTGAATATTATATTAAATTTAATATTGCATTAATCTAAAGTTATTAAATTTACTAATATTAATATTATAATATATTAATATTAATATTAAATATAATATCAATATTAGATTTAATGATGTTTTTTACATGGCATGATAGAAAAATTTGTAATAAATCTACATCAAATTAATATTTTCAAATATCACAATTTTGATGTGGAAATATTTGTCTTTAAATATTTTCATATATCCCTAGGATATGGATTTTCATTTTAAAGATTCATTTTTACGGAATGTTTAGTTAAAAGAAATATTAAAAGATTTTGGAGTAAGATTTTTTATTCTTTATGTTGACTTAACATTTTTCCTTTGATTTAAGAAATGGAATTGGCTTTAGTAATGAGTAAAAATGTTTAAAATTTTACCTAATTTGAAATTTCAACGTGGTAAAAAAATATCTTAAAGGTAAATTTATGATCCATTCAAATTCACTTGTATGAGAAAAGAACTATTAAAAGCATGAGATAATTTACTATCCATTCAAATACATAGTTATATTTTAATATTTAATCTTAGTCCATTGGCCAACATTAGCAGTAATTATTTTTATTATTTTTTTGAGACGTGACATGATGTGAACTATTAAAAGCATGAGATAATTTACTATCCATTCAAATACATAGTTATATTTTAATAATTAATCTTAGTCCATTGGCCAACATTAGCGAATTTATTTTTTATTATTTTTTTGAGATGTGGCATACTTACACAGCGGGGTCATACTAGGTTGTCGCCTCTTGGAGCAATGACCTAAGATCTAAAAGTTGGAATAGATGATTAATGAAATTTCCACTCACCATGGTCCAAGTTCTCCTTCTAGAACCTCCGAGAAGAAACATTATAGTATAATTCGAAACTACATGTTTTATGCATGAATTTAGGAGCATCCAAGAAGATTGACTTCCTTTGATTATATCTCCTAAAATATCATGATTCAAGATGTAAATATTGGACCAAATGATCAGTGGAATTCTCCCTTACTATGTTCCAAGTTAAAAGTTTTGGAACCTCCTAGAAGAAAAGTTATAACCAAAATTCTAACATGATATATTTAAATATGCCTTTGGGAAGCCCAACTTCCTTCTTAAAATTTCATAACCTATGATCTGGAAATTGGAAATCAAGGAGATTTCCCCTCGCTATGCTCCAAGTTTCAACTTCTGGAACCTCCCACAAGAAAAGTTATAGCAGAATGCCAACATGACCTATTTAAAAAAGAATTTAGGAAGCCTATCTTCCTCAACCAATGTTGTTACAAAATTTATTACTTATAAGAAGCTACATCAAAATAGTACTACAATTACAACCATGATCCATTTGTCGAAGTGTAAATGAATGTACATAAAAACTTGTTGGAAAGAGAAATTAAATGATCACATTTTCCACTAAACCATCTATGCCATAATTATCATTAACACAAATACATATTTATTAATTACATCCAAAAAAATATGGGAAAATGAAGTAGGGTGAGCCATGTTCCACCCCACCATATGGTTAGTTGTGCCACAATTTTTTCACAATTGGCCACCCGTTATACTATACTTTGATTTTTTGAGAAAAACTTAACTCGGGGGTATTTCACACACTTAAATTTAGACCAAATTTTAAAAGTGTTGTACATAGAATTACTCCACTTTTATTTTTAGTTAAAATTCAGTGATTCTTAATTTCATAGTTATATGTACATTCCCCAATTCCCCTAACTTACTAAATTCTTTAATTTTGTCATTATATATTTTTATACATTTTATATATATATATATAATTAATTAATTATTGTTCTTTATCCACCCAGACGTAATTGTCATATCAAGCTTAGCTTGGGGATCTATAAGTGACTGTTTAGAAAGATAATTTTACATCCCTAATAAGTAAACTCTTGTTATTTAACCAAGAAATATGGTCTCCATATTCTTGTCTCTCATATAGACACCTTTCTTATTTTATTCTTAAAGATTCCATATCTTTGCCAAGGTCAATCAAGACTTGGTTGTGACTCCATATACATATGTTGGAAACATTGAAAGGCTTCCCCCCATACTTTACACAAATATGCACTCATCTATATCAAATGCATCAAATTATAATATAATTAACTCAAGTTCAAATGGCATGTTACCCTTAATTAGTTTATAGGCTTGCAAGTGGACATGGTTTTTTTGTCTTTAGTTAGAATAATTTGTAAAGTTCATTGTTTATGATTCTTACTATCATCCCTCAGATACATCATTACTTTTTTTGTCTTCTACATCAGTTTGGCTAATGTAACCTTCCACTCATTCATTCAAATCCATCTAGAAGTCCTATAGACTAAGTACACAATTTGTGCACAATTTATACTTGATTGCAGACTAAGTAACATTTTCCAAGTTATACATAACATAATAAAAAATGACCAATAAACTCTTTAATCAATTGTCAGATTGACCTCCTAATCCTTCTCAAAAGAGATTAAGCAAGGAGGAGCATCACAATGTGGTTGATGAAATAAGGCGGTAAGGTGATGCTCATCATCTGTTGTGACTAGAAACCTCAAGTTCAAAAAAAAAAAAGAGAAATGAAAGAATTAGAGGAGAGTATAAGGTAAAAGAGACAGGAGATATCTAATAGCCATATGATGGAGGAAGTAGTTGGCTTGGTTAGCAAGTTAGTTCAGTCTTGTGCTCAAGCTACCAAGTATTTTAGAATAGTAGAAACTTACTAGATGACTAAGGCATTGGCCACCCATGCACTAGAACTGAGGTGGGTGGAGCTAAAGGACCTCTTGCATACAACTTGTATCTTCAAGATAATGTTTGAAATAGTCTACAAGGGCATGCGGGCCTGTCTGAGGTGGGGATTTTGGTGACTAGGGCTAATGGAGAGCATAAAAAGAATTGTGACATAGAAAGTTCTCATGGTTAAGGGCAAGGATTCTCTAACAACAAACCAAAAATACAAAATAAAGGCAAGTGTTGAGTGGTAAGAATGTCTTAGAGATAGTAGTGGAGCTTGTTATTTTGACATAGACAATGATAAATAGTGGTATTTTGAGCATGTGAAGGATCAAGCTAGTTAGTTTGACATAGACAATGATACATAATGTTACATGTGAAGGACATCATTTCTTAGTTGTCAAGCACCCCACTGAAATTGATATAGCAATTTTTTATATAAGAGTAAACAAAAATTCCCTTTTTATTTTTATTTTTAAAAATGTAAAATTTAATATAAATAATAAGAAAAAAACATCACAACTAATAAAAAAATTCAAAATTCAAAGAACTTGTCTTTTTTTAGGAAATATCTAGGCAGATCCGCTCAAATGGATCACATTTGGTCAGCTTATTAGCAGCACCTAACTTTGAGGTGGTCGAATAGAATTGGCCCCATGACCTCCCATTAGCAAGGTGCTTTAGCCACGAGAACTGGACCAATTGAACTAAAATTGAAGTAACCCTCTCAGGCTTAATTCAAATAAATTATTAACAATTTAAATAAATTAAATATTATAAATAATTGTTTTCCCATATTAATATCAATTTATAATTTCATGATCCATGTTTAAAAAAATAATATTTAAATAATAAAAAAGGTAGATGCTTGAGACAAAATCTTGAATCACATTGCACGATATCTTTAATAGAAGGAATAAGACTGGTTGTCAAAGAAAGAGAAAATAAGTGCGTAATAAACATGATAAATAATTCTAGATCTTGAACTTTTGTAACCCATAATTATGTAATAAGATTGTCTTTAAGATAAATAATTATTAATAAATTAACTATAAAAAAAAATATAAACCTATCATAAATAAAGTCTCAAAGTGTCACCTATGTAGTAGGTTTTGAAAATAAAAATTTAATGAGGTTTAAAATTTTAAAAACAAACTTGTAACTTATTTACAGTACGAATAACTATGAATAAATTAAATGTTATAATTACTCAAACTCTAAAGCAAAGAATTAAGATGGCAGGCCTTTCCAAAACAGAACTGAACAGTCAGCTGGAGCAAATCCAAGGAGAGATTTCTGGACATCGTACTGAAACAAGAAATTTTGCTGCAAAAGACTCCCAATAATATTTGGCGACCCATCTGAAATGGGTTTGAACCCTACGCATCGCACTCCTTCCTTCACCTGAAAGACATAGTTGTCAGAGGGCGGACTAAATATTTTCCCCCCACCAAAAACGATTGACAAATTTGGCAATTTCAGTTTTTTCACTCCCGATGTCTTGAAGCACAGATCAAGCTGCGCGAGTTCTTGTGTTGCAACCCTGGGATATGCAATGGCGGCATCAAAGGCATTCATTATTACATCATACGCCAATTTTGTGAAAAAAGTAAGAGAAGTACCAGAGTCTATAATTGTCCCCCCACTACAAGAATTCATATCCATCTTCCAAGCATTGCTGGATATGGGAAGACTCCTTCCATCAACGATGATTCCCTCAATTCCAACATAATAATCCGATGCCCTTCCTTTCAAAATAGGGGTATACTGAACGGGCTTCTTTAAAAACTTGGACGACTGTTGGAGAATATCTCCGAAGACCAGCGAGTTTTTCACTGTGAGGGGATTCAGATAGTCTCTTAAGCAGAAAGAAAACTTGCCTCCATATAAAGGGAGAGTTTGTTGAGCAAATGAAGTGAAAGCTTGACCTAATCCCAGCACGCCTCCGGAGCTCACAGGTGAATCCGCAGGCTGGTTCTCCATTCCGCATCCCATCAATATACTCTTTCCCCCATACTGGTTGTTATCTGTGGACTTCAGGGTTATGGTTTCCCGGATATAAGGGCCGCTGGTGGTGGTGCCATCCATGTAACGCTGGCTGTACTTGCACGCCTCCTGAGGTCACAGGTGAATCCGCAGGCTGGTTCTCCATTCCGCATCCCATCAATACCCTTGTTGCCCCCGGCAACTTAGCTTTGTCATCCGTGGACTTCAAGGTTATGTTTTCCCGGATATAAGGGCCGCTGGTGGTGGTGCCATCCATGTAACCCTGGCTGTACCTGCACGCCTTCATGGAACCATAACATGCTATCGATGGGGTTAGAGAAACGGCCCTGCAATCTAGGGAATTACAAGGAACATATGATAAAGATGAGGATTTTCTAGGCTTGAACGTGGGAAGGGGCTTTGTGGTAGCAGATCGGATTTTGGGATTGCAATTCACCCAAACAAGATTGCTGCCTGTGTCTGGAACCATGAGAACCTTCTGAGGAGGGGTTCCCACGTTCACCTCTACAAAATAAAGAGCAGCTCCCATTTCTAGTGCACCAGAGCCTATTGGCATTTCAAAGCCTAAGGTTCCAAGTCTCCTGTGATGATAAGTGGACGTATTATTCATGGATTGGGAGGACCTTGTAATTCGCATGGAGTCCACACGTAAAAGTGCTTGTATCATCTCATGCCTGCTTCTTAGCTGCTTCTTGTGGATCATCTTCATCTCCATCTTCACACTTATATCTCCACCTCCATTTGCATGTTGCAGCAACCAGAGACAATGCAGGATGAAGAGCATCAGAACCGAGCCATATTTCTCCATTTTCATCATTTTCGTACGAGCTACTTAAAATTAGTGTCACCCAGCCCATGAACAGATCATACTTGATGGTTTTATTTATACTTTACATCAATATTAAAAAAAAAAAAAAAAATTACTACAATTTTCAATAAATTAAACCAATAGCCAGGGTGTCAAAACAATATTAAAAAAAAAAAAATTACAACAATTCTCAATAAATTAAACCACTAGCCACGGTGTCAAAACAAATAACAATATCCTTCGTTTTATTTATACTTTACATCGCTATTAAAAATAATAATAAATTATAACAATTTTCAATTATTTATACTTTACATCGCTATTAAAAATAATAATAAATTATAACAATTTTCAATAAATTAAACCACTTGTTATGGTGTTAAAACAAAGAATAATATCTTTAATAGTTAAGAGTATGTGTTTTTTCTTATAAGTTACAGGTTTAAAATTAGAGAAATAGATTATGTATACCATGTTTTTATAGACTTTATAGTCAAATCACATAGATCTCTTGTCCCACAAACAAAAAAAAATCTATACACTAATTTAATATCCTGTTCTTAAAAAAAACTAATATACTAATTTAATGTAATCTTAAAATTAAATAATAATAATTAAAATTTACAAAAATTCATTAATTTCTTATAAATATTTAAATCACTTAATTCATATTACAATATACCTAACTTGACATAAGAGATGTTAGAAGTGAATTAAGAAAGCAAGAGGAAAAGGAAATTGCCCAACGACCCTACCCATGGACGATGTCAGTGTGGAGAAGGTCCTCATTTGACTTGCAATACTCTATTTCCAAGCTACAAATGCCTCTCGTGACAAGAGGTGCAATATGAGAGTCAATGGGTATTTGTAAAACATATAAGTTAAAAATGAACTAATAGATGACAATAATTAATTGCTATAATAATGGTTTTTCGCAGATATAAATAATATTTATGTATTAAAGATTATGATATTTACATATTTAATATGATGAAATTATTATTAATTATTTATATTTAACATTTTTTTAATTCAAAATTATTTTATTAGATTTTTAAAATTTTATAATGAATAAATATGAAAATTCTTACTCTCTTAGTCTTATTTTGATTGAATTTTTTGACTAGGAGAGCAATGTAAAAATTAAGAACAAACTCCCAAGATTTACATAGTAACTAAGAACAAAAAGACCATAAGGCTCATAACACAGAGAATGAGAATACAACCGATAGTAATCATGGAGCATCAGGGAGAGTTGGTGTATCTCTTGCACCTAGTGCATATGGAGGTTGAGAGTCCCCATGAATATGAAACTCTAAGTGAGCTATGTGCCCCTCCACTTGATCTAGATGGTCATTAATGCAACTTTCATTCCTCATTGACGTTGTTGTCACTCCAAGAGACAACCTCAGATTGCTTACAAGACTAGTGCCTCGGCACATCTAGATTTTGTGTATCTCAAATGATTCTCAAGAAAATGGAGACATCACATATGTTCTCTCTCTCTATATATATATATATTAAAAGGAATGGATTGGTTCATTCATCCAAAGGTGTAAGTCATGTATTTTTGGTACCTCTTCACACATGGAGTTCACATAAATATGTGCATAAAATAGTGGAGGCCAGTAGTTCAAGGACTTACAGTTTAATAACATTTTTTAGAGCAATGAGAGAGGATAAGAAGAAAGAGAAACTCATCACATAGAGCTTAAAGCATCAAGAATTCTACATTTAACACATAGAGCATGAAGCATTAAGAATTTCTACACTTATTTGAATTACGGGTAGATATAATGGACCAAGGAGACACTGAATGCTATCATTCATGTAGCACAATTTTAAAGATATAATCTCAATAATCCATAGAGGAACATGCATTAATGTCAATACAAATGAATGTGTGAGGAAGTATGAAATATTTCTAGCAGCTATGATTGCATGAATTCACAGAAGAAACATTAACATAATGGGTTTTAACAGAGGGATAACATATTGTAATACTCAAAGGGGGAATCACCACCATTTCCTTGATATTCTGAAATATCTGTATTATAAAGTCATACAATCTGAAAATAACATGTAGCGTTTCTTTAGGATTTTTTAACCTTTGTAAAGTGTTGCTTTCCCCTATTTATATGGAGAGGGGAGTGTTGAACATTCATTACAACAAAATATCTTTGGCTTAGTCTGAGCTGTCAAGTCGACTAGTTGTCTCGGCCAGGGATGGCTCTATAGCCCAAAAACATTACAAAATATTAATTGCCTCATTTAATGGAAGCACATTACAGGGTGACAAAACAAGTCAAAAATCAGATAAGAACGTTAACAAAATATCTAGGTGACCATCCCTGTGATTGTCGTTGCTTCAGGTTGAATTTTGCTCATGATCTCACCTCCTTTGTTACTCAGTTGACTCTTGTCGCTTTTGCCTTTATTGCTTGAACCATTAATCCTTCAAAGTTCGGATTGGGCACTATTAGTTTCATGTTGCAGTACTGAAGTAGAGGACCCCTAGGCGGTACTTCATCTTCCCTCTATATGGGGGAACCATGCTATATAATCAAGTCCTCCCGAGCTACTAAGTCCTTGTTTACTTCTGTCAACGTCGACCTTGGTTCTGTGTCACAAATCGCCTTTCTAGATCAGCCCATATTGGGTTTGAATGTTCCATCTTTGTTATTAAATGCCACAGTTTCCAACCCACTGCGCCTTTAATGTTTTGCACTACCTCGACGTAGAGTTCTTATATAAGGATTTCTCACTTAAAAGCCTTTACATGATGGGGCCTCCAAATCCACTTTAGCCCCTTTTACTTCATGTGAATGCAGGTTATGACCAGGTGCTTAGTCCTCGGGTGCTAGGGCCATTAGACTTCCCTTTGAGGGCCTTTTTCCTTTGTTACTTGGAATATCGCATACCGAAGATTTATAACACTTTGCCTTTAGTATCTCTCCTTGACGCTTATGATCATCACTCTATAGGATTCAGCCCACCTAGGGTATCGCAATCACAATACATGAGAGAGTGTGAGGATGAGTGGCTTTTGGGGGGGTTGATCTGATAATCACCCTATGAGTGACCTCAGTGAAGATTTATTAAACAAAAGGTATTACAGAACCATGTGCTCATGTGTTCGTTCTGTGTTATTGAAACAACGGATCGATCAGATTGCCAATACACAGAAAATAAATGGAAAGACATCAGAGAAATACAGTAAGCAGCACAAAGACACAAACAGTTTTTAATAAGGAGTTCACGCTATTCTCCAGGGCTACGTCTTTGGTCCAGCTTCAGTGGTGGCCTTGTTTTATTGTGTCTTTCAGTAGAGAAATTACAATGCAGGGACTCAATATGAGTTCTCCTGAAGAAGATTTTGCTTGGCAGGGTGGTTCTTGGATTCCCCAAGCCACTTGGAGTACACAGACTCTTGTTCTTCCTACCAGCTCTGTGACCTTTGGTCTACAGTGGAAAGAGCCAACTGTGATGCTCAATCCGGATAGATTCCTCTATGGGAAGGCTTGATTCTTCAAGCTCTCTGGTGCTCGATGCTGCCTGTGGTCAGCTCGACCCTCTGTCTCCTCTACTTGGCTTTATTTCTCTCTGTGCTCAGTCCTCCTCTCAGGGTTCACTGTTCACTGTCTCTCTTGGTCACTTGGACTCTTCGTTCTCTCTCTCTGAATCCCTGTTCACTGTCTTTGTTCATGGCTTTAGCCATTTGACCTCCATGCCTGTTCGGTTCCTCTCCCGCCTACGTTGAATCGCCTGCCACCTGTGTGCTTAGAATTCCCTGTTCGGTGTCAGCATGAACGCTCGAGAAGTAGCCATGCGTCCCCATCGAAATTGTGCCACCCCACTCGTCGATTCGTTGCTTTCTCCACGATGGCAGTCAACGAATTCCAAATCCCCTTAAATCGCTGCTTAATCCCATGTTGATTCCGCTTCTGTCTATCGGGTGCAATCTCAGTCATCCGATCTGGGCTCCTCCAGATCCAACATCATTCGTACATCGAGTGTAGTTGACTTGCTCGACCGATAACGCACAATCACGACGGCTTTTTTCTCACCTCCGCTACCACACGTCGATCGCTGAGTGTGATCGCTTCGCTTTCTCCAAAACCGCTTACTGTTCAAGGGTGCCTCGATCAATGCCACCGGTTTCCAGGGCGCGGGTCCCACCTTTGTACTTTAGCACCTTTACCTTTTTCTGTCTGTGGTCCTCTGGTTCCCCCATGCGACTGAGTGCTTAAGGCTCCTCCTTTTTGGCCCTGTTTTCCCAACGATGCGTGTTAGCGCTAAGCACTAACGCGCATCAAAAATCAGCTCCTTTTCCTGATTCGGGGCTCCCAGGGGCTATTTTGACCTCCTGCGCAGTCTCCATGGGCCTCGGTCAGCGCACTTTAACCGAGGTCCTCGTCGTTCCGCGCCAGCTACCATGGCCACTGGTTCAGGGTGTTTTCGATTGCTGTTTTGGATTCTTCAAGGATTTGTTTCATCCCGATATAGTCATGGTTCTATGACAGTCATTTATGGATCCGATTCGGATCATGGCCTCCCAACTAAAAAGCTCTTGGACCACCAAACTTTGGTTTTCTTCAAGCATCGACTAAGTGAGGAACCTAATGTCTCACTTGTCCAATCTCAATCCACTTCGCATTGCTTGGCTTTGAACCTTTAAGCCCAATTCTGAGGTATTCCACCTGTCCACTACGCATCGTCCTTACCTTCCTGTCCAGCACTGTATCTTCCTACAACTCATTAAGATATTTAGGTAGTAGGTCATCCACAGAAGGCAATTGACTCTGCTGTTTAGGGTCCTCAATCATTGAAGGTTCAAACAACCTCAAGCAATCTGCATTCACGACTGAGTAGATGTGTATATAAGCTGGCAGATCAAGGCGAAAAGAATTTTCACCAATCTTCTCAAGTATCTTGAAGGGTCCATACCTGATAGGTTTTAGCTTCTTACCTTCACCTTGCATCATGTCCTTGCTGATATACAGCCAGACTTGGTCTCCAACTTGAAAACTATGCTCCATTCGATGCTTATCATGCCTAGCCTTATACTTGGCCTGGCTCTTCTCTAGCTATTCCTGTACTACCTGGTGGATCTCCTAGATCTCTTCAATGAACCTAGTTGCTTTGTCCACATCACCGTGTTCATCAACCATGGTATCTTTACAAAAGACAAAATCCAAGGGAGACCTTGGTATGAAACCAAATCAGGTCTCAAAAGGAGATCTCTGGGTAGAAGAGTGTTTGGCTCTATTGTAAGCATGTTGCACATAACACAAGTGTTCATCCCAAAGCTTAGGGTGTTTGTTGCAGTATCCTCTCAGTAACTAGATCACTGTCCTGTTAACTACTTCTGTTTGGCCATCTGTTTGTGGATGAAAAGATGTGCTTTTCTTTAATTTTGTGTCCATTAGTTCCCACAGACTGGACCAAAACTTTCCCAAAAATCAGGTGTCTCGATCAGATATAATAGAAGCGGGTAATCCAAAATGAACCCATACATGTTCAAAGAATAATTTTGTAGTTTGTTCAGCTGTAATCTGTTTACTACAGGGTATCAAAATACACATTTTACTGAACCTATCCACAACAACATATAGATAATCATGACCTTTCCTAGATTTAGGCAGTCCTCCAACAAAATCCATAGAAATGCTTTCCCAAGGGTGAGAAGGAACAAGCAATGGAGTGTACAAGCCTAGTTTTCTGTTGCTGGGCTTGCTTTTAGTACACATAGCACACCCCTTTACATATCTAGAAACTGTCTCACTCATTCTTGGCCAATAGCAGAACCTTTGCAGTTGTGAAACTATTTTACTTACCCCAAAGTGACCTGATATCAAAGAAGTGTGTGCTTCCCTAATTATCTTTGCTCTCTCAGTTTGTGGAATGCAGAGTTTCCCACAATGATATAAGAGTCGGTCCTTTACATGATAGTCCAATTCTTCTACTCTTTTGCCTTGACTCAAAGTTGCATATACATCTTTAAAGTCCATATCCTGAGCATACTGTTCTATGTAGCTTTCATGTAGCACAGAATTATGCTTAAGTATGGTAGATGCATTTATAATGGGTCTAGATAACATGTCTGCAACCTTTTTATGTATGCCCTTTTTATATCTGATGACTAAATGAAACTATTGTAGAAAACCTATCCATCTGTAATGTCTTGATTGTTGCAACTTAGTTTGGGAGTGTAGATATTGAATTGGTTGATGATCAGTATGTATTACTATTTCTTTGCCCATTAAGTAATGTTTCCACTTTTTCACACTCTAAACTAATGCATACAATTTTTTTATCATAGGTAGGATAGTTGACTACTGTAGGATTAAAATTTTTAGAATGGTAACACATGGGTTTATTGTGCTGTGTCAACATTGCTTCCATGGCATAGTCACTAGCATTAGTTTGGACATCAAATGGTCTTTGTAGATCTTGCAGTGCTAGTACAGGTGTTGTACTAATTTTTTCTTATAAGGTGTCGAAGGCTTTCTGCTGTTTGCCTCCCCACTGAAACACCTTGTTCAATCCGGTCAAAGCATGTAAGGGAGCTGCAATTGAGGAAAAATTTGAAATGAACTTCCTTGAATACTGTGTTGCTCCTAAGAAGCTTCTCACTTCTGTAGCAGACTTGGGTTTAGGCCAGTTTACAATGACTGCCACTTTAGAGGGATCTATTTTCAATTCACCTCCCCCTACTATGTGACCCAAATAATTTAGAGAGGTTTTTCCAAATTCACATTTGGAGAGTTTAACATAAAGTTTTTCTCTTTTCAAAACATCTAATGTCTGCTTAACATGCTTTAAATGTTCTTCCCACATTTTACTAAAAATCAGAATGTCATCCAGATACACAATAACAAAATCATCAAGAAAAGGTCTGAGTACATCATTCATTAATCTCATGAAAGTAGCAAGGGCATTGGTCAAGCCAAAAGGCATAACCAGCAATTCATACAATCCCTGCTTTGTTTTGAAAGCAGTCTTCCATGCATCTTGCTCTGCAACTCTGACCTGATGGTATCCACTGTGTAAATCTAGCTTGGTGAAATAAACATCTTCCTTCAATTGATCTAAAAGATCATCTATGTGAGGAAGGGGATAACGATTTTTGATCGTTATTTTATTCAGTGCTCGATAATCAATGCACACTCTCCACGAGCAATCTTTCTTTCTCACCAAAACAATTGGTGAACCACATGGTGACGTGCTAGGCCTGATGAACCCTTTCTCGAGCAACTCCTGCACCTGCTTCTTGATTTCAGCATTCTCTAAAGCAGATAACCTGTACATCCCAATGTTAGGCAAAGGAACATCTTGCTGCAAAATAATATCATCTACTATTCCCTTTTTGGGTGGCAGACCTTGAGGTTCTTGAAACAAGACATCATATCTTGAAACAATCTTTTCTATATCAACTTGCTGATCAGAATTACAACCCTCAAATACATTGTCTTTATCAGTTTTCTTTTCCTTTACAACCATTAGTAAGAACTGTTTGCATGAATTTATCATTCTTTTCCTCTGTCCTGAGTTTATGAGAGTATAATTATTCTTGAGCTTATGAGTTCTTACAAAGTATTTGATTCCATCTTTAACAAGTAGATACTTGTTCTCGGCTCTATAGAAAATAGCCTTTCTATCACACAAGCAAGGACTTCCTAAAACAATTCCACATGTATCCATGTAGAAATTTTGAATAATATGACACTTATTCACAGAGATTATCCTGATTATACACTATTGCAGAGTACATGCACAATACATAATCTCTTCTACGTTGATAATCAATTTAGCAGCATTAAAAACAATGAAACATCAATCGCATGCACACATTAACACAATAGGTAACCCTGGGAAAGCATACAGCTGAAAACCACACACTATCTGTATATTACAATGATTGAGAGCATGTAAATTTACATAGTACAATACTCCTCACAAGTACTCAGTACTATCTCCACCTGTTACACACAAAACTAGCTCAGATCCGAACAAGTCACAGGTTCAAATCTCCTCCGCTGCTTTGCCTGCCTCCACTGCACAATGCCAAGTGAAAATCACGTGAGCACAAGCTACAATTTCCTTGATATTGGCCCACATTGCGCAATCCTCATTGGCATAACTCAATCCATGCATCTGCAAAATCTCATGCACAACTGATAGTCACAACTCACCCTTTCACTTACCTCTAACACCTATCTCTGTTGAACTGTCCATGCACTGAGTTAACTGATGTATTCTTTAGTTGATTTATGAGTTAATAATTAGTGAATTAATTAATATTTAATTCAGACAACTCATCACTAGTGTATTCTACAGTTAGACTAAATACAACTAGTTCAACTAAGTCAAACTGAACACAACTCCATCAACTCCACATCCAACTCCATAGAACTCACATGCATGAGTTCTAACTGAAGTCCTCCATGCAATAGCTCAACTAAAACATAAGAAACCACGTGATTCCTTTTGTCAGCTGCATGTGCCACATCCGTAGCTTGAACTGAAGTGCTCCAAGAGAATAAGATAATGTTTAGAGTCCAAATATTACTAAGGGCTAATAATATTTGACTGTTTCTATTTTTTTAGCCTGGCAGTCTAAAAAGAGACTCTGATCACTCCACTGTGAACTAAAAATAGAAGTCCATCTATTTTTTCCCAACATGACCAATCATCCACAAATAACATACTATCACTCATAGACCATGATCCATATGTCTAAAAATAGACATAGTCTAAAAATAGACTTTGTGCCAAAAATACCCTGCGGGACCACTTAGTGAAGGCGACTCCTTTCCACTAAGCTCCATCATCTTGTTGCATTCTCAACAATCCAAAGGAATTATATCCAACTCAACCTCATCTACAAATGCTGACCCAAAAGAAAACTTGAGTTTGGACTGTCTAGTCACTTGTAGTTGTGCTTTATCATTCAACCATCCTAATGGGTATGGCTTCTTATGAGGTGTAGTTGCTAATCCAAATTTCTTTACAATTGCTTCAGAAATCATATTTACTTGTGAGCCACTATCAAACAAAGTATCAATCTTCTGATTTTTGGAAACAACTCGAATATGGAAAAGCTCATGCCTTTTTCTCTCATGTTCTTCATCAATAATAGATTGAGTAGAATTACTAGTAGATGCTTCAGAATTCTTACCTTTTATACCTGTGGCTGCAATGATTATTTCATCTCCCGAGTCTGACCCAAATCCCTTTGAATAGCTGCAGTAGTCTTCTTCTTCTTGCCCTTAGACTTCTTAGGTCTCAGCTCTGGATGTAGAATACAACAGTGCTCATCATCATTCCCCTCCTTTTTACAGTGGGTGCATGAGGCTTTGCCTTTCTGTGCAGTGTTAGCCTTCCTTGCTTTCCACTTCTGCTTTCTTTTCTCCTTTCTCTTGCTTACATTGGGTTGGGATGGTCCCCCAACTTCTGGATTTCCATTCTTTCCTCTAGCTTCCAGATGAGTAGCTTGTACAGATACCTCATCTATACTAGTGGGATTAAACATGAGGATGGTATGCCTCATGTAGCTGTGTAGACCACCAATGTACTTCAAAAGAGTTTTTGGTGAGTCTAATGAAATACCCAACATCAATTCTGTCTTTCTGAACTCTTGAGTATACCCTTGTACACTTTTCCCTTTCAACTGCCGAAGAGTTTGCCAACTCATCATGGCTTGTTGCATGTAGGCCAATGGATAGAAATTCTTTTTGATTGCAGTAACAAATTCACTCCAGACAGAGATGGTCTTACCATGCTTTCTCATATTAGCTTGGGTTCTGCCTTCCCACCATACCAAGGCAGTGCCCCCTAGGCGAAGGCTTGCTAGCTGAATCTTGCTCTTGTCTGAGTCTATATTTTGTACTCTGCAATACACATCAATTTGTCTTATCCAGTTGTCCAACTTTTCAACATTTAACTCTCCATCATATATATGCAAATCAAATTTAACATCTAACTTAATCAAATATGCTTTCTTATTATGCACAGGGCTACTAGGGGGTGTAGGGAAGCTTTCTTCTTTCCCCTTTCCTTTGGAGTGGTAATGGGAATGAGATTCATCTTCTTCTTTATCTTTCTTAGAGCCTGATGAATCTTCACCCTTATGCTTTCTAAAGACCCTATACATTTCTTCTACCATGGACTTTATAGCTAGGAAACTTTCTATGAATTGAGAGTCTGGCCCTATAGAACCTTCTTCTGACATTGTCTTCCGAGAATAGACTCTCCCAATTTCAGGATTAGTTTCCACCAACTCTCCTTCTCCTAATTTGAACTTTGATCTAGTGAGCATTCACAGCTAAACCAACACAAGCTTGTCTAACTGTACAGCCTAGAGCTCTGATACCATTTGATCTGATAATCACCCTATGAGTGACCTCAGTGAAGATTTATTAAACAAAAGGTATTACAGACCCATGTGCTGGTGTGTGCGTTCTGTGTTATTGAAACAACGGATCGATCTGTTGTTTCAATAACATAGAAAGCACACACCAGCACAGGGGTCTGTAATACCTTTTGTTTAATAAATCTTCACTGAGGTCACTCATAGGGTGATTATCAGATCAGGGGCATGAGTGATAAGTAGTAAGTGAGGTGGCAGATGCGAAATAATATGAGAGGGAAACATAGCGTCGAGGCCTAGCAAAGAAATTACTTTTTTGGACCCCCCTGCTAATAAAGGGAAGCATTGTGGTAGGGGACAAAATGGCCTAGGATCCATCGATCTAGGCAGAGTTAATCTAGGTCATCCAGAGATGGGGGGTGTTTAATCAACATGTGGCCTTTGAAAAGGGATGGACTTGACAACCCTTTAAATCTATTGTATAAAATATCGCCTCCAGGAGAGTTCTCGCATATCGTAATCGCAGGTTAGAAATGACTTCAACAAAGGAGGGACCTTTGCTTTGTGCAATCACTAATTTCTGATTTCTGATGGCTGATGTCATCACTACCATGTGTCTCTTTGTGAGAGGTGACACATGTCACCCAGAAATGCCCCCTTAGGACCTTGAAAATGCCAGATTAGCATGCCATGTGTCCTCCAAACTGCTATGTCATCCCCGTACTGCCACATCATGATGATGTTAGCTACCATGTGGATTCATAGGGACCAATGGTTTTCTGCCATGTGCCCCCCTCGGGGATAGAGAAAAGGGCCCAACTAGCCCTTAGTTTTTAACTGTAATCCTTTGTTAAATGGTTTTCGACCCCTCCCAGCACTTTAACACTAAAAGCCCAATTTTTGGTGATTTTAATGATATCGACGTTCGATGATATTTTGATATCAGCATTCAGCGATGTTCATGACCCTATGTTTGTGTGCACCCTTTTGCACCTATCATCGCTGATATGCGATATCGACCCTCTACATCGTGAATCCTTGATAGGCTACGTGCAACGGGCCTTTGACTGCCAATATGCCAATGCGCCATGCCTCGGGACCCGCTGATTTATGATTTCCGGTATCAGCTGATCACAGATTTTGCTACCTTCCCCTATTGCTATTTCAGAAAAGCCTCGACTGCAATTTGCGATGAGCCTAACCCTTAGCCATTTTTCCTTTTTTTTTCTTTCTTTGAAAGGGTATCTTCAATCTTCTCTAACTTCTGATCCATGAGTCTGTTTTTAGACTTCCACCTACATTTGGAAAGCTTATTCTGATCACTATATAGTGGATGGGGTCCACTTTAGCTTTAAGAGTTTCTATGGCTTGAAAATGGCTTAAAAAATGACTATTGTTTGGCACTTGGGACAACTGAAAACTCATAATGCAGTGAGTGACAATAGATCCCAAGCAATGAAGGATGTTCCACTGATTCTATTGTAGGTCATTCATAAATGCAATGAATTGATTACAGTTATCATATCGTTTTTGCCTCATACCCTCCAATATTGCAGTGGTGTTTTGCATCTGAAGGTCCAATGACTCCATGGATGGTGTCTAGTCGACTCGACCAGAAGAAGGGACCCAGTCATGAACCAATTCCCCCTCAAACTATGCCCCTATACCCCCATCATCGTATGTTGCTCCCACGTGACCGTCACAACCTCCTAGTTAGTCGCTAGGCCACAACCCCCTATGAGCCCATCCTTACTACCTAAGCATCACTACAAGTGCAGTAGACCACCAAAAGTAAGCCATGTTACAGCTTGAGCTTGAGGTTTACTCCAAAAAAATATGTGCCCAAGATCCATAGTCAAAGTGTTAATTATTATTATTATTATTATCCAACTTTAAAGTCACGATCCTGACCCACACAACTTCCTAATACACATACACAGTCTGTTGGTTTAAATACCACCTTCTTGGGCTATATTACCACAAACATCCAATAAGGGTCTCCCCACATAGATAAAACCACCATATCCCACCAATTTCCAGACCCCCACCTCATGACACCTAGGGTTCAGAAGCATATACTCCCCTTAACTAGTTCTAACCTATTTTGCAGCACCTAAAGGGTGCGGAAAATGGTGGGGTATAGAGATAAGACTAGAAAAACATACATCGAGACTACAAGTGATGATAAAACATTGAAACCCAAAGACCCGAGACAAGGAACACACCAACAGACTCTTGTCTCAGGATACCAAATTGTACAACTAGGCTTCCCAACCGGAACACTCAACAATTCCAGCCAACCAACTACAAATGCATACACTGAATTCACCATACAAAGGAACATGCACAGGTTGGTAGCATGTGCATAATCTAAGTTTTTCTCACCACCGATGCAATCTCCCATAACGTGAAACTAAAAATGGTGAAGCCAAATTAGATCCCAACATTTATACCAACTTCCCCTCCTTTTGAAACTTTAATGCCTCCAACGCTAGTTGTCGTTGTTGTTCATCCTACATCTTCCCCTTGTTGTATGCGAGCATAACATATGTGTTGGACCACACAGTTCAAACCTTGTTCCTCTAACCCCATCTAGGTCTCCATGTCACTATCTAATATGCTCTTTAATTGATCCACCCAATTGGAGGAAATAACAAAAGGCTAGTTCTGGGTGATAAAAATACTTTGATCCTGATGATGGTGCAATAAGATGACTATTTAAATCAATCTTAATTCCTACATTATATTATCAACCTAGGATTCGTCTGTTTCTTTCAAGGATGTCATCACTATTTGTGCAATAGAGATCAGAGATTGTTACGTAACTAAATGAGTCTAACACTGAATGTATTACCAAATCCTTAATTCTCGAAGTTCAATCAAACAAAATTCCAAGAATAAATCTCAAAACATACTCAAACCATAAATCTAGATCCAATCATAACTGATTTGGAAAGGAAATGAATTTCAAGCATGTGCACTAAAAGAAACCATATCTAACGAGACATTTCTGATCTAATAGATGGAAAGAAATACTACAACAATAGAACAACAAGTAACTACTTCAACATTTAGCATAAATCGGAAAGAACATCAATCAATTGTAACACCTAACTTAATCTATGCAATTCATTAAAAGAAAAACATTCAGATGTGACATAGTTTCACCTATTCAACATGTTAAAGTAATAGTGTTTAAAGATCTATTTCAAATGCAAGTGTAACTATAAAGAATAACTTGATTTTGTAAAATAACAGTAATAAATATTTACAAAAACAAGGAAATAATTATGACACAAAAGAGCAATGAATCTTCTAGCGACCAGCCTAAAGCCTCCAGAAGTTACTGCTGATAAATCTCAAAATGTGATTAAGAGAGAATCTCTGTATTAGCCATTAATTGAAATAATAAAACTACAGAGTTATTGTAATGTCAAAATATGCTCTCTTTAATGCAGAAATACAATAACGGGTTAAGTGTCCTGATCCTTTTCACCCCTCGGCATCATATAGTCTAATGAAAAACTAATGGATGAAATCGAATCCTGAGGATCAAGAGATCCTTAGAATTTTGCGGCTAAATGATTGGATTTCTGTTTCCCGAATTAGCACTTTCTTTCATATCTTTCGCTAACCCACGTAGCCAAGAAACAATTTTTGCTCCTAGTTTGGCACTGTCGTTCTATTGACTGGACATCAATTTTCCAATTCTTATTTCCAGCACATAAAAAAAAGCAAAAGTTAGGCTTCTCATGCTAAAAACATGAAATCTATTAATGATTGATTTTACCTACCTTTCACAATCTTGTCTTCCAAATCCTTTCGAGGAATGAAGACAAATACATAAAAGTAAGTGATTTATCAAGTAATGTAAGGGTAAAAACATACCTTTTCTGTGACCCAACATACTCCCATGCTTACCTTTTTGCATGTCCTCATGCAAGAAGATGATTAACATGCAATTGTGTTAAGGATTAGGCAGGATAGGTCTCTTCTTGATATAACCGAAAACCATTTTTCATTTTAAGCACTGAAAATGCTCGGCCCTCTTGGCATTTTGGAAATTCATAGTCAAAATGATACCCATCAAGGGGATACCAAATAATGAGGCTTCTATAATGGCAACCTATCCATGTAGGGGCCATGCAAAAAATAAGATTGTTGTACTTAACCAAACAACAAGTAGCAACTTTGAAGTTTCTATAACCGAACGTCTCTCTGTTTTTAATGTTGTTGGTGGAAGCTATCCAACTATGTTTTGCAGAAAGTAGGGCTTCTTCTTTAATATCCTGGAAATATTTCACTCCTGCTTTTACAGTGTCTTTATGGAGAGGACCTAAAGAGGCCACAACCTTCGGTTTCTCCATAAATAATTTATGTTGTATAAAAAGGTGTAAGCATTGTGTAGGTTCTCCCCTAACCCAAAGATTTATTTCATGCTCCCTTTCTTGGAAAATGTTATATGCCTTGGCTCACTTAATCTGATTACAGGAAAAAGAAATGAATGCTTGAAATTGAACATCTCTGATGAAGGGGCTATGGTTAGCATCCCTTCCGTCTTCTAGGAAAAAGTTGTGTAAGTATAATTCACAGAGGAAATACCTCACCTTTTCATCCTACTCCTTGCAACATTGAATAAAGTCTGGGGTTGATTTAAATTCAAGTGGTTTACTGGCTCTGATGGCCTTAACCTTCAACAACAAATACCTCTCAATAAAAAACATGTAATTGGTAGCAGGTGACCTACAAGACAAAGCATCTGAATAAATGGAGCAGACAAATTTAATTTTCTCCATAGCTTTCGGAAGCAGACTCTGTACTTATTTTACTTTTTTTTGCTTAGCTTTGAGACTAGCATAAGTCTCATCCTCTATTGCAATCAAGTCATCAAACTTATTCAATAAATCCTTATGGTTTTGTAGGGGTACCACTTCTCTTTGATATTGTGCTAGAGTATGCTGTAATTTTGTTAGTCCTTTCTGTAACTTTTGGATAGTGGCATCCTTTACCACAGAAATATATAGGGGTGTGTCTTCAGTCTGAGCAACATTATAATATATTACCATTGATTCAGTCTGAATAGTTTTTTCCACTGTATCGACTGTTCCCTGTGAAATGTAGCTATTTGTTTGAGAATTTTCTAGAAAATCTGTTTGAATAGCAGCATCCATAAAATCCACAGAAAGAGAAAAATTTGTCTGAGTCTCCATTGAGCAGGTGAAAATGTCTTTAGTCCGGGCGAAAATGTCTTTAGTCTGAGTTTTGACGATTTTAGTTTGATGCATTTTAGTTTGAATTCCAATTGAATTTACAAGGGCATCTTTTGTTTGTGTTCTAGTGGTTTGAAGGAGGTTTTCACTTTGAGTACCAATAGTTTTCAATTCCACTTTGTTCCTGCGAGCCTTGCTTGCTTATTTCAACCATTTTCTCAATTGTTTGATATTTTTCTTCAATTTCTTATTCTCTTTGCTCAATAGATTCATCCTCACACTATCTGCTTTCCTTGCCTTCTTAGTGAGGTGTTTGATTGGAGAAGAAACAGTCGTATTTGTTTCAGGAGAAAGAGGGGTTATATCGTTATTAGAATCATGTTCCAATAAAAAAAAATCTCCTGACTGAGATTCTGGTTTAGGTCTTATTTCTACATACATTTCTGGCTCAGGACTTCCATTTATAGAGGAAATTTCTCTCCCTTGTTCTTGTGAATCCCCCATATCTCCAGAGGACAGTAAAACTTATGTATGACCAGAATTACCAGCAGAGGAAGGTTGGCTAGGGGCATGGTCCTGATCTTGTGAGTGTCCAAATTGACTTTCCTCCTTGAAGAGAATCACCAAGTTTTCCAAAAATCAGGCCATGCCTTCTTCATCACCCCGTGGAAAAATATTTTGTGGACTTGTAGGGGGTCTATGAGATGGTCATGCTTCCTCTGCTAATTATGTAATATTATGTTGTGAACTTATCCTCTTAGAATGTCTTCGTTTTGTAGGGTCAGAGGCTAAAGCACACATTTTCCTTTTTCATGCCCTCCCTGAGATTGCTAACTTTGAAGTTTGTTGTTCATTATCTGGTTCATCAACATTCTCTACAATTTGGTCAATAACTGCCCCTGCCTGTGCATTTCTTGGGTTTATTCTAATGAGGGTACAAAAAGGTTTACAAAATTGTTCCAGGTTAATTGCTATTGGGCTAGTTCTTGAGTGACAATGAGCTTAATTAGACCATGATGGCTAATTGTAGCATGTGGGTTCTTAGCTTTCCTAACTTGACTAGCAACATCATGCAGTAAAGAGTTTAAAAAGAATGGAAAATTAACTACAATCTTCTGCCTAAGTATTGCTAACAGCTTAAGGTGTCTACACTGTACCATGTCCTGTCAGCCATCGCAAGTGATATATTTCTGAACAACTGTTACCAATTCTCACCATGGTTCCTTCAAAGATGCAAGTTGAATTCCCTTGCCCTTGCATATTAATTCTTCACCCAACTCTTTGAATACTTCAACAGCTTCATGCAATTGTACATGCTTCTCAGTTCACTTTATGCCTTATGTCAAAATTCTTGAGACTTCAACTATGACCGCTTCAGAGACTGCTATAGCTCTTCCTTTTATGGTTGTGTGTCCATTCTGTAAGTTTTGCAAAAATTCCAATGCAACATCACTTTGAAATCCCTGCAACCTGACCAGGTACTGTATCCACCTAGCGCGTTCAATAATTGCTTGAGCCTATTCTGTTAATTGCAATAGCATGGGCTCGTTGTGAATCACATTTCCCCCCATGCTTGTTGTGATCCTGTAATAATTTCACTACTATTCATGCAATAACATAAACGAATAATCCACATGCAAGAGTTTAGATCAAAAAGAGATTCTATATGAATGCAATAATAATGATCAGTCAATCGGAAAAAGATTTTTATAAATTCAATACTAATTAATTAGTCAAATCAGCAAGTCATGGTAGAGTTGGGTAGTTATATCTTGTCAAATCATCATAGTGCATAACCTTCCCCCTGCAATAAGAAAATGGCATCCTCATCCTCAGAGTACGAGAAAATAAGAAGTACACATAACATCATTAATATGACATGAAGTTAGCAGACGAGTTCGATGGGTGGAGTGAAGCAAAATAATTAATAGTCATACGAGTGGTTAGAGATGATTGAAAAATAATAAAGCATATAAATACTCATTATGAGAATTGATTTATCATTTTGTGATTGGTAAAGCAAAATTTGACATGGTATGAAAAGAATAATGATTGTTGGAATCAACTGATTGGACGATGCTGATGCGATTCATTCAATGGAATTTCAATGGTTATGTTAGTTTTTAGAAATATAAACATTATTCAATGGTAGTTTCTCCTTTTGGATTAATTGAATAGGATGTTTTAGCATACTAAAGAATTGGCAATATAGAATACTATTGCAATACCACGGGCAGAGCCACTGCTGCCAGCAGGCGTCTATAGCCTTCACAGAGTTGCCGCTTAAACCCAAATATGAGCCAGTATCCTCAACTTATCAATTTTTTTTATCATTATTATTTACATATTTATGCAAAGAGACCACTGTGCTAGCATGGTAACCAGATAACCAAAATTCCATTCACTGGGGTAGAACAAAGTGAACAGGTCAGCCATTGATGAGACCTCCTATCCTTAGACATATATAATGTATAAAAGGCCATTACCTTGGTGTGGTAGCCAGAATGGAAATGTCACTTGTGTTAATTCCTTATGATCATGGTAGGTTGGCTCGTAATGAGACCTCCTATCCTCTTTGAGAAAAATTTATCCTATTTCCAATTTTACATTATAAGTTTAGGGAGGCTCACTAACTCCTTAAGAGTTAGGGATGGTGTAAGAAGTAAAATAATGCCTACAAAATATATGCTTGCTTTCCTTGCATTGTGTCAAAAGGAACTGCCATTTGAAAGTGTAAAAGAGAGAACCAACAAGATGTTGATATTGGTGGTGAATCAAATTGAGAATATATCCAAAGGAAAGACATACAACAAGTCATTTAATAGATGAACCATGTCAGATTAAAATAAAGGTAATCAGCAAATGGTTAAAATAAATCATAATGTAACCAATATGAATTCTTTTTAAAGAGATTTCGATGCAAATTTCTAGCCAAACAGATGACTGTATAGATGGACCAACAAGCAGTTTATCAGAAAAGAACAGTAAATGTGCAATCAGGAATGGATAAGAAAATGTTCAATCATGAATGGAACAACAAATGTTCAATTGAGAACGGAACAACAAATGTTCTATCAGGAGTGGAATAGAAAATGTTCAGTTTGGAATGGAACAACAAATGTTCAGTTGGGAACAGAATAGAAAATGTTCGTTTGAGGACGGAACAATAGCCAGCTACTATACATAACAATGGTTGTTTGTTTGATGGAACAACACTAACTTGCTTGGTGGAACAGAAACTGTTCTTTTAACAGAAATTGTTCTTTTAATAGAAACGATTCTTGGAAGAGAACAACAGATGTCCCAAAAATAGAACAACAATTGTTCACTCCAAAGAGAACAACGAAAACAAAACAGTGATAAAAGAGATGAATAAATAGTTGTTGTTCCATTGGAAAGGAACAATTTTTTTTTAAACATCATTGTTTCTTAAAAAGATTAAACTCATTCACACAACGATGTTTACTCTATTCAATCATGCAAGTAAAAAAGGAAGATGGAAAAATTAATAAGCTATGTTTGTAGAAAATATATACATTATTTACAATTGAAAAGGAACAATTTTCATGAGAGTAAAGTTGTTGGGTCATCACTCCATGCAGCTAAAATTTGCATAGTGGGATCATTGCGTACTTGTTGGAAAAAAGACTCTTTGGTGAGTGGCTTGTGATAAAGTCGTAACCAGTGTCCGTTCACCAGAAAAGGAGAGCCAAACCCATCAATGGTAATCAGAGTTATAGTTCCATTGTTTTGTACTTCATGAATCTCATATGGGCCAAGCCACCTTGTCTACAGTTTTCCTGTGAAGTCTTGAAACCTAGAATCAAAGAGGAGTGCCCAGTCTCATTTTTGGAACGTTTTCTTCTTAATAAGATTGTCGTGCCACTTAGCCATTTGTTGTTGAATAATCATTGTACGCTATAGAGAAGGTAGTCATATTTCGTCCAATTCATTTAATTGCTGAAGTCATTTCATTTAGCACAAATGCATCTATGCTCCATTCGATGCTTATCAATGCATCTATAGAAAGAAATCAAATAGGATTAGAAATCAACATATAAATTGAAATCAATGCATCTAGTGCAAGAAATATTCTTCCCTCTATCTCCCCTCCATCAAATCTTACAAAATATTTTTAATAATTTACAGTCTCAAGATTAACAACATCCAATCCATCTAATGTGAGAAATCAAATAGGATTAGAAAATAACATCCACAAAAAACTTAATGTGTTTAATGCAAGCAATCAAATAAGATTAGAAATCAACATCTACATTGAAATCAACTCATCTAGTGCAAGAAATAAAATATAATTAGAAATCAACATCTACACTTAAATCAATGCATCTAGCGCAAGCAATCAAATAGGATTAGAAATCACCATCTACACTGAAATCAATGCATCTAGAGAAAGCAATCAAATAGGATTATAAATAGACATCTACACTAAAATCAATGCATCTAGTGCACATAATAAAATATAATTACAAATCAACATCTACACTCAAAATCAATGCATCTAGTGCAAGAAATAAAATAGGAATATAAACCATCATCTACATTGAAATCAATGCATCTTGTGCAAGAAATATTCTTCCCTCTCTCCCCTCTCCATCTATATCTATATCTCTCTTCATCTATACTTCTTTGGCTCTATACCTCACCCCCCCCCCCACAAACACACATGTTCTCTCTCTCCAGATATAACTATCTCTTCCACGCTCCTTCCTTTTGTCTCTCTCCTCATCCCTCTCTTCATCTCCCATCTATATCTCTATCTCCTTCTGCCTCTCTTTTGTCTCTCTATATCAGCCCCAAATCATACACACTCTTTATCCATATCTATATATCTCTCCCCCTCCCTCTCTCCCCCTTTTATTTCTCTTTCATCCTTCTCTCCTCTCTCCCTCTCTCTCTTTGCCTCATCTCTCTCTCTCTCTCTCTCTCTCTCTCTCTCTCTCTCTCTCTCTCTCCACATTTCTCTCTATATGTATTTCTTCTTACCGACCTCCCTCCCCCCTCCAGTTCCCTCTCTCTCCCTCCCTCTTTGTCCCTTTCTCTCCCACCTCACTTTATCTCCCCACCACCTATCTTTGCCCTCCAAGTATGTCACTACCTCCCTCCCTCTCTCCTCTCTCCTTCTCCCCCATTCCTTCCATCTCTCCTTCTTTGTCTCTCTATCTCACCCCAAAACATACACACTCTCTCTTGTCACTCCCTCTCTCTCTCTCCACTTTTCTCTCTCTGTGTCTTTCTTCTTCACTCCCTCTCTCCCCCTCCAACTTCGTCTCTTTGTCCCTCCCTCTCTCCTCCTCACTCTCAATTCCTCTCTATGGTCCTTCCCTTCTCTCCCTTTCTCTCCTACCTCCTCCTCTATCTATGCCCTCCAAACTTGTAAGTATATATCCCTCCCACCCTCTCTCTCTCTATACCCTCCAACCTTGTCATTATCTCTCCCCCCCTTCATTTTTGTGTCTCCCCTATCTCTCTCTTACCCTTCTCTCCCTCCTCTATTTCTCTCTCTCTCTTCATTCCTCCTCTTCCCTCTCCTTCATTGTATCTCCTCCTCTCCCTTGTCACTTCCCCTATCTCTTCACCTCTACCACTCTATGTCTTTGTTCTTCCCTCCATATATATCTGAGTTAATATGTCATGACAAATTAATATATATTATAATATAAAAAATTGAATATTATATTAAATTTAATATTGCATTAATCTAAAGTTATTAAATTTACTAATATTAATATTATAATATATTAATATTAATATTAAATATAATATCAATATTAGATTTAATGATGTTTTTTACATGGCATGATAGAAAAATTTGTAATAAATCTGCGTCAAATTATTATTTTCAAATATCACAATTTTGATGTGGAAATATTTGTCTTTAAAGATTTTCATATATCCCTAGGATATGGCTTTTCATTTTAAAGATTCATTTTACGAATGTTTTGTTAAAAGAAATATTAAAAGATTTTGGAGCAAGATTTTTTATTCTTTGTGTTGACTTAACATTTTTCCTTTGATTTAAGAAATGGAATTGGCTTTAGTAATGAGTAAAAATGTTTAAAATTTTACCTAATTTGAAATTTCAACGTGGTAAAAAAATATCTTAAAGGTAAATTTATGATCCATGAAAATTCACTTGTATGAGAAAAGAACTATTAAAAGCATGAGATAATTTACTATCCATTCAAATACATAGTTATTTTTTAATAATTAATCTTAGTCCATTGGCCAACATTAGCAATAATTATTTTTATTATTTTTTTGAGACGTGACATGATGTGAACTATTAAAAGCATGAGATAATTTACTATCCATTCAAATACATAGTTATATTTTAATAATTAATCTTAGTCCATTGGCCAACATTAGCAAAAATTATTTTTATTATTTTTTTGAGACGTGGCATACTTACATATCCGGGTCATACTAGGTTGTTGCCTCTCGGAGAAATGATCTAAGATCTAAAAGTTGGAATAGATGATTAATGGGATTTCCACTCACCATGGTCCAAGTTCTTCTTCTGGAACCTCCCAGAAGAAACATTATAGTAATAATTCAAAAACTACATGTTTCATGCATGATTTTAGGAGCATCCAAGAAGATTGACTTCCTTTGATTATATCTCCTAAAATATCATGATTCAAGATGTAAATATTGGACCAAATGATCAGTGGAATTCTTCCTTGCTATGTTCCAAGTTAAAAGTTTTGGAACCTCCTAGAAGAAAAGTTATAACAAAAATTCTAACATGATCTATTTAAATATGCCTTTAGGAAGCCCAACTTCCTTCTTAAAATTTCATAACCTATGATCTGGAAATTGGAAATCAAGGAGATTTCCCCTCGCTATGCTCTAAGTTTCAACTTCTGGAACCTACCACAAGAAAAGTTATAGCAGAATGCCAACATGACCTATTTAAAAAAGAATTTAGGAAGCCTATCTTCCTCAACCAATGTTGTTACAAAATTTATTACTTATAAGAAGCTACATTGAAATAGTACAACAATTACAACCACCATCCATTTGTTGAAGTGTAAATGAATGTACATAAAAACTTGTTGAAAAGAGAAATTAAATGATCACACATTCCACTAAATCATATATGCCATAATTATCATTAACACAAATACATATTTATTAATTACATCCAAAAAAAATATAGGAAAATGAAGTAGGGTGAGCCATGTTCCATCCCACCATATGGTTAGTTGTGCCACAATTTTTTCACAATTGGCCACCCGTTATACTATATTTTGATTTTTTGAGAAAAATTTAACTCAGGGGTATTTCACACACTTAGATTCAGACCAAATTTTAAAAGTGTTGTACATAAAATTACTCCACTTTTATTTTTAGTTAAAATTCAATGATTCTTAATTTCATAGTTATATGTAGATTCCCCAATTCCCCTAACTTACTAAATTCTTTAATTTTGTCATTATATATTTTTATACATTTCAAACTTATATATATATCTATATATCTATATCTATATATATATATATATATATATATATATATATATATATATATATATATAGATATATATAGATATATATAGATATGAGATTAATTACTGTTCTTTATCCACCCAGACGTAATTGTCATATCAAGCTTAGCTTGGGGATCTATAAGTGACTATTTAGAAAGTAATAATTTTACATCCCTAATAAGTAAACTCTTGTTATTTAAACAAGAAATATGGTCTCCATATTCTTGTCTCTCATATAGACACCTTTCTTATTTTATTCTTAAAGATTCCATATCTTTGCCAAGGTCAGTCAAGACATGGTTGTGACTCCATATACATATGTTGGAAACATTGAAAGGCTTTCCCCCATACTTTACACAAATATGCACACATCTATATCAAATGCATCAAATTATAATATAATTAAATCAAGCTCAAATGGCATGTTACACTTAATTAGTTTATAGGCTTGCAGGTGGACATGGTCTTTTTGTCTTTAGTTAGAATAATTTGTAAACCTTCATTCTTTATGATTCTTACTATCATCCCTCAGATACATCGTTACTTTCTTTGTCTTCTACATCAATTAGTTTGGCTAATGTAACCTTCCACTCATTCATTCAAATCCATCTAGAAGTCCTATAGACTAAGTACACAATTTGTGCACAATTTATACTTGATTACAGACTAAGTAACATTTTCCAAGTTATACATAACATAATTAAAAAATGACCAATAAACTCTTTAATCAATTCTCATATTGACCTCCTAATCCTTCCCAGAAGAGATTAAGCAAGGAGGAGCATCACAATGTGGTTGATGAAATAAGGCGGTAAGGTGATGCTCATCATCCGTTGTGACTAGAAACCTCAAGTTCAAAAAAAAAATGAGAAAGGTTGAATAAGTGGCAATAGCATGAGATAACATATTATATCACAGTTGTTTAAATGATACTAGTAAGGAAATGAAAGAATTAGAGGAGAGTATAAGGTAAAAGAGACAAGAGATATCTAATAGCCATATGATGGAGGAAGTAGTTGGCTTGGTTAGCAAGTTAGTTCAGTCTTGTGCTCAAGCTACCATGTATTTTAGAATAGTAGAAACTTACTAGATGACTAAGGCATTGGCCACCCATGCACTAGAAGTGAGGTGGGTGGAGCTAAAGGACCTCTTGCATATAACTTGTATCTTCAAGATAAAGTTTGAAATAGTCTACAAGGGCATGTGGGCATGTCTAAGGTGGGGATTTTGGTGACTAGGGCTAATGGAGAGCATAAAAAGAATTGTGACATAGAAGGCTCTCATGGTTGAGGGCAAGGATTGTCTAACAACAAACCAAAAATACAAAATAAAGGCAAGTGTTGAGTGGTAAGAATGTCTTAGAGATAGTAGTGGAGCTAGTTATTTTGACATAGACAATGATAAATAGTGGTATTTTGAGCATGTGAAGGATCAAGCTAGTTAGTTTGACATAGACAATGATACATAATGTTACATGTGAAGGACATCATTTCTTAGTTGTCAAGCCCCCCACTGAAATTGATATAGCAATTTTTTATATAAGAGTAAACAAAAATTCCCTTTTTATTTTTATTTTTAAAAATCTAAAATTTAATATAAATAATAAGAAAAAAACATCGCAACTAATAAAAAAATTCAAAATTCAAATAAATTGTTTTTTTTAGGAAATATCTAGGCAGATCCGCTCAAATGGATCTATTTGGTCAGCTTATTAGCAGCGCCTAACTTTGAGGTGGTCGAATAGAATTGGCCCCATGACCTCCCATTAGCAAGGTGCTTTAGCGACGAGAACTGGACCAATGAAGTAACCCTCTAAGGCTTAATTCAAATAAATTATTAACAATTTAAATAAATTAAATATTATAAATAATTGTTTTCCCATATTAATATTAATTTATAATTTCATGATCCATGTTTAAAAAAATAATATTTAAATAATAAAAAGGTAGATGCTTGAGACAAAATCTTGAATCACATTGCAAGATATCTTTAATAGAAGGAATAACACTTGTTGTCAAAGAAAGAGAGAATACGTGCATAATAAACATGATAAATAATTCTAGATCTTGGACTTTTGTAATCCATAATTATGTAATTAGATTGTCTTTAAGATAAATAATTATTAATAAATTAACTATAAAAAAAATATAAACCTATCATAAATAAAGTCTCAAGTGTCACCTATGTAGTAGGTTTTAAAAATAAAAATTTAATGAGGTTTAAAATTTTGAAAACAAACTTGTAACTTATTTACAGTACGAATAACTATGAATAAATTAGATGTTATAATTACTCAAACTCTAAAGCAAAGAATTAAGATGGCAGGCCTTTCCAAAACAGAACTGACCTACTACTGCATTGCATTTAGCATTCCTTTGAAGGGTACTTTGATCTGCGAGTTTCGCACCAGTAAGAACGTGACTGCTCGTAGACAATAGTCCATCAGTTATGAACTGAACAGTCAGCTGGAGCAAATCCAAGGAGAGATTTCTGGACATCGTACTGAAACAAGAAATTTTGCTGCAAAAGACTCCCAATAATGTTTGGCCACCCATCTGAAATGGGTTTGAACCCTACGCATCGCACTCCTTCCTTCACCTGAAAGACATAGTTGTCAGAGGGCGGACTAAATATTTTCCCCCCACCAAAAACGATTGACAAATTTGGCAATTTCAGTTTTTTTACTCCCGATGTCTTGAAGCACAGATCAAGCTGCGCGAGTTCTTGTGTTGCAACCCTGGGATATGCAATGGCGGCATCAAAGGCATTCATTATTACATCATACGCCTCTTTTGTGAAAAAAGTAAGAGAAGTCCCAGAGTCTATAATTGTCCCCCCACTACAAGAATTCATATCCATCTTCCAAGCATTGCTGGATATGGGAAGACTCCTTCCATCAACGATGACTCCTTCAATTCCAACATAATAATCCGATGCCCTTCCTTTCAAAATAGGGGTATACTGAACGGGCTTCTTTAAAAACTTTGAAGATTGATGGAGGATATCGCCAAAGACTAGCGAGTTTTTCACTGTGAAGGGATCCAGAAAGTTTCTTAAGCAGAAAGAAAACTTGCCTCCATATAAAGGGAGAGTTTGTTGAGCAAATGAAGTAAAAGCTTGACCTAATCCCAGTACGCCTCCGGAGGTCACAGCTGAATCCGCAGGCTGGTTCTCAATTCCGCATCCCATCAATATACTCTTTCCCCCATACTGGTTGTTATCTGTGGACTTCAGGGTTATGGTTTCCCGGATATAAGGGCCGCTGGTGGTGGTGCCATCCATGTAACGCTGGCTGTACTTGCAAGCCTTCATGGAACCATAACATGCTATCGATGGGGTTAGAGAAACGGCCCTGCAATCTAGGGAATTACATGGAACATATGATAAAGATGAGGATTTTCTAGGATTGAACGTGGGAAGGGGCTTTGTGGTAGCAGATCGGATTTTGGGATTGCAATTCACCCAAACAAGATTGCTGCCTGTGTCTGGAACCATGAGAACCTTCTGAGGAGGGGTTCCCACGTTCACCTCTACAAAATAAAGAGCAGCTCCCATTTCTAGTGCACCAGAGCCTATTGGCATTTCAAAGCCTAAGGTTCCAAGTCTCCTGTGATGATAAGTGGACGTATTATTCATGGATTGGGAGGACCTTGTAATTCGCATGGAGTCCACACGTAAAAGTGCTTGTATCATCTCAAGCCTGCTTCTTAGCTGCTTCCTGTGGATCATCTTCATCTCCATCTTCACAGTTATATCTTGACCTCCATTTGCATGTTGCAGCAACCAGAGACAATGCAGGATGAAGAGCATCAGAACCCAGCCATATTTCTCCATTTTCATCATTTTCGTACTAGCTACTTAAAATTAGTGTCACCCGATCATACTTGATGGTTTTATTTATACTTTACATCAATATTAAAAAAAAAAAAATTTACTACAATTTTCAATAAATTAAACCAATAGCCATGGTGTCAAAACAATATTAAAAAAAATAATAAATTACAACAATTCTCAATAAATTAAACCACTAGCCACGGTGTCAAAACAAATAACAATATCCTTGGTTTTATTTATACTTTACATCACTATTAAAAATAATAATAAATTATAACAATTTTCAATAAATTAAACCACTTGGTATGGTGTTAAAACAAAGAATAATATCTTTAATAGTTAAAAGTAAGAATAATATCTTTAATAATTAAGAGTATGTGTTTTTTCTTATAAAGTTACAGGTTTAAAATTAGAGAGATAGATTAAGTATACCATGTTTTTATAGACTTTATAGTCAAATCACATAAATCTCTTGTCCCACAAACAAAAAAGTCTAATACCCTAGTTTAATATCCTGTTCTTAAATAAAACTAATACACTAATTTAATATAATCTTAAAATTAAATAATAATAATAATAATTTACAAAAAGATTTTTTTAAAATATTTAAATCACTTAATTCATATTACAATATACCTAACCTGACATGACAGATGTGAGAAGTGAATTAAGAAAGAAAAGGAAAAGGAAATTGCCCAACGACCCTACCCATGGACCCAAAACCCATGGAAGATGTCACTGTGGAGAAGGTCCTCATTTGACTTGAAATACTCTATTTCCAAGCTACAAATGCCTCTCGTGACAAGAGGTGCAATATGAGAGTCAATGGGTATTTGTAAAACATATAAGTTAAAAATTAACTAATAGATGGCAATAATTAACTGCTATAAAAATGGTTTTTCTCACAGATAAATAATATTTACATATTAAAGGTTATGATATTTACATATTTAATATAATGAAATTGTTATTAATTATTTATATTTAACATTTTTTTAAGTTCAAAATTATTTTATTAGATTTTTAAAATTTTATAATGAATAAATATGAAAGTTCTTACTCTTTTAGTCTTATTTTGACTGAATTTTTTGATTAGGAGAGCAATGTAAAAATTAAGAACAAACTCTCAAGATTTACATGGTAACTAAAAACAAAAATACCATAAGGCTCATAACACAGAGAATAAGAATACAACCGATAGCAATCATGGAGCGTGAGGCAGAGCTCGTGCATCTCTTACACCTAGTGCATATGGAGGTCCCCATGAATACGAAATTCCAAGTGAGCTGCGTGCCCCTCCACTTGATCTAGGTGGTCATTAATGCACCTTTCACTCCTCATTGACGTTGTTTTCACTCCCATAAATAACTGATCTAGGTGGATCTTTAGATACAATGGCATGGCAAAGCTCAGAAATCAAAGTGATCAGAATGAAGTCAACTCAGGACCAGAGCATAGATCTTGTCATCCTAATTCCAATGGCATGAACGGTACTTCAATCCGAGTCCGGATGATGAAGTTATTGCGAAAGGAAGGTTGCTTTGTTCCTTAAGAAAATGAGAATTTTTCCTTTAAAAATGGATTTAAGCCTTAAAAGGCAAAAATCGCAATCGGAGAATCCATGGAGGCAGACTTAAGAAGGCGCAGAGAAAACCCTGATTGCCAATCTCCGATTAAATCAGATCGGCGAATCGGAAGGCAATCAGGTCAAAGGAAGGATATATATATATATATATATATATATATATATATATATATATATATATATATATATATATCGGCAATGGCAGGGGCCGACTTGCCATGCAATCGGTCGACGCCGATATCGGCAGCCGACCATCCCCAATTAACAGGACTGTTGCACCCCGATATGCCAATTGTGATGTCGGGCAGGACCCGATAAAGAATATACGCTCGATTAAATAAATTTTAAGTCCGGGTAAATGGATTTTTGCCAGATTTTAGTTTTTTTTCGGGATTTTTGGGTATTTATTGTTATAACGATAAAGAGGCTATTTTTAAGGGTCGGTTGTGCTTGTCAATCCTTCTACTCCACCGGCCTCTATTTTGAACCAAGACAACCCTGATTTAAGCGGAATTTGTCCGAAAGACCCATTATAAAGGCCCGATAGTTGGAAAAGCACGAGGGGAGGAATTTGCAGTTGTTTCATTTGGCAGGAGACCGATAATGCACTTTGTCTGTTTTGGACAAGTTGTAGATGTTTTTAGCCCCTTTCAATGCCACGGACGCTTTGGTGCTACCCACTTCTCCATCTGAGGTCTCCATTTCACAGCCATCTTTCAGAATGGAGGTATAAGCCTCTTGTATGCAGCTGATGATTGTAATTCTCTTCTTTTCATGCCATTTAATATAAAGGCCTCCCCATTGTTCGAGCTGGGCCTGGAGACGTAGTCCGAATTGGACGAACTCGTTATCAAGTCTTGGTATCTTATTTTTGTGCCTTTTATGTGCTTTCTTCTTCTTTCCTTGTGTGCATCTTAAATTTTTGTGTTAAGCTGCAATTTTACATGTGATTCTTTCCATACATCTATAAGCGAAAGTATCCTGGATCAAGTGGTATCAGAGCAGGGCTTTTTAGATGTGAATTGCATGTTTGTATGCTAACAAGAAACAGGCTTCAAAGAGGCGAAGGGGAACTAGAACCATTCAATCCTGAAGAAGGGTGCACCTCGAAGGAGAAACATGGCAAAAGATGAAGCTCATCTTGAAGAGGAGCGTAATTTCAGAAAGACCTTCTATTCAATGGCAGAGAATATCAGTCAACTGGTTTTAAGGCTGGAGAAAGAATAAGAGAGGAACCCAGAAGGACAAGGTTCAGCACATGGGAATGGTGGAGAAGAACCCCCTCCTTCTCCTTCTGGAAGTGAAGGTTCTCCATCCTCTCACCACCATAATCATAGGAATTCAAAGGATGCATCTAAGAAACCCTTAAATTAGATGTTAAATTTTATCTTCCTATGTTTAGTGGTGAAAGTAACACAGAGAAACTTAATAATTGGATTAGGTAGATTGAGTTCTACTTCAGGATTCAGCAAATCGTGGAGGGCGAGGCAAAGATCCAGTTGGCCTCTCTATGACTGAGCAACACTACTCTCGTTTGGTGGGAGAGCAAATTGTAGAGCAATAAGAATGTGGGTAAGCTCTTTTCCTCATGGCCTGATTTCACTTCTGCATTAAAGGAACAATTTTATCCCTTAGAATACAAGCAAAAAGCTTTGATGAATTGGCAATATTTAAGGCAAGGAAAAGGACAGGATGTTCAGAGTTTCACAGAAGAATTTAGAAAACAAGCACTAAATCTGGGTATTGCACTTGATACACCGGAAGTTGTAACTAAGTATATTGGTTCATTGCATAGTTACATTAGAAATTCGTTGTTGTTGTTTAAACCAACCACTATTGATTCAGCCAGCGTAAAAGTAATTCATATTGAGAACAGGGGCAAAAATGAAAGAGATGATCAGTCCAGAAAACCACCGTTCAAACCTCCCAATGGTAAATCCAAAGCAAAATGGAAAGGGAAGGAGAAGAAAACAACAACAACTAAAGAAGGAGAGCGGCCTTATTGCAATCATTGCAAGAAGGAAGGCCACGATGACGATCATTGTTGGAAGCAGCACCCAAAAAAGCATCCAAAGAAGTATGGAGGAAAAGGGAAGCAGAAGACAGTGGCAATGGCACAGCAAGACCTTGGATCGGATTCGGAAGATGAAGCGCTAATCACAGCAACAAGAAAAAAGGGTACTCTTACACCTCATGTTAATTTTGAATCGCATGAAAGTACCAGTTCTATAAATGAGTCCCTTTCGAATGACCGAAAAAGAATTGAACTGTTTCATATCAAAGTTGTTGTAAATCATACTAAAGTTGAAACTTTGTTTGATACTGGGTCCCAAGAAAACTTAATTGTAGAATCCCTGGTAAAGAAACTCGGCTTAGAGACAAAACCACACCCAAAACCTTACCTGCTGGGATGGATACATGATAAAGAAAAACTGAATGTAACCCAGCAGTGTAAAGTCAAATTTGTGATCGCTTCTAAGCTCGTAGATGAAGTAGAGTTGGATGTAATACCATTGGATATCTGTGGCATGGTGTTAGGGAGCCCATACCTGTATGATAGAAAGGCAGTCTTTTTCCGTCATGAAAACAAATATCAAATCACCAAGGATGGGGTAGAATATATAGTGAGGGCTCATCAAAATAAAATTAATGTCAGCCTTGTAAGCATTGGACAAATGAAAAGACTGGTGAATTCTAGTAAAGGATGCATGCTTATGGTTGTAAGGGAAAAAGAGGCAGAATTCACTGATGCTTTCCAGGGCTGCGATCGGGAGCATAAACAGGAATTATCTGAATTGATTTCTAATTATGATGAGTTGTTTCAGGAACCGAAGGGATTACCTCTGAAGAGGGAAATCCAACATGAAATCCATCTACAGCATGATTTCCCCCTACCAAATATTGGCATGTACAGGATGTCGGCTATTGAGATGGAGGAAATCAAGAGACAAGTGCAGGAATTACTGGACCAGGGAGTCATCAGGCTAAGCACCTCTCCATGTGGTTCGCCAATTCTTTTAGTGCCAAAGAAAGATGGTGCCTGGAGGATGTGCGTGGATTACTGCGTGCTCAACAAGATCACAATGAAAAATCGCTATCCCCTTCCATGCAAATATGATTTATTAAACCAATTAAAGAGTGTTGTTTATTTCAAAAAGTTGGATTTTCATAGTGGCTATCACCAAGTCAGAATTGTGGAGCAGGACGTGTGGAAAACTGCCTTCAAGACCAAGCAGGGGTTGTTCGAATGGATGGTGATACCATTCAGACCTTGCAACACTTCAACCACTTTTATGTGGGTTATGAATGATATATTTCAGCCTTTCATTGATGATTTTGTTCTTGTATATATAGATGATATACTTGTCTTTAGTAAGAGTTGTTTTGAACATGTGTGTCATGTAAAGAAAGTGCTTGATGTACTGAAAAAAGAAAAACTCTTTGTAAAATTGTCAAAGTGTGATTTCGGGAAAACCTCTTTGGGTTACCTAGGTCATATTGTTGGTCATGGTTAGTTAAAAATTGATCCCTCTAAAGTTGAAGCAATTGTAAATTGGCCTAAGCCTACTAGTGTAACCGAGGTCCGTAGCTTTCTAGGTGCAGTCCAGTATTGGAGGAGATTAATTGCTAATTTCTCTGTTATTGTAGCACCTTTGCATACATTAACAAGTGTGAAACAGGTCTTCCAATGGGGAGGAAGACAACAGAATTCCTTTGAAACATTGAAGGAAAAGATAAGCACCACGCCAGTCTTAGCCTTACTCGATCTCTAATAGCCCTTCGAGATTGAAACCGATGCTAGCGTTTATGCCATGGGAGTTGTACTGATGCAGCAAAAGAAGCCAATTTTTTACCATTCTGAGAAGTTTTCTCAAGCTGTGATAAATTATCCTGCCTATGACAAGGAGCTTTATGCCTTGGTGTAGAGTGTGAAAAAGTGGAAACACTACTTGATCGGCAAGGAGACCATCATCCATACAAATCATCAACCCTTGCAGTATCTTCAGTCACAAACCAAGTTGCAGCAATCTCATCATTTTAGGTGGATGGATTTCTTCAAAAGTTTCATCTGGTAATACAGTATAAGAAGGGCACTAGCAATAAAGTGGCCAACATGCTATCTCGCCCTCCTATTTCTACTTCTGTTATTTTGCATAATGCTTCATTATCTTTTGAGAGTTATGCTGAACAATATGCTAACGATGATGACTTTAAGGAGGTTTATGCAAAACTAACCCATGGTTCACAGGTGGACAACTATCTGTAGAAATTTTGAATAATATGACACATATTCAATGGAGATTATCCTGATCATGTACTATTGTGGAATACATACACAATACATAAACTCCTCTACGTTGATCATCAATTTACAGAAGCAGAAACATTCACAGGCACACATAGAAGCATCAATCAAACTCATTAACACAGTATGTATCCCGGGTAAAGCATCTCGCTAAAAACCTCACACTATTTGTATATTATATTGATTGAATCATGTAACATTACAAAGTACAATGCTTATCACAAGCAATCCAGTACCAGCTCTACCTGTTACACACAATACAGCTAAGATCTGATCTCCAAATCTCCTCCGCTGCTTGCTTGCCTCTCCAGCTCAATACCTGCTCAAGAACTGATGAGAATGGCTTCCCAAACTCGTATTTCACCTGCAAAATAGTCACTCACACTTTGTTGGACGTGAGCACAAGCTATAATGTGGGCAAATACGTGAGTAAACTCATTGGCATACTCAATCCCTTTATTGTGCAAGATCTGGTGCACAACTATAGTCACAACTGATAGCAATTTGATTCTCTAACACCTGTCCCTGCTGAACTGAACATGCACTGACATGCAACTGAGTTAACTGATGTATTCTATAGTTGTATTATGAGTTAATAACTTGTGAATTAATTAATAACTAATTCACCCAACTCATCTCTAGTCTATTTGCTAGTTAGACTAAATACAACCAGTTTAACAAAGCTAAACTGAACACAACTCCATCAACTCCACCAAACTCAACTGATTGAGTTCTAACTGAAGTCATGCATGCAAATATTAGTCATCCCATAGGTAACCACGCATTTCCCTCTGGGATTTGCATGTACCACATCTGTAGCTCATCCTGAAGTGCTCCAAGAGAATAAGATTAAGTTTATAGTCCAAATATTATTATGAGATAATAATATTTGACTTTTCTATTTTTTACTGTGATCACTCACACTTTCATCAAAAATAGAAGTCCATCTATTTTTCCCAACTTGACCAATCATCCATAAACAACAACCTGCAATCCATAGACATGATCCATATGTCTAAAAATAGACATAGTCTAAAAATAGACTTGCGCCAAAAAATAGCCTGCGGGCCCACTTAGTGAAGGCGACTCTTTTCACTAAGCTCCATCATCTTGTTGCACTCTCAACAAGCATTTCTTGTTGCACACTTTTCAACACTATCACTTGCAGGGGAAATTGTTGTATCACCTTGGTAAATTGTGTATTCCCACAGGGGAAAGAGTATATGTAATTTGAGAGAACCACACCTCTCTTATGTCTGGACACTTTGGTGTCGAAAAGACTTTATGTCATGTACAAAGATTTTGTTTTTAGCCTCATATGAAAAACATTGTGACTCGCTATGTAAAGGGTTGTGTGATGTGTTCTCTTTCAAATCCCTCTAATAGAAAACTTGGACTCTACACACCACTTCCTATTCCGAGTCGTCCATGGGAAAGTGTGTCAATGGACTTTGTAGGAGGTTTACCTTTGTCTAGGAAGAGTCACGACTATTTGTATGTCGTCATTGACTGTTTTAGCAAGATGTGTGTTCTTATGCCTTGTAAAAAGTAGATTACTGCAGAGCAGGCTGCAACCAACATTGATCAACCAGTAAACTAAAGATTCACTCATAATTAACTCATACATGTCAGATCAGAGAAAGACCCAGTTGAGAATGGAGTTCAAGGACAGTGTACTATGCAATTCATATTTGTGGAATTTCCCAATTAAATATGGGCTAATTCCCAAGGAAATTGCGCAATGAAATAGGAGCTTCACACGCACAGAATTGGCTAAGTGGCTAAGTATTGGCTTGAGTTGGTTTGTGAAGCAGTGAGACGGATTGAGATAGTGCACATGTTTCTCGTGCTTGAGCAAATCATTGTAATCTTCTCATATTTTTTTATTAATGTAATATACAGATAGGTTTTTTAGCTATGGCTTTCCCCATAAAAGTACCGTGTCATGTGCGATTGAATTCTTTCTCTTTTATGCTTATTATTGTTTCTCAAGTCAATTTTTTTAGCGTATTACAATCTACAATTTGAATCTATAAGGAATTTCTACATCTCACATTGCCAAATTAAAAAGAACCATAAAAATTAACTAAATTGTAACTTTATTTTAAATTATTATTATTATTATTAATTATAAAAGGAATTTATTTTTAATCATGGAGATTCACCGTCACTTTACCATAGAGATTCACCATCACTTTACCATGGAAATTCTTAACTTGTAAATAGTTTTTGTTACAATATGGACATTTACCATGGCTTATCAATACCACATACCCAATATGATATGTGTTAGATATGACATTTTCTTTAATTACTTAATTTGAGATAAATTAATTAAAAGAGCACAACTAAATTGGAGATAAATATAACCTAAACACTACTATGAATATTATGGCATAGTCCATAGAGAAATCTATACCATCCATATAAATAAATTAAAATTTTAGAAAGTATATTCTTAAATAAACATAAATATAGACATGTTAATAATAAAATTATAATTTAATTAGTTTTTATAATAATTTTAATCATTATAACATAAAATATATTATGAAGTGTTTTGATGTTTATTATAAATTTATAGTTATTAAAATTTACTAAAATTTTAATTTATATAAATACACTAATTTTTATTTCTTAGAATTTTTATAATTTTCACCATATATTCTAATTAATATATAATTAAATAATATGATGATCAAAATTAAAAATATGTGTGATGGTTTACTTCAACATAACCTGTTTTAATTTAATACAAAATTTTATTCCAATTTTTAAAAGATATATACCTTATATGTAATTATGTTTTAATTTAATACAAAATTTTATTCCAATTTTTAAAAGATATATACCTTATATGTAATTATTTGTAAGTGTTAAAATTAATTATTAAATAAATATTTCTATACATGAATATAAATCTAAAAATTCGTCGTAACATCTCTTTAAACTTTTTTAATTTTCCTTGGGAAGAACCATAAATTAGAATACTGCTTAAATATTTTTAAAATGTAAATTAAAATTTCTAGATAATAAATTTTAAAAAAATTAAATACTAAAAAAAATTGAAACAAAAAATTAGAATAAATTAATCTATAATCAAGATAAAATAAAAAGAATGGGTTTATTTTACAGCTCAGTAAGATGTGTAATTTCGTCTTTGAGTTTACAGCCCATTATGATGTGTAACATTGCTTTTAAGGAGATAGGCTTATTCTACAACCCAGTTTGATGTGCAACTCTGCCTATCAGTCATCAAGTTGAAATTTTGATCGTGTTAGCCAAAATAAAAAAATTTAAAAATCCAAAAAAAAAGAAAAAAATTAAATAACTATACAAAACAAAATTTGTAAGTGAAAAAATTAAATGATTAGATCCCTATTTATAGATTTATGCGCTATTAAAAAAAAATTAACATCATTATATTAAAACACAAGTTGGGTGTTTGACAAAAAAAATGAGACAGAAGTAAAGCCCATAACGAACACGATAATTATGCTCACGATGAGCAGCGGCAAAATGGAAGAGAGAGTCGCAATTACCAGTAGGAACGTGAACATGAGAGGTGGTACACAACAATCAATCCGTCAGTTATGAAGTGAACAATCAGCTGGAGCAAAACCAAGAAGAGATTTCTGCACATCGTACTGAACGAAGAAATACTGCTGCAAGATATTCCCAATTATATTGGGCAACCCATCCGAAATGGGTTTGAACCCTACACACCCCACTTCTTCCTCCACCTGCAACATATAGTTGCCAGAAGGCGGACTAAATGTTTTCCCGCCGCCAAAAACGATTGAAAAAGTCGGCAATTGCAGCTCCTCCACTCCGGAAGTATTAAAGCACAGATCAAACTGCGCGGGGTCTTCTGTTGTGGCCCTCGGATATGTAATGGCGGCAGCAAGGGCCTTCATTATTACATCATACGCCTCTTTTGTGAAAAAAGTAAGAGAAGTCCCAGAGTCTATAATTGTCCCTCCCATACCAGAATTCTTATCTATGTTCCAAGCATGGCTGGAAATGCTAAGATTCTTTCCACCAATCACGATTCCTTCAATTCCAACGTAATAATTCGATGTCCATCCTTTTAGAATAGGAGTATATTGAATGGGCTGCTTTAAAAACTTGGAGGATTGTTGGAGAATATCTCCGAAGAACAGAGAGTTTTTCACTGTGAGGAAATTCAGATAGTCTCTTAAGCAGAAAGAAAACTTGCCTCCATATAAACTGACAGTTTGTTGAGCAAACGAAATGAAAGCTTGATCTAATCCCAAAACTCCCCCGGCGCTCACAGCTGAACCCGCGGGCTTGTTCTCGATTCCGCATCCCATCAATACCCTAGGGACCCCCACCTGCTTAGCTTTGTCATCGGTGGGCTTCAAGGTTATGGTTTCGCGGATATAAGGGCCGCTGGTGCTGGTTCCACTCATGTAACGCTGGCTGTATTTACAAGCCTCCCTGGAACCATAACATTCTGCCGATGGGGCTAGGGAAAGGGTACTGCATTCTTTGGATTTACAAGGAAGATATGATAAAGAGGAGGATTTGCTTGGTATGAATGTGGGCAGGGGCTTTGCTGTAGCAGATCGGATTTTGGGATTGCAGTTCACCCACACAAGATCGCTGCCTGTGTCTGGAACCATGAGAACTTTCTGAGGAGGGGTTCCTATGTTCATTTCCACAAAATAAAGAGCGATTCCCATGTCTAGCGCACCAGAGGCTATTGGCATTTCAAACGCTGAAGCTGCAAGCCTCCTGTGATGATAATAACTAGAAGTATTTCTGTATTGCCAGGACCTTGTTCTAATGGAGTCCACACGTAAAAGATGTTGTATCATGTCATGCCTGCTTCTCAATTGCTTCTTGTGGATCATTTTCATCTCCATCTTCACACTTATAGCTTGACCTCCATTTGGATGTTGCAGCAACAAGAGAGAGTGCAGGATGACTATGAGCAGAAAACCATGTTTCACCATTTTTTTTTTTGCATATAGTTGATGGCAAAACCAGGGTCACCTAGAACAAGGTCCTGGCAATACAAATCTGTATGTGTTACTCAATAGTTTATTTAAAGTACGCACCGATATTAAAATAATAATAATAATGAATTACAACTATTTTCAGTAAACGAAAACAGCAGCCATGGTGTGCAAACAATATTTTCTTAATAATAGTTACCCTCTAACTGACCTGTGATATTAAAGGCAAAACACTTTCTTAACAGTTGTCATCTTTGAACCACTTTCCAACCTCCAGCTGAACGCTCTTCTTAAATGGTTAATATGATCGTTTGCTAAGTTTGTTAAGAATCCCTAACGAAATCATTTTTAAAAGGTTAATATGATACTAAAATAAGAAATTAAGTTATAAGTGCATAAATTTAACTATTTAGTAACTTTATTTTTCCAATAGAATAAAGATATAAGATAAATTTTTGTTTTTAAATTTTAATTATTAGATACGTTTAAAATATATTAAAAACCGTATTTTATCAATTTTATAGAATTTAATAAAACATTTCATATGTAACTTGTAAGGACCTCCGGTTGCGGGTGCGATGGGCGTCGGGCGGGCGATCGTGCACGGGCGCACGACGGGCGCGTGCCGAACGAGCTTACGACGTCATGCGAACACTTTGCGACGAACTATGCGACGTTATGAAGCGTGTGGAAAATTGACTAAGTATCATCTCTTGTACGCATGTGTTATGTGAATGCACGAGGATTTATATGCGTTGGACGTGAGCATAAGATTTACAACCAAGCCGACATGTTAAATAAGGCTTGGGGGCTGTTCATATTAATATTTTAAAGGTCGGCCTAAAGTAAATGAGCATGGTGGCAAGCGTATAAATGGAAGGAGGTTGCTCCTCATTTTAACCAACAAACATACGCTCATACCTTCGCATATAAGGACAAGAAGTGTGCAATTTTAGAAAGGAAATGCGCATCTCTCATGCGCATTAGACTTGAGAGATTGCGCAAGTAGTCTTGGTAGATGGTTGGTATATGTGCGGTACGTTGGGTGAATTCTTGAGTGCAGTTTTATGCAGGATTTGGTAGGAAGGTTGAGTGGCTCGGGTGAGCACTCCTTCTTATGCAAAGGTGCAGAAAATGATGTATAAGGCTGTTCTATGCCTGTTGTAAAATTATTCTAAGTGTTGGCTTGAAGTTTGTCAAGCACACTTGTATTGTAAAATTGAAGAAGCTGTTATAATATACTGTTGGGCAGACTTTCTGGGAGTTGCCCCTCCCTTTGTACTTGTTTATTGTTGATGTTCTCGGTTTATTGTACATGGTTAATGATTGAGAATGATCTTCTTTAAAGTATAAAGGATAACTCTTTACTTGGTTGCAAGAGAACATAAGTTTATGTTGGAGTAGGCGTAGTCCATAAACGTTAGTATTGTTAAAAAGAAAGCGTTCGGTGGTGCCGCATCTCGCTACAAGCAGTTGAAAGATCATCGCAGGTGTAGGGGCGTGACAGTTGGTATCAGAGCCAGGTTGCTCGAGACAGAGATAATGGTACTTGCCGGTGAAGGAAACCGTTTCACACAAAGTGGAATAAGGGTTGGTTCAAGTTGCAGGATACTCGGTGGAGTTCTTGTATGGTCGAGATGGCAGCCGGGTCTCAAGCCGGGTCTAGTCATGGTGGCAAAGAAACTCCTATGGAGTTCATTGAAAGGGTGTTGGTAAAGTTTGAAAATATGGAGATTTCTTTTGAAGAGAAACTCGATAGACTTCAAATGCAGAATGATGAGCTCAAGACACAAAATGAGTACACTGAATATAGGTGTGCACAACTCGAACAAAGGGTCAGAGAAGTCGAGGAATCAAGGGATCAAGGTCTTGCAGAAATTGAGAACTTGAAGAAGACTCTTGAAGATACAAAGAATGAGCTTACAATTGTGAAGAAGGCCGTGGGGCATAACTCAGGTGGAGGAGTGCCTCATGTGAAGGTCAAGGAACCGGAATCTTATGATGGAACGAGGAAGGCAGCAATTCTTGGCAACTTCTTGTGGGACGTGGAGCAGTACTTGGAGCGGTTGAACCTGGTTGATGGTGAGACACAAGTCAAGGTAGCTACTCAGTTCTTGACAAAGGATGCTAAGATGTGGTGGCGAAGGAGAGTGGACCAGATTGCCAATGGCAGTGCTGATGACATTACTTCGTGGAAAGACTTGAAGAAGGCCTTGCAGACCCACTTCAGTCCTCAAGATGACACATGGGAAGCAAGGACCAAACTCAAGTACATAAAGCAAACAGGAAGCCTACAAGCATACCAGCAAGAGTATTCAAGTGCAGCTCTAGAACTTCATGACATGGCAGAGAAGGACAAGGTGTTCAACTTCATCATGGGATTGAAACCTTGGGCACGCAATGAGGTAAGGAGGCAGAAGATCAACACACTTGAAGAAGCTTTTGCTGTAGTTGATAGGATGGTGGATCACTTTGAGGAAACTTCTGATGACAAGAAGAAGAAGTCCGAAAAGCCAAAAGAGAAGAATAAAGATGATACTCCAAAATCAGATGATGGTGCAAAGATGAAGAAACCTTTGAAGTGTTGGTTATGTGAAGGACCACACACGGTGAAGAATTGTCCCTCTAAACTAAAGGTGGCTACGGTTGCACAATCTGATGATGAGGATAATGATGCTTCTGTGGGGATGATGCAGATACTTGGTGCTTCTGCTACTACAAAAGCAGTCTCTAAGGACGATCCAGAAAGAAACAAGTTAGAGTATGTTCGAATGAAGATTGGAGATACTAATGTGCTCACTATGGTAGATAGTGGGGCTTCTCACAACTTCATGGGAGAAGATACTGCAAGAAGAATTGGGCTGAAATTTGTACCGGCAAAGGCGCAAATGAAGACAGTGAATTCTCCTCCTATGAACATCCTTGGTATAGCTGAGAAGGTGGACACTACACTTGGTGAATGGACCGGGAAGGTGAACTTCACTATAGTACGGATTGATGACTATGAGGCTGTATTGGGGATGGAGTTTATGAAGCAGTTTGATGCTATGATTGTACCACATTTGAAGAAGCTCTACATTTACGATGGAAGGGAAGATGTACCTATTGGTGTGCCTACCATTGGTGCAACAAGGCCTCATTGTAAAGTGGGAGCGATGCAAATGGAGGATAAGGAAAAGGAGAACAAGCGGTTGTCCACTGTTGAGGCAAAGCTTGTGGAACAGTCATTGGTCATTAGATCACTCTCAGATAGCATCTTGGACTTAACAAGAAGGCTAGAGTTGGTGGAGGATGATGATGATGATGAGGTATATGTGAGGCCGGATGTCCAGAAGGAAGACCGGGTTGCTTATCTACAAAGGATGGAGATTGAGGATCCTGATAGATGGATTGAATTGATTAGTGAGGAGGAGCCTTCAGGCTCTGCTCCCTCTACATCTTCTTAGATGAATAAGAAGGTGGGCTCATTGTTAGCTGCTCATGGCAGTGAGCCCTCAAGCACATGGAGCAGGTATGATTGATGGTGGCACATTGCAGATGATGAAGAGGACTTCATGGACCTGAATGGGGCACATCGAGAGTCGGTTTGATGAGATGATCTCTTCACTTTGGAGGAGACACACACATGGACAACGTATTGCAGATGACAGTGGTTCTACATATGTTGCGGTGATGTTTGCCTTATGTGGAGGAGACAACATCATGGATGATGGTATGTTGTCGAGGACGACAACGATTTCAGGTGGAGGAGAATGTAAGGACCTCCGGTTGTGGGTGCGACGGGCGTCGGGCGGGCGATCATGCACAGGCGCGGGCGGGCGCAAGACGGGCGCACACCGAACGACCTTACGATGTCATGCGAACACTTTGAGATGAACTATGCGACGTTATGAAGCGTGTGGAAAATTGACTAAGTATCATCTCTTGTACGCATGTGTTATGTGAACGCACGAGAATTTATATGCATTGGACGTGAGCATAAGATTTACAACCAAGCCGACATGTTAAATAAGGCTTGGGGGTTGTTCATATTAATATTTTAAAGGTCGGCCTAAAGTAAATGAGCATGGTGGCAAGCATATAAATGGAAGGAGGTTGCTCCTCATTTTAACCAACGAACATACGCTCATACCTTCGCATATAAGGACAAGAAGTGCGCAGTTTTAGAAAGGAAATGCGCATCTCTCATGCGCATTAGACTTGAGAGATTGCGCAAGTAGTCTTGGTAGATGGTTGGTATATGTGCGGTACATTGGGTGAATTATTGAGTGCAATTTTATGCAGGATTTGGTAGGAAGGTTGAGTGGCTCGGGTGAGCACTCCTTCTTATGCAAAGGTGCAGAAAATGATGTATAAGGCTGTTCTATGCCTGTTGTAAAATTATTCTAAGTGTTAGCTTGAAGTTTGTCAAGCACACTTGTATTTGTACTATTAAAGAAGCTGTTATAATATACTGTTGGGCAGACTTTCTGGGAGTTTCCCTCCCTTTGTACTTGTTTATTGTTGATGTTCTCGGTTTATTGTGCATGGTTAATGATTGAGAATGATCTTCTTTAAAGTATAAAGGATAACTCTTTACTTGGTTGCAAGAGAACATAAGTTTATGTTGGAGTAGGCGTAGTCCATAAACGTTAGTATTGTTAAAAAGAAAGCGTTCGGTGGTGCTGCACCTCGCTACAAGCGGTTGAAAGATCACCGCAGGTGTAGGGGCGTGACATAACTGGATTTGTTAATAATTTCTTGTAAATTAAAAAATGCTAGTTTTTTCATTTTGATAAATTAAGCAATGAAATGAAATTGGTGGATAGAGGGGATTCTTTTGTTTCATGAATAGCAACTATTATGCATCATGTCTTGTTCCATGAATAAGGGGTTCATATATCAAAAATCAAAATGAATATAGAAATATGATATAGAAGAACACAATGTGGTTTACTTGATATGAGTTATGTCAATAGAGAAGCAATCACAACACATCTGCTACAACTCACTCTTTAATCTCTTATAATCTCCTTCCATATCACAATGCTCCCTTACAATAAGCATTTTTTATGCAATACTTTCACAAAAAGAGGTTTCCTTATAAGGCAAAAAATGCACCAACATAATTTTTATTGCCAGATTTGTGACCTAATGATGAACAATCCAAATTGGCTATGAAATTGCAATATTTTACCAAATCCCCTCCACCCCACATACACATACACCTCATCAAGAATTGGGATTTAGATATGGCTTCAACAAAGACTTTTGAATCGAGAAGACGATTAGGCTCCATGACCAACAATTCCCACTTGGAGACTAATAGCCCTATTGGACTGTGCTTGAAATTTAGACTTGGCAAGTTTCTCATCCTCATTGTTATACTTGAAGGCTAGCTAAAGCTGAGTGGAAACTAGGTTTCTCTCTAGTTATTACCTTCATTACCATGTCTATAAGATTTTGGTTACTTTTCCAACTTCAATTGTCCATCTTCAAAATTGATCGTATGAAATGGTACTTGAGCTATAAATTAGTTTTAGAATGGAAGCATGAGTTCTTTGTTGATGAATGGAAATCCAATTATCATTGTACAACCTATTATTCCCCTACTTCTTTCCAAATTCCTCCATAAACCTTCGCAACCAAATCATCACTTTATTAGCCTCGATAACATTGACATATTTTGCTTTCATTGTTAAAAATGCAATTTTGAAATCCAACTTATTGTTGTTCCACATATAGTAAAAACATACCATGTGGTGCTGCTCTTGCTATTTATATCACATTTTAGATCTAAAGAAACGTATCATTATAGAACAATGTTTCAACCTCAAAAACACAATGTCTGAGTAATTGTACCTCTCAAATAGCTAAGAATCCACTTTAATGACTTTCAATTCTCTTTACCTACAATATCCTTATACATGTTCGTGATTCCCACTGCATGTGCAATATCATTATGCAGAACATCACATGGATTAAGATTCCAATTGTCGATTAGAAAAAACTTGGACATAAATCCACTCTTGTATCTTAAGACACATCTCCTTAGTCAACTTGAAATGGTTGACCAAAGGTGGACAAAATAATTTTTCATCCTGCATTTTAAATCTTTCCAACACCTTCTCTATGTACTTACCGCAACATAATGTTAATTTGCATTTTTTCCTATATCTTGTTAATCTCATACCAAAGATCTACTTTCTAGCATCCAATTCCTTCATTGCAAATTAATTATATAATTTTCTTTCACGCGCACTTATAGCATGCATGTTAGACCCTACAACAAGCATGTCATCTACATACAATAAAACATAATATATCTACCATTATCTAGAATCTTAAAATACACACTGTTGACAAAGGTTTGGCTCGATGACATAAGTGTTGTCCTTGATGGCGACTCACTCAAATAGCAGATCACAAGTTCAGGCTCTCAAAATAATAGAAAATAAGATACCCGCAGGTTCCTGTTCACAAAGCCGCGGACATACGCAGGTGCGTCGAACAAAAGCTACAGACATGTACGCAAGTGCTCCGAACAAAAAGTGCGGACGTAAAGTACACGCACTTTCATGGAGAGAAAAGTGCGCACGTGGGATATCTTATGGTTGGTCCATGGTATTTATTCTGAAATTTTTGATCCTATGGTTTTGGTCCGTGGTTTTTGCATCTAAAGTATTGAACCCATGTTTTGGGTCCCTAGTATTGGATCTCTATGGTTTTGGACCATGGTTTGAGTAAGGCCTAGACTATAAAAAGGAAAGGAGATCATTTGGCTGGAGCAACTAATGTGTTGAATATCTTGAGATGAGCAAGATCTGAAATACTGGTGATCGGTTGGTGAGTTATAGCTGGACCTGAATCAAGGAGAAACCTGAGCATTACAAGACAGATCTACTGATGGGTCGAGATCTCTTTGGCACATGATCAGATCTATAAATCTGATAATCTAGGGTATAAGTGAAGTCTGATAAATTATCTATACCCGCAGGTGTGACACAGCATAGGCGCGGATACCCGCAGGCTCGACACAGTGCAGGCGTGGATACCCACAGGTTTGACACAGCGCAAGGGCAGATACCCGCAGGCTCGACACAACACAGGTGCGGATACCCACAAGTTTGACACAGCGCAGGCGCGGTTACCCACAGGCTCGACACAACGGAGGCGCAAATACCCGCAGGTTAAGGAAGTGAATACTGCGTATGTACGCAGATTTCCAGTGGTGAAGTTGCGGACTTTTCTTGAAATATGTTTTAGATGCTTTTGTCTATTACTGCAGTGTTCATGGTTCTGAATTGGTGTCTAGTTGCTGGTACTGTGTTCTGAGAAGTTATTGATTCAGTATTTGTACAAGGAAGTTGGTTGATTGCAGATCTATTTGATCTTAGATTGATATTCATGGATCCAGTCTGAAAATTTATGAAACATGGTCCCTGGAAGAAAAGAGAAGGCTTCTGTAGGTCAACACCCACGTACTAGTACCTCAGCTAGTACAAGAGCTAAGGGGGTTGTAGCTCCCTTCCATAAGAGTCTAGAGAACGAGAGAAGGTTGTAGCCTTCTGCAGGTTGAAGCCTGCGTACTAGTATAAGACTGCACCAGTACAGAATCATTGTAAAAAGAAGTTTCTAATTGAAAGAAGATAGAGACATCTTGCAGCAGGTGGTTTTCACCCACATTGGGTTTCTACCTTATATCTTGTGTCCTTTTGTGTGACTGTCTGCTCTACTTTTCTATTCTTGCTTACTGTTATATGATTCTGACACACGGATTAATGATCAACATCTGAAGAATAAATTAAATTATAAATCTGGGAGGTATACGCAAGTTTCATTAGTCAGATCTGCAAATATTTGTATAAATTGAAAATGAATTTGATAATATTGATTCACCCCCCCCCTCTCAGTATTATTTTCAACAATTGGTATCAGAGCAGGTCCTTCCGGAAAAGCTTGATTGCTTGAAGGAAGATCTATCATCATGAGCAACTACGAAAAGGAAGCATCTATCAGGCCACCAATTTTTGATGGGAGCAACTTCGTCTATTGGAAGGTAAGAATCACTGCCTATCTTCATCTCTTGGTACAGAAGTTTGGGATATTGTGGAAACAGGATACACATTTCCATCAGCAACTCCTACAGATGCAACTGGTAAGAAGCAGTATGAAACAAATGCAAAAGTTGTCAATACTCTATTAGGAAGTCTATCTCAATCAGAATTCGTTAAGGTTATGCAGCGCAAAAGAAATATAGGACAAGATCATTCTGAGCTATGAAGTAGATGAATAGGTAAAATGAGAAAAATTACAAACTCTTAGAATTCAATATGAAAGCCTCAGAATGCATAATGATGAAAGTGTGGTTAGCTATTTCCTACGTATAGATGAGATCGTAAATTGTATGAAAAACTTGGGTGAAGAAATAAAAGAAGTTGTTTTGGTTGAAAAGGTTCTAAGATCTTTTTCTCCTAAGTTTGATTCAAAAGTTTCTACCATAGAAGAAAAGCATAGTCTACAGAGCCTTACCATGTCACAGCTGCACATAATTCTAATTGCTTACAAAATGAGAAAAGGAGGACCATCAGACAGGAGATAAGTTGCATTCAAGGCTTCAGGAAAAGGAGATTACTATGAGTCAGGACATATGTCAGAAGAAGAGGAAGAATCAAATTTTGTCAAGAACCTTCAACGGGGAACTGGAAGATTCAGAGGTAAACTGCCTTTCAAATGCTTTGCTTGTGGTACAGTCAGTCATTATGCTGCAAAATGTCATCACAAAGATAAACTAGACAAAGGTAAGGACCCTGTTAGATGGAACAGAAAACAAAATGTAAATAAGAAGAGCTATTACACGCATGAAGACAGTGATGGATTGTCAAATAGTGATGGAGATGAACAAGGTAATGATGATAGACTTTTGATGGCTTTTGAAGATGATGATTTCTTGGATGCTATAAATGAAGAAGGCCTTTATGAAGAAATTTCTAAACTTAAAGTTTGTTTAGGGGAAAATAATATGATTATAGATACTCTAACATTCCAACTTGCTGAAAAAGATAAACACAATGAAGAGTTAGAATGTGAAATTGTGAGACTTAGAAAAGAAATTGAGAAAACAAAAGCCCTTAATCTCAGATTTGCTAAAGGATCTGAAACTCTAGATGAGATTATCAAAGTGCAACATTCTCCTCTAATCAAGACTGGTCTCGAATATTCCGAAGAAGCATCTCAAGCTCAGAAGTAAGCGCAGAAGCCATCCACCTCCAAAAGTTATCTTGATTCAGCAAGGAGAAGTGAACAAGTTGACAATCGACAACAAAAGCATAATGCAGATCACCAGGTAAATCAAAGACAATTTGCTTCAAGAATGATCAAAGATTATCAAGTAAATCGGGGGCAATCTACGTCAATGATAAACAAAAGCCTCAACTAACGACAGGTAAATCATTCTCATATTTGCTCAAGAATGGATGGAAACTACAATCATATGGTTGGTATATTTGATAATCGCAGGAATTTCTTCAATGGCCAATGTTTCTCTTGTCATAAATTTGGTCATAAAGCTGCTAAATGTGTTGCCTACAAGACCATAATGACTAGGGAAGCTCAAAAACAAAGGAGTATGACAGGAATCATGAAAAGAACCTACAATAACTTCTCTTCTCTTGAAAATGAAATAGAATTTTCTATCTGTAACAACTTCGGTCATGAAGATTCTGAATGCAGAAGCAGGTTTCGGCAAACAACTCAGAAGGAGCAAGCCTCATTGAGTTCCAAAACATGGAAAAAGAAAGAAACACAACCGGAAAGATGTGGGATAGCCTTATATGCAGAAGGACAGGAAAATCAATGGTACATCGACAGTGGATGCTCAAAACATATGACAAGTAATAAAGAAAAACTTCAGTCATATAGTGCCTTAGAAAAGGAAAAGAAGGTCTCATTTGGAAATGACACCCCTGCATTCATAAAAGGTAAAGGCTCTGTTCATTTGAAAGAAAAGGTCAAGGCTGGTAATGTTATGTATGTTGATGGCTTAAAGCATAATCTATTGAGTGTCATTCAGATGTGCGATCAAGGAACTGAGGTAATATTTCGATTAAATGGATGTATTGTTCGTGAGCTTGATACAGGAAAGACAGTGATCAAAGGCATAAGAACTCCAAATAACTTATATGTACTCAAGGGAGAACAACAACAATGTTATTTAAGCAAGAATGATGAACACTGGCTATGGCACAGAAGACTGGGGCATCTTAGCTTCTCTCAGATAAGGAAAGCATGCAAATATCAGGCAGTTCGTGATCTTCCTGACATCAGAATTCTAAACAATACAATATGCAAGTCATGTCAATTTGGTAAGAAAACCAGAACTAATTTCCCTTAGAAGGAAGGATCAGCTAGCAGGCCACTTGAACTTGTTCACACTGATATATGTGGTCCAACTAGGAAGAGGTCACCTCGAGGAGAAGAGTATTTCATATTGTTCATTGACAACTTCTCAAGGATGTGTTGGATAGGACTCATGAAGTATAAAGATGAAGTTTTCGAAAAGTTCAAGTCATTCAAAGCCTTGGTTGAAAACAAATCAGATCGCAGAATCAAATGCCTCAGATCTGATCGAGGAGGGGAATTTACCTCAGATGAATTTTTCGATTTTTGTGAAGAACATAGAATAAGAAGGGAATTTTCTGCTGCAAGGACTCCTCAGCAAAATGGAGTAGTGGAAAGGATGAACAGAACGGTTCAACAAATGGCTTGTGCTATGTTTGATGAATCTGGAACTCCCGCAACCTTCTGGGGTGAAGCCACATTTTCCACTATTACTATTCTCAACAAGACAAACATCCGGTTTAACAGCACTCGGACTCCTCATGAACTTTGGTACGGTAAGACTCCCACTGTAAAATACTTCAAAATTTTTGGAAGCAAATGCTACATTAAAAGGACTGATGAAAATCTTGGCAAGCTTGAACCTAGAGCAGATGAAGGCATTTTACTTGGCTACTCTCCCCACAGCGAAGCTTACAAATGCTACAATAAAAGACTTGGTAAAATTGTTGAAAGTATTGATGTAGTGGTTGATGAAGAAGGAAACACTCCTAGGCAGGTGAAATCTGAAGATTTCGAAGATGGCGAAGACTATCCGTCAACATCAAATCAGATTCATGACGAAGAAGAAACCCATGAGGAACCAAAAGAACAAATAAGGATAGAACAAAAGACTCCATCCAGATACGTTCAGAAGAATCATCCAGAATCTCAAATTTTGGGGCAGAAAGAAGCAGGTGTACAAACAAGAAGAACCATTTCAGAAGCTTCAAGCTATCTAGCATTGCTCTCCTCCACTGAACTGCAGAATGTAAGAGAGGCTTGCAAATATGAATGCTGGGTCAAGGCCATGGAAGAAGTACTCGAACAGATTGAAAAGAATAACACTTGGGAGTTGGTTCCTAGACCAAAAGATAATAATGTCATAGGGACAAAATGGATTTTCAAAAATAAGCTAAATGAAAATGGGGATGTGGTTAGAAACAAGGCAATACTTCTTTGTAAAGGATATGCGCAACAAGAAGGAATAGACTTTGAAGAAACTTTTGCTCCAGTTGCCAGACTTGAGGCCATAAGAATGTTCCTTGCTCTCTCTAGCTTTCAGAAGTTCAAAGTATTTCAGATGGATGTAAAATCTACCTTTCTGAATGGAGACTTAAATGAAGAAGTATATATTGAACAACCAGATGGGTTTATTCTTGGAAATGATCCAAAACTTGTATGCAGACTCAAAAAGGCTCTCTTTGGCCTTAAACAGGCTCCAAGGGCATGGTATTATCGGTTGGACAAGTACCTCCATCAACAAGGTTTTATAAAAGGATTAACTGATAGAAATCTATATATAAAAATTGATAATGATAAGTTGTTGATACTTGTTGTGTATGTTGATGATATCATCTTTGGTAGCAATGAAGAAAACATGAGTCAAAATTTTGCCTTGGTGATGCAAAAAGAGTTTGAAATGTCCATGCTTGGTGAGCTCACATATTTTCTTGGTTTACAAGTCCAACAAAAAAAAGATGGCATTTTTCTATCACAAACTAAATATCTCAAGCAGATCTTGAAGAAATATGGGATGGAGGATTCAAAACCAGTATGTACCCCTATGGTGACAAGATGTAGCCTCAACGCAAATGATGAATCGGCAGTTGTACATCAGCCAACCTATAGATCCATGATTGGTAGTCTGCTCTATCTAATAGGTACTTGACCAAACATTATGCGTGCAGTGGGAATAGTTGGAATGTTTCAGGAAAATCCAAAGGAAACTCATCTTTAGGCAGTTAAGAGAATCTTCAAGTATCTTCAAGGAACTCAAAACTATGGCTTATGGTATCCTAGAGGTACAGATCTTACACTTCATGCATACACTAATTCGGATTGGGTAGGAAGCATGGATGACAGGAAAAGCACTAGTGGTGGTGCATTCTTCATGGGTCCTAGATTAGTATCTCGGTTCAGCAAGAAACAAAGCTCTATTGCATTATCTATAACTGAAGCAGAATATGTAGTTGTTGCATCTTGCTGCACACAACTCCTTTAGATGATGCAAACATTGCAAGATCTTCAAATCACCTACACTCCACCTATCTTTATTTTCTGTGACAATACAAGTGCAATCAGTATTTCAAAGAATCTTGTCATGCATTCAAAGACTAAGCACATACCGATCAAGTATCATTTTCTCCGAGAACGAGTGCTTGAACAAAAGGTCAAATTGGAGTATGTTCCCTCTAAGGAACAAGTTGTTAATATTCTCACCAAACCACTGCCCAGGGAGACCTTTGAATACCTCAGACAAAAGCTGGGGGTAATTGATGCATCATCTTGCTATTGAATCTTGTCTGTTTTCAGAGATTGTTGGTTGTACGGGATTTTCATATAAGGTATACGCATACATACGCTGGTTTATGTGGGTACAGTCAACTTGAAGAAAAGCAAGGATGAGAAGAGTCCGCTATGGGTTTGTCAGAGACAATCTGGCACAGGTTCAGGGGGAGCATATATTCTTCTAATAATGCATTGTTGGCATTATCATACAAGATCTTGGTTTAATTCTTCAGTTATTTTGATTTCAGGAGGAGAAAGTGCAGAAGGAGAACATGGATACTGATCTGAATAATGATTGACAGATGCTGCTGATATTTTTTCTCTATCTTTCTTTTGTCAAGATCATGTAACAGCCTATCTTGATTGACCCACTATGCCTTGGATGGATAATGTAATATGCTTATTATATCATGTATCCCCACTTGGTTGGGAGTCGTATGTATGAGTCTTTGGTGATAGGAAGGTCAGTTATGATGTATAAAGTCATATTTGTTTTGTAGAACTGTTACACTAAAAAATGTCACCTTGACTACTTACAGTTAGTATGGCTCAAATCAACAGTCATGCTACCCTCTTAGGCAAGTCTCATGCCTCTGTTATCCATCTCAAACTCAAAGAAGAGAGAAAGTCTTGTAAAAACTATGTTTATCTCTGGGGTCGCAGGTTCTCTCTAGCCTTACCTGCGGGGACGCTGACCATGTTCACAAAATCTGCGTCCATGGACGCTCTGTATGTTAAGGGACAGGTGCGTCCCTCTGTAAAAGGCAAAATGCGCGAGTTTTATCTTGAAAAAGTTACTTGTGGTTACTTCTAGAACATTCTAGAGGTCGGTTTGATGAAATGGATGCACCTCCAGTTGGTTCATGTATCTCTATTAAGGGGGAACTTATCCCATCAATAAGGGAGCTATCCCACCCAAAGAGGGGGATGATCCCATTGATAGTGGACCTGAATAACCTCTTTACAGCACTATAAATAAAGGCATTGAGCCAGAAGGAGAGGAGGTTGGAGCTATACATTTTCTTTGGGTAAATGCTACAGGATTTAGGTCTTCCATTAGAGCCTTTGTGAGGAGAGATTGTCTTCACTTGATTCTACTTGGGAGAGGGTGAGCTTTGTCAAAGTAGAGGAAAACCCTTGATGGACCCTGGGAGGAACTTGCACAACACCAAGGCCAGGTTGTAAGAGTTTCTTTGTTTCGTTATTAATACAAACTGGTTTATTTTTCTCAATAGCTTGTGTTAATGAGTTATTTCATGTGTTCCTTGGTCTGCATGTTGAATATATGTTTTATTATATGAAATGCAAGTGCTTGGTAATTGTTTGATTGTTTGTGGTTGCAGGAATTGACTTGAAGGAGGAGCTCATCCGGATCGTCAAGAACGGACTTCAACAACAGCGTTTTGGAATAAGGTAAGCCTAAACACTTGTAGTTTTCATGTTGTAAAAGGTGTATTTAGAGAAAGATCACTCCATTTTGTCTTGTTTGTCATTAGAATGTCTTAGACTTCTAGGAAGGTCAGTCGTGTCCGCACCTTTGACAAATTCCGTGTGACAAGAACATCTTCTTGCAGATCATGCCTATATGTCAGTGGGAGCTTGGACAGCACAGCAAAGTAGAGATTTCAGCATGTACTCAGAGGGAGCACAACCCTTTGCCCTTGATGTCAAAGGGGGAGAAAAGAATTTGAGTGACTTTGGGTTGCCATCAAGTCCAAAGAGGGAGATTGTTGACATAGGTTTGGCTCGATGACATAAGTGTTGTCCTTGATGGCAACTCACTCAATAGCATATCACAAGTTCAGGCTCTCAAAATAATAGCAAATAAGATACCCGCAGGTTCCTGTTCACAAAGCCGCAGACATATGCAGGTGCGCCGAACAAAAGCTGTGGACATGTACACAGGTGCTACGAACAAAAAGTGCGGACATAAAGTACACGCACTTTCATGCAGAGAAAAGCATGCACATGGGAAATCTTATGGTTCGTCCATGGTATTTAGTCTGAAATTTTTGATCCTATGGTTTTGGTCTGTGGTTTTTGCATCTAAAGTATTGAACCCAGGTTTTGGGTCCCTAGTATTGGATCTCTATGGTTTTGGACCATGGTTTCAGTAAGGCCTAGTCTATAAAAAGGAAAGGAGATCATTTGGCTGGAGCAACTAATGCGTTGAATATCTTGAGATGAGAAAGATCTGAAATATTGGTGATCGGTTGGTGAGTTATAGCTAGACATGAATCAAGGAGAAACCTGAGCATTACAAGACGGATCTATTGATGGGTCGAGATCTCTTTGGTGCATGATCAGATCTATAAATCTGATAATCTAGGGTATAAGTGAAGTCTGATAAATTATCTATACCTGCAGGTGTGACACAGTGCAAGCACGGATACCCACAGGTTCGACACAGTGCAGGCACGGATACCCGCAGGTTTGACATAGCGTAGGCACGGATACTCACAAGCTCGACACAGCGCATGTGCGGGTAGCTATAGGCTTGACACAGCGCAAGCGTGGATACCTGCAGGCTCGACACAGCGGAGGCGCGGATACCCGTAGGTTAAGGAAGTGAATACTGCGTATGTACGCAGATTTCTAGTGGTGAAGTTGCAGACTTTTCTTGAAATATGTTTTAGATGCTTTTGTCTATTACTGCAGTGTTCAGGGTTCTGAATTGGTGTCTGGTTACTGGTACTGTGTTCTGAGAAGTTATTGATTCAGTATTTGTACAAGGAAGTTGGTTGATTGCAGATCTATTTGATGTTTGATTGATATTCATGGATCCAATCTGAAAATTTATGAAACGTGGTCCCTGGAACAAAAGAGAAGTCTTCTGTAGGTCAGCACCTACGTACTAGTACCTCAGCTAGTACAAGAGCTAAGGGGATTGTAGCTCCCTTCCAGAAGAGTCTGGAGAGCGAGAGAAGGTTGTAGCCTTTTGCAGGTTGAAGCCTGCATACTAGTATAAGACTGCACCAGTACAAAATCATTGTAAAAAGAAGTTTCTAATTGAAAGAAGATAGAGACATATTGCAGCAGGTGGTTTTCACCCACATTGGGTTTCCACCTTATATCTTGTGTTCTTTTGTGTGACTTTCTGCTTTACTTTTATGTTCCTGCTTATTGTTATATGATTCTGACACACAGATTAATGATCAACATCTGAAGCATAAATTAAATTATAAGTCTGGGAGGTATACACAAGTTTCATTAGTCAGATCTGCAAATCTTTGTATAAATTGAAAAAGAATTTGATAATACTGATTCACCCCCCACCCTCTCAGTATTATTTTCAAAACACACAATGGTTAGAATGAAATATATTATAACCTTGCTCTATCATAAACCTAGAAAATTTCAAATACCACTACCTGTCCAAATCCTCATTATGAAATGTTGAATTTACATCTAATTGTTTAAGTTGCAAATTTTCTATTGTTGCTAGACTTAAAATAACTATAATTGAAGTCATTTTAACAACAAAAGAAAATCCATTTACAAAAAATTTGTCCTTGTACCTCCTTGTACCTCCATATTCAACCCATTTATTCGACAATTCTATTTTATCTATAGGCAACTAAACTAGGTTCCAAGTCTAGTTATATACCAAAGATTCCATCACCTCTTTCATGCCTTGATCCCACTTATTTCCAGTTTCTATTTTCATTGTTTCTTTATATCTTTCTAATGCATGAGAATTAGTCAGCAATACATAATACAGTGAATGAGAGTATCATTTAGAGGTTCTACATAACCTAGTATATTGTCTAACAACACTTGCAGAAGTTTGAGATGCCTATTGATATTGTCACTATTGAATATTTTTATTTTGGAACCTTTGGAATTACATTCCCTATGATTTCGTCAAGCATGATGTATTATATGTTTTCCTTTTCATGTTTCTTCCCCTACAAATAATCTTTGTACACGACCTTCTCATTGAAAACCGTATCTCTACTCCTAATAATTTTGTGATTTTCATAATACCATAAGTCATAACCAAAGCCATTAAATTCGTGTCCAATAAAAGTACACTTATCAGATTTTAAGTTACTTTGTTCCATTTCCTCTATCAATATGGGAAAATTCTTCACACACAAAAATATATAGAAATGAGTAGTTTACCATTTTACCTATCCATTCCTTCTTTGGAATACCACCATCCAAGGAACTTGAAATTTCTCTATTTATTATGTAAACAATAGTAACCATGATATCTACCAAAATCATAAGGGAAATATTGCATGCAATCTCATACCTTTGCATGCTCCATATTATCATGTTCATCCTTTCTGACACACTATTTCTTATGGTTTTCCTAGAACCATATTCTCTTTATGAATCCCATGGTATGAACAAGAATTACAAATTTCCTTGTTGTAGTATTTTCCTCCATTATCTTATCTGAGACACATCAGCTTATTTCCTATCTCATTCTCAATCAAGTATTTCCACTTATTGAAAGCGTCAAAGACATTATATTTTTCCCAAATGCAATAAACCCAAGTTTTCATATTTGTGCCATCATTAAAAGTTACATAATAATAATAGTCACTAAAAGATAGTACATGAGTCAATAAGAGAACTTTGGACTTGGCAAGTTTCTCATCCTCATTGTTATACTTGAAGACCAACTAAATCTAAGTGGGAACCAAGTTTCTCTCTAGTTATTACCTTCATTACCATGTCTATAAGATTTTCGTTAATGTGCATCTTTTCCAACTTCAATTGTCCATCTTAAAAATTGATCATATGAAATGGTACTTGAGCTATAAATTAGTTTTAGAGTGGAAGCCTGAGTTCTTTGCAGATGAATGGCAATCCAATTATCATTGTACAACCTATTATTCCCCTGCTTCTTTCCCAATTCGTCCATAAACCTTCGTAACCAAATCATCTCTTTCTTAGCCTCAATAGCACTGACATATTTTTCCTTCATTGTTGAAAATGAAATTTTGAAATCCAACTTATTGTTGTTCCACTTATAGTAAAAACATACCATGTGGTGCTCCTCTTGCTATTTATATCACCTTTTATATCTAAAGTAACGTATCATTATAGAACAATGTTTCAACCTCAAAAACACAATTTCTGAGTAATTGTACCTCTCAAATAGCTAAGAATCCACTTTAATGACTTTCAATGTTCTTTACCTATGATATCCTTATACATGTTCGTGATTCCCACTACATGTGCAATATCATTATGCAGAACATCACATGGATTAAGATTCCAATTGTCGATTAGAAAAAACTTGGACATATATCCACTCTTGTATATTATGACACATCTCCTTAGTCAATTTGAAATGGTTGACCAAAGGTGGACAAAATAATTTTTCATCCTGCATTTTAAATATTTCCAACACCTTCTCTATGTACTTACCACAACACAATGTTAATTTGCAATTTTTCCTTTATCTTGTTATTCTCATACCAAAGATCTACTTTCTAGCACCCAATTCCTTCATTGCAAATTAATTATATAATTTTCTTTCACACACACTAATAGCATGCATGTTAGACCCTACAACAAGCATGTCATCTACATATAATAATAACATAATATATCTACCATTATCTAGAATCTTAAAATACACACAATGGTTAGAATGAAATATATTATAACCTTGCTCTATCATAAACCTAGAAAATTTCAAATACCACTACCTATCCAAATCCTCATTAAGAAATGTTGAATTTACATCTAATTGTTTAAGATGAAAATTTTCTATTTCCACTTGACTTAAAATATATATAATTGAAGTCATTTTAACAAAAAAAAAAATCCATTTACAACAAATGTGTCCTTGTACCTCCTTGTACCTCCATATTCAACCCATTTATTTTACAATGCTCTTTTATCTGTAGGCAACTAAACTAGGTTCCAAGTCTAATTATATACCAAAGATTCCATCACCTCTTTCATGCCTTGATCCCACTTATTTCCAGTTTCTATTTGCATTGTTTCTTTAAATATTTATAGTTCATGAGAATTAGTCAGCAATACATAATACAGTGAATGAGAGTATCATTTAGGGGTTCTACATAACCTGGTATATTGTCTAACAACACTTGCAGAAGTTTGAGATGCCTATTGATATTGTCATTGTTGAATATTTTTATTTTTTGGCACCTTTGAAATTGCATTCCCTATGATTTCATCAAGCATGATGTATTCTATGTTTTCCTTTTCATGTTTCTTCCCCTACAACTAATCTTTGTACACGACCTTCTCATTAAACATTGCATCTCTACTCCTAATAATTTTGTGATTTTCATAATCCCATAAGTCATAACCAAAGCCATTAAATTCGTGTCCAATAAAAGTACACTTATCAGATTTTAAGTTACTTTGTTCCATTTCCTCTATCAATATGGGAAAATTCTTCACACACGAAAATATATAGAAATGAGTAGTCTACCATTTTACCTATCCATTCCTCCTTTGGAAGACCACCATCCAAGGAACTTGAAATTTCTCTATTTATTATGTAAATAATAGTAACCATGATATCTACCAAAACCATAGGGGAAATATTGCATGCAATCTCATACCTTTGCATGCTCCATATTATCATGTTCATCCTTTTTGACACACTATTTCTTATGGTTTTCCTAGAACCATCTTCTCTTTATGAATCCCATGGTATGAACAAGAATTACAAATTTCCTTGTTGTAGTATTTTCCTCCATTATCTTATCTGAGACACTTCAACTTATTTCCTATCTCATTCTCAATCAAGTATTTCCACTTCTTGAAAGCATCAAAGACATTATACTTTTGCCAAATGCAATAAACCCAAGTTTTCATATTTGCATCATCATTAAAGTTACATAATAATAATAGCCACTAAGAGATAGTACATGAGTCAATATACATACATATGTATACACAAGCTTTGACTTTTCACTCTCATTTTTCATCCCAACTTTATGAAATATAAATGTCTTATATTTTCCATAAACATAGTGCTCACAAAAATCCAAGTCAACCTACTTCAAATCCAAGAACAAATTCCTTGACTAGAAAATCTACATCCCCTTATCACTCATGTGGCTAATAATATTATGTCACAACGTTGTATCTACTCATGTAGAAGTTAAAACAATATAAATCCTAACATTACTTGTACATAAATAGAATGTACCTACCATGTCTCATTTTTCTATTATCAACAATCCATTAGTGATCTTCCACAAATTTTCGAAAAAATGTAATTGTATATCCTTCACATCCCAACTACCATACTGAAAGTATATTTACTCTCAAATTAGGAGCGTTCCTCACCTCTTTCAGCAACCATTAGTTTCTATTTTGTAGTTTTATCTATATCTTACCATATAACGAACAAAGTTGGTATACTCATAGGAATGCTTTGATACCAATGTAACAAACAAAGTTCGTATATGCAGCAATAATCTTCACAATACTTAAAACACAAAAACATCTATTGTAGGAAAAGTAATTGTATATTGAATATTATAAAAGAATTGATGAGATAATTACAATGAGGGTGAGGGTCTGCTTATATACCCTAGGCAAGTGCCCTTTCACAAATGGACATGTCCTTAGATATGTCCCTTCAATACTAACTATTAGTTAGTTAATCATTAATTATGATTATTATTGTTTACATTATTTTTTATTATTTTTCTATAAATTATATTCATAACATTGCCTTCCTCTTCAAAAAGTTTTGTCCTCAAAGCTTATCGCTAACAAGGTGTGTCATCTGCTTCTCGTCTTGTAATTTGTTCATATCTTCTATGAATTCTTGGAGTTGTTATATTTTTTGATACAAGAAGATAAGATCCTTGGAGTGATAAATAAAATCATTGAACTAAGAAGGGATCTAACCATCCTATGTTAATCTTCTGTGGAATCTTGCGATGACTCGAAACTTATGATGAATTGTTATCACATGGGTGGATTGTACAAACTTCAGTATTCCTTCAAGCATAAGTTTGTTGTTTATGTTTTGAGTGATACTGATAAGTAGATTGATTGAAAAGTATGCTCTTATGATTTGGATGTCAATAAGGAGTTTGTTTTGTTGGACTTTCCCTTATCACGTGTGTGGAAATTTCTTGGTTAAATTTAGATAATATTGTTGTTGAGTTGGCTATTGAATCATCACTTGGAATTCCATTGTTTGAACTGCAACATCTGAATATGTTTTAACTTCTATTGATTTCTCATCTTATTGAATTATTATATTGATTGAATCGGTAATTTTTCCTTTATCTTCAACTTGGACTGTTATGACTGGAGACTTCAGTACTTCTTCTTGAGTAAGTTGTTCTAACTAGTCATTTAGTGACTTCTTGTCACTTTTAAGTCTCTTTATTTGTGTAATAAATTTTTATTTATGATTCCTTAGACGTAAAAGTTCTTCGTTTTCTAAATTGTTGATTTTGTTTTTAGTGTCCTTATCTTTTAAAATTTTGATTTTTTCTAATAACCTATGGTTCGGTTCTTTTAAGCGCAAATTTTCTTTTTCTTTCTTTGATAGATTCTCATTGAATTTCATCTCAAGACGTTCTTTTTATTCTTCTAATTTTTTCTTTGTAGTTTTGAACTCCTTGACATTCTCAAGTAATTCTTGACTATTATCTCTTAGATGCAAAAAAAAAGTTTACTTTCTGTTGATTCTTCATAAAATCGATCTTCAACATATTTATGTTTCTTTTCTGATGCCGCATTTTTTTGTTCAAGTTCTACGAGCTCTTATTTTAATATATTTATTTGTGTAAGTGAATTATCTTGATATTCTTCTAAAGTAAACAATTTCCTGCATTTTGGACAAAATATTGTGCGGTTTTTAAAAATGGATGAATACTCATATTTTGTTCGACAAAATGGACTTCTAGTAGAATTATGTATGGAATCCATATCTCCTTCATTCATCTTCAAATTAGACTCCATTTTTTTCTCTTCAATGGTTGACTCAATTCTGCTCAAATTATACTCCATTCTTTTTATAAAACTTTAACGTTTTTTTACCTTAATTTAAATTCCTCTTCTTCTTCTTTTTATAATACTTCATTTATATCTATTGTTTTTCACTTAGTAAAATACCCTTACCCTTAAAATCCTTAAGGATGTATCCAAAAAAAAAAAATTCTTAATAAAATCCCTCTTTAAAATTTAATATTATGAGATTACCCCTTGGGTTTGTATAGACACATTAGTTTGTACAAACACAACTGTATGTTGCTTGGAATGTAGTTTTTTTCAATTGTTGTATGGAATGTAGTTAGTCATCGAAAATGTGTGATTATGCCTCTGAATTTTATTGTGCGATATGACAATGAAATTGAAAAAAAAATGTGAAAATTATGTGGTGGCACATGGTGTCATTGACAATAGGGAGCGTTGCCAATTTTGGGTTTTCAAAATTACGATATCGATTTCTGAAAATCGGGAGCTAGAACTTAACGAAGGCAATGGTCTGGAAATGATCTATCGAGGTGCCGGCATCACAGCATCGGACTATGGTGATGTCCCAGGAGTAGTTGTGGAATGGCAGCAAGGACCACTGTTATGGTGTGTGATGGTGCACTGGTGGTGGCGGGTGAGTTTGGGAGTCAAGCTAACGACTAGCAGAAGGGTGCCAATGGTTGTGTGGTTGGGCTTCGGCGGTAGCAAGTGCGGTTGTTCATAGAAATGGATGATGGTGGGGATGTTGTATGGTGTTTTTAGTAGTATGTGGAGGAGTTGGGTGAGACAACAGCTACAGATTATGGAGAAAGCAGATAGCCAGTCTTCCACAGGCGGTGGTGATTTTAAGTTTGTGGAAAAATTGAGGGTGGATGCAACAAAGGTTTCAACGACTATTGGGTCTATGGTCAACAATTTAAGTGGAAGGAAACTACGACAAATGTCTGGCAGTTGCACCTGCTATAGGGCAACATTTTTTGCACGTTTTGGGGAGAAGGTGGGCAGGGTTGTGGCGACTAGGCAAGTTGTTTTGACCATATATATATATATATATATATATATATATAGATATAGATATATATATATATATATATATATATATAACTCTTTTCTTTTTTCTTTTTTTAATAGTTTTTTTCTTGATACTTGAATATTTTTTCCTTTTTTTAAATTATTTTTTTACCCTTAGATATATATATATATATATATATATATATATATATATATATATATATATATATATATATATTCTTTTTCTTTCTTTGTTTTTTTTAATTGGCCAATGGCCTTACAACAAAGTGGAAAACCTCCAAATATTTGTGTGGCTAAAAGCCTAATTTCCAATTGAAATGAACTAATGAAGGGTTAATGACCAAAGGCCAAATCATACTAGCTTTTTGTAGCAATTGAGCAGCCAAATGATCAAACAAATCTGATACCAATGTAATGAACAAAGTTCATATACTCAGAGGAATGCTCTGATACCAATGTGAACAAGGTTTGTGTACGTAGCAATAATATTCAAAATACTTTGAAGACAAAAACATCCATTGTAGGACAAGTAATTGTATATTGAATGTTATAAAAGAATTGAGGAGATGATTACAATGAGGGTGAGGGCACTTATATACCCTAGGCAGGTGCCCCTTCACAAACAGTCCCTCCAATACTAACTATTAGTTAGTTAATCATTAATTATGATTATTATTGTTACATAATTTTTTATTATTTTTATATAAATTATATTCATAGCATACCCTTTACAACAATTTTAGATTGTTCATCATCACCCAAATAAACCTATCCAAAATCACCCTAAACATTCTCTTGAAAATATTTCCTATGGTGTGTGGCATGAACTGAAGTCCCCAAGTCTAACACCCAATAATTAGCAATATTATATAATGTTAGGATTAAATCATATTAAAACATGTCACCTATTATATTTTCTTCCATATCATTCTCTTAATATCTATCTCCTTGTTTTCCTTTTCAATACCAATAGTCTTTCTTTAGGTGACCTTTCTTCCCACAATGCCAAAATTAAAGATTCCCTATGGATTTGAATCTTCCCTCCTTAGACTTATTGTGTTTCCCTAGGCCCTTTCCTATCTCCTTTTGTCTTCCTTTTTTTCCATAGTTAGAGATTTATTTATGTCTCATCGATGCTTTTCCACCACATTTTTCATTAAGGATAACACAAGCAACGTCATCAAACTTTAAAATGCTTGAATCATAAAAATAATTGCTCACATCCATGACCAATCCATTCCAACTTTCTAGAAAGGAGCACAAAATCAAAATATCCCTAACCTCATCATCAAATTTCACTCCTATAAAACTAAAAATATTGGTACCCATGTTAGACTCATTAAAATTATTAACGATGAATCAACTTCTAACACATTCATATTAAATAAACACTTCATAAAAAACAACTAAATGGAGGCTAAGGGTTTTTCATATAGTTTGGACAATTCTTTCATGAGCTTCTCCATTGTATTTTTTTTTTTTGAAAGCCATTGACATTTCTAGGTACAATCATATTATTTCTAGTGCCTTTTTGTCAAGACCTCCCATTCTTCATCTCTCATAGTTGTTGGATTCTTTTCTATTCTACCCAATGGTAGGTAAATATCTTTCATTTTCATCTTCCATAGTTGATTTTTTTGGCCACTAAACTTCTTGACATCCTACCATTGTTCCCACTTGAACTAGGAATCATTCTTTATTGCAACTTTTATCAACAAAATAAACCTTAAACTATAAGGTTAGTTGTTAAGAATAGGATCATAGAGCAATAAAAATCAAAATGAATGTAGAAATGAACATAGAAGAACACAATACAAGAGGGACATCATTATATGTGGTTCACTTGATATGGCCTTTTTCCATGGAGAAGCAACCATTCCTTCTTTTATTCCATCCAAGAAAATTAAGATAACAACAATACAACATATCCGCTACAACCTCCTCTTCACTCTATCATAGTCTCCTCTCTTAATGCATAGTCATATTACAATTCCCTCATAAAAGGAAAGTTTTCTTCTAGGGAAAAGAAGGTGCCAATATAACTTATACTATTATATTTGTAACCTAATGATTAATGGTATAGATTGAATATGAAATTATAATGTTTTACATGGAATTTTTATTTTAAAATATATATTTTTGAGTACTTCCCCTGAAACCCACTAAAGCAGGATCCAAAAAGTTTCAATTGCCCCCCTATACCCCCTAGAAATACTAATGGAGTAAAATCCCCCCATACTCCCTGATCAAAAACTAGGACCCAAACATAGGTGAAGTAAGACCTTTGAATTAATAAGATAATCAAGCTCACAACCAACAATTATATCTACATACATAATGAAATTAATCGAGCATCCATGCTTGATTACTAATGTAGAAGATAAATTTAAATTTTTTTATTGATGGAATTAAAGGGAGGATGTACTTTGAAAACTCTATTTCCCTAAATAAGAAGTAACTTTTGGCAATGTCATGACATATCATAGTAGTTATTATTTTCAATATTACTAGTATTAGCTACTAAAACCCTCCCTCACATAATCTATGTGTTAATGTTAACTTTGTCAAACATGGAAAAATTATTTGATATTGATGCATTAATTGTATGCCATGATAGGTTTTGTATGTCAATATACTTTATCAAGTCTAATCATAATATGATGGAATAAGATTTGGTTTATCTAGTTTGGTTGAATGGTAAAAAGAAAGATTCATCTAAATAGTAATGAGGATGTATGTGATGATATTATATAAATGATAGTGTTTCTATGTGTATTCAATTCATAAGATATTCTAATGAGCTAATTATCATTATATTTAGACATGTAATAAAATTAACATGATTTGTTTGACTTGCTATAATAAAATAACATATTCACTCCATGATCAAATCATTTATTTATAGTGAATTTGAGGAACATGATCCATTCCAGAGGTTATGCATTATTTTTCACTTCCATTTTGAGATATTTTAATTTTATTTTAGCTTTAATTTCGTGTCCACTTGGTCATTGCAATGTTCTCTAAAAAAATTATTTAACTTGTTCACAAGTTTTATTCCATTGTTTCTGTTTCCAGTTTAATAATTGTATGGTAAAATAAACTAATTTTTTGATATGCTAGTATGTTTTGATCACTAGTAGTAGTTAAATAACTATGCCATCTAGGAGAAACTCCTCCAAAGAGGAAGAAGAAAACTTTGAAATCACTGGCCCAATAGACTAAAACTTGATTCTCTTAATTATTTCTCTACATAATATTTGTCTACTAATAAAATTGAAAGAAGAGAGGAAATTAGTTTAGAAAATGATAGGTATGACTCTTCTTCAAGTATAGAATAAGAAAATGAGAATGAGGAAGAATATGAGGATGAGAATGGCTAACTTTCTCCCCATTGTTCATAGTATATGTTACTTATTACAATGTACTTGATCTATATTAAACAAATTATTACATCCTCATTTCAAAGGATTTCTTTTGTAAAATGTTTATAACTATTGAGTCACAAAAGTGATCTTCTTTTCACATGATTTTACCATATTTTCACAACCTTTGCCCTAATTTAAATCTTCTTTCACTTTCAGATAACCCTATATTAAGTCCACCTTAATGCTTTATGTGAGACTAGGTTCAAGATATTTTATAATGCATTTGTTTTAGTAGCTTAAGTGAATTAATGACTGAATATTAGAAAGATAACACTCTTTCACTTATCTTTCAAAATTGAGTTAGTTTGTTGGTGATTAAAGGATAAAATAGATACTCAACGGGCAATTTTTTACCGTTTTATTCAAATTTGAATCAATCATCCAAAATATGGAAAGAATTTTGGAGCTTTCAATGAGATTGGTTGTGATTTATTAGCAAAGAGCTTAGAGATATTATTAACTTGCTAATTATTATCAAATGGTTGTAACTATCTAAGAAACTTGTGGATGTACATTTAATATTTATTATTTTAGTTTCAAAGCAATTTTATGTATAAATAATAATGTCTTCTTCATTCTAAAGGGAGACACTTGGAACATATGTCCAACTTATGATGGAATAGAATAAAACTTCTTAATATTTCCTTTCACATAGACTATCATTCTCTATTTGTAGATATAGTATATTTTGATTTACTTTATGATGTTAAAGTTGATGTGTTTTATTGTTCTTGGGAAGTTGATCTCACTCCAAATAGATCATGGTGGTATTTTATTTCATTTTATATGTCTTCATTTAATTATGAAATTTGTTTTCATAAACAATATTTTCCTTTTGCAAGTTACATTATATTTCTTTTGACAATGATTCACGGAAACAAAAAGTGCCTAAATCATATCACGAGATAACTTAGTGATAGCAAGGTCCCAGTAGCATGATCAGTGTTCGAGTGCATGATCATTTTCAAGAATGGTTAAGGTTGTTTTTTTATCAAATTGTGTTGTGCTTAATTTTTTTAGTTAGTATTTATACATTGAATTATATTTTTAATATAGAAAATATAGTATTATTGTAGAAAATTCAGATCTTGAAGATTGAATACTTAACTATAACCCAATTTACAACACTTGTGGATAAAGTAAGATATAATTTAGTAATGGATTTGTTTTTTGTTTCATTTATTCCATTTCACAAGTTTAAGCATTAATATAATATGCATTTAGAATTTTAAGTAGATCATACTACAAATAATCTAATTTTTCATATAGTGTTTACATTTCACAAATTTATGTACTTTGGATTGATAATAAAATGTTACATGATTTATACAAATAAACTACTTGGAATTTTTGTGTTATTACCAGGGAAATGCTAAAGGAATTAGAAAAATTGTAGTATTTTGTTTTAGAAGCATATAAATTTCATTGCATGATGTAGAAATCACTTTGAATACAATGGAAGCAGAGATGGTAAGACGAAATCTCTCAGTGCATTTAGTACAGAAATTCTATAGTGAGTCTCTATTCCACTAAATTTAAAGAATGGTAGTTTAAAAATGCATGAATATACTAAGAATACTAAGATAGTTTTTTTGGTGAACTACTCAATAATTCTTTCTTGTGGTTTAGCAATAACCACCCCATCAACTAACCCATTGGCAAGTAGATTTACCAAAGGAGGGAAAACAAGCAAAATCTAAAAGGGGATGTTGAATATTTGGAAAATCAAATACTTCCAAGTAAGTTCATAGGAGCCATGAGCATGGATTTAAATACATTAGAATGTTTCTTAATAACTATGAATGTATTATGCCATGGAACTTCTGATTTAGTGAGAAATTTGACTACTTGATTTTTCATTAAAAAAGCCCTTGTTTACGCTTACAAAATCATGTTATTCCATGAAATTCTTATTTGGTTATGTATCTACCTACACTTTACTAGTAAAAATAAAATAACTTTAATATACATTTATAATAAAGCATGAAGGTAAATGAAGGCATAATCTTGGCCAATTAAGGGACAAAAGAGCATCCCAATCACAAGGTGATAACAAGCATGAACGTGGTAAGAAAGATAACTCAACCCGTGCTGAATGAAAATGTTATTATTATTGAAAAAACGGTCTTTAGGAGAAGGATTATAGAAAAGGAAATATGATTTTATTTATCATACAAAACAAGCTAATAGGAAAACAATGAATCTTATATTACAAGATTTATGAAATGCATAATATGCTTAATTTTTGAAGTCATGCTAGAATAAGTAAAAAGTTTTTTTGTGTGTTTATAATATAGTTTGTAGGGATAAAATTTTCAAGAACTACTTGATTCTAAATATTTGTGTGTTTGTGTGTGTATAGACAATAAATGACTTGGAGAAAATGGTTAATTTAAGTAATGACTTGAGAAGTTGATAAACATCTATATATGAAACTCATTGAAGAGATTGTTATAATTCCATGCACCTCAGGTATGGCCTATGCTTTAGCTAGAAAACATAAACACAATGAAAATGCCTAAATTCAAATAATTTTTGCAGAAGATAATACACCAGCAATTAGATCATGTACAATATACAATATTTGTTCCAAAAACGTATTTCTTATTTTTCCTTTAACAAGAAAATGTTCAAGACACCTATAATAGGGTTAATGGCCCTTTACAAACACTACATAATGCCAAAATGCAATAGAAAACACTTATGCAAAATACATGGGCTGAGGTTGAGTCCTTTTAGCTCTCATTTTCCTTGACTAGTGGTTGTCCTTTTCCAACAAAGCCTATAGCCACTTGTTGCACACATGGCACTCCTTTCCCTCCTTAAACTACCTAGCCAACTCTCTTCAGGATCATAATCAACTCCAAAATTAGATCTAGTCCTTTGTCAACCTTGTTGTAGCATTGTTTAGGCCTCCTTTAGTACTCCTCCTACCTCCAATAGTCATGTTCAAGCCTCATCCTAGTCCCTTAGGCCTGTGACCTCCTTTAGGACCCCTCTTCCAGCCTCTAGCACACTCATTAGCTCCTCGAACTCATTTTTTAGGCTACAACCTACCCTAACAAGCCTCCTTTAGCCATTGTGACATGCAACCCCTCCAACTAGACCCTAGCCCTTCAACCTTAGTTGTGACTAGCTTTACCAAGCCTCCCTTAGTCTGAGTCAATTCTGTTTAGCCTCAAATCCTTCCTTATTTTCCCTAGTCTATATGCTAAGGTAATAGCTTGATTAGCCAACCCTCAAATTAGGGCTCGATCTCCCTCTTCTAGAATATGCCTTCCTTGTACCACGACTTCCTCCCTTCAACCCATCTCTAACTCACTTCTATTCTTTTTATCCACACAAGAAGAATAATCCTTCACCTTCTTTTCCTCAAGTCTATCCATTGGCTTCTTGTTTATACTTGTCCATTAGTCCCTTTTGAATCTTTCTTGTCCTTCAATAAACCTCCAACATCAACCACAACATTAAATTAGAATAATAAATGCTTTCCTTAGGCACAAAACTGCATTACTTTGGGTACAAATCCCACAGCTTGGGTGTAAATCCCACAAACTCATACTTTGTGGGTGTTTCTCTCTATCAAGCCTAGCACTAAGGACATGTGAGAGTACCTCCTAATGCTACCCAATTTCAACACTCCCTCTTAGCAAGGGAGGCACTTCCACTCCTTGGAATTATTTTTGCTTCCCACATTATAACATAATCATCTTCCACGGTCACTCTCCATTCATCATCAGCTTCATCTTTCATCATAGAAGAAAAACCTACTACAAGAACGGAACCCTTCTTGGAAGTTTCCTTATCACCATAAGCCTCCTACTTCTTATTTTCCTAATAGCCCTTTAATCCAATCCATGGATCCTTCTTCTCAAATATGTAAGTCTATTTTTTTCTCTCTAATGATGCACTTTTTTGGGGTTTTTGTTGCTTCCTCTTAATGGATGAACTCCCTCTAGAACTTGACTCCCTATAAGTCTCTAAAACCTTCTTCTTTTCTTGGTCAATATGATTCCCCTTTAGCCTGTGAAAAACATTCTCTTTAACTCTAACAACCACCCATAAGCTATAGTTAGATCCACTAGCATTGAGAATCACTTTTCCATTCCAAAATAGAATATCAAACCCCTTTGCCTGAATTTTTGAGACTAAAATCATGATTCAACTGAGCTATAATAACCAAAGCACATCCTAGACTCGTAGTAATCCAGGTGACTCCATCCTAAATGATATAATCTTGGTTCCTCTAACTACATGCTTACTCTTATCACCAATCTTCACATGTAGATCATAGTCCCCCTCGATCAAGCTCTCAAACACTTCTCGTGTTCTTGTAATATACTTCAAGACCCCACTCTATAGGAATCAAGCAGCCTCACGAATGGCACTCTTGGAGAAATGAGAGCTAAGAGAAACCTCCTAATTGAATATCCTAGTGAACGCCTCCTTTTCAACTTTAGTTGGAGCAACCATCACCATTTCAAGCTTCTTATCTTTCCCTCCTTTGTTCTTGTGTTGAAAATTGCTTGCATAATGAACAAAATCTTCACAAGCAAAGAATTTCACTTTGTTTAACTCCTTCTTCTTGCCATTGTTAAAAATCCATTTCCCCTTTTTCATCTTACTAGTAAGGGTAGGATTCTTATCACTAGGAGTCTTCTGTTGAAAATCCTCTTATTGAAGTTCCTCTTTGATGAAATCATCCCATAACCTATTCCAATCTGGATTATTCTCCTGTAAGACTACTCCTTTGATAGATGGATTCCACTGCTATGAGAATACCTTCAATGCATTCCTCACCCACTATGATTCTTCCATACTATACCCTATAGCTGCAATCTCAGCACAAACTTGTGAAATCCTTTTAAGATATAAATTCATGTTCTTCAAATTTGTCATGTTTATTTCCCTGATCTTCCCTCTCAATACCATCTTGTGATTATTATTTTTTGTTCTGAAACAATGCTTCTAGAGCTTCCCACATGTGTCATGTAGTGCCTCTTCCAATAAGGTGAGGTATCAAGTTATCCTCGACTCCATAAGGGATTATCAACTTGGATTCTGCGTCAGTCAGGTTATATAAAGGAAAAGTTGTTGCATCAGTTCATGCCTTGATTTTAGTATTAGCATAATCCCATAGATCATTCAACTACAACACTATCTTGATTCTTTCCTTCTATGAACTACAGTTGGATATCCCGTCCAACATGTCCTAAAACCTCAAGCCAAAAATCATTTTCTCTATTGGATTCTTACCTAGAAATCTAAGAGACTAGTTTTCCCTCCTCCAATAGCAAGACAACTTAGCTCCCACTTAGAGATGACACCTATTTACAATTATAACCCAACTTCTCTTCAAAGTAGCTATGATATTGTACATGTTAGAATTCCATGCACCTCGGTTCTGGTCTATGCTTTAGCTAGAAAACGTAAACACACTGTAAATTCCTAATTTATTTTCTTACAACGAAATAAACCACCTATTAGATCATGCACAATACACAATATTTATTCCCAAAACTTATTTTCTTTTTGTCTTTGAATAAGAAAATCTACAAGGATCTTGTATTAGGGATAATGGCCCTTTACAATACCTATAAAATTCCAAAAATATAATACAAAACACTTATACAAAATACTTAGGTTGAGGTTGACTCATTTCAACTCTCGTTTGCTTTAACCAGTGGCTATCCTTTTCCACCAAAACCTACAACCACCTAATGTAGCACACAAGGCACTCATTTCCCTCCATAAACTTCCCAGAAAGCTCTCTTTAGGCTCATAGTTAGTCCCACAAAAAGCTTTAGTCCTCTACCAACTTTGTTGTAGCATTGTTCAGACCTCCTTTAGTCCTTAGCGTACCTCCAATATCATGGTTCAAGCCTTGGATAGAATCCATCATATCAGGAGCTCCTTCACCTCCTCTTAATAGTTGTGTCCTGCTCTAACAAGCCTACTTTACCCCTTGTGACTTGTTCTTAGTCTTGCAACCCCTCCATATAAACCTAGGCCCTTCCTTCTTAGATGTGACTAGGTTTACCAAGCCCCCTTTAGGTTGTATTCAAATTTTTCTAGCCTCATATCCTTCCTTTTTGTCCTTGGATTTCTTAATGAGGAAGCAGCTTAATTAGCCAACCCCCAAACTAGGGCTTAGCCTCCTTCTTCTAGACTAAATATTCCTTGTTTCACAAATTCCTTCCTTCAGCCTACAACTAGTTCACATCTAACATTTTTCTCCACACAATAATAATAATCCTTTTCCTTCTTGTCCTCAAGCCTCTCCACTAGCTTCTTATTTATACTTTTTCATTGATCCCTTTGGAATCCCTCTTGTCCTTCAAAAAACCTCTAATATCAACCACAACATTAAATTGGAATAATTCTTTCCTTGGGAAAAAATCCCAATCACTTTGGATACAAAGAACACAAATTGGGTGGAAATCCCACACACTCATACTTTGTGGTGTTTCTCTCTCACAATCCTAGAAACTAAGGACATGTGAGAGTACCTCCCGATGCTACCCAATTTAAACATAGATTACCTCTAATGCATAAGGTGTAAATACTAAATAGAAAAAGGAGACTTTGAAAAATTAGATTCCAAAAACATAAGATTAAAATATTTGTTTTTCCATTGTTAAAGCAAACAATGTAAAAATATCCACAAACTTTCTAAGTATTATAAATATTTCAAAGTTCAAAACACCAGATATACCAAATGGGTTTGGATAATTTTTGTGTAGAAACTCACTACATTATAATAGACACCCTCACCGAAAAAAACATATACTCAAGTCATGGTTTAAGAGAAACATCAAGTTTTTAGATTCTTCTGACAACGTGCATAGTAATCTTCCTCAAAACATAGTTGAAGTAATCATGATTTGAGGGGTCAACGAGGTCATTTTATAACTTTATTTCTAAGGGAGATATCCCTCGGAATATAATTTACATACCAACTTGAATCACTTCATTTTGAATGTTTTATGAAAAGGTTAAACCAAAATTAGTAACTATTTATCTTAGCAACAACATTAGTAAATTGTTCCTTCCTAGATTCCACATTAGTAGTTTTGGGATATCAACTAAAAGTATTTTCAAAACTTGTTTCTATAAGATATAGCGACATGAATCCATTTTAATACCCCACTATAATCATGTCAATTGGATTTCTGATAGAAAACTTAAGCTAAACATAATAATTGTTGGTTTAAACTAGAAGTAAAAAATAGCTTTTGCCTGCAGATTGTTCATCCTCGTATTTGACATAAAAATTATTGGTATGTTAAATCCTATTGCCAAATGATACAGATAAATTAATACTTTCATTTCCAATTTGAATCACATCAATGTGTCATCAAACGAAAATTCTAGTTTCAAAATACTAATTGTTGGTCTAAGAAAAAATTCATGAACAACCTCAACGAGTATGATATTCTTTGGTATTCTTTATGGGTTTCAACCTTGTACAATTAGTTGTTGCAAACAGATTCTTAATAAAATAGAAAATATGCAACGGAAAACACACACATTAACACAAATATTTTACCCTAGAAATCCAAACTAGAAAAACAAGAAAAAAATTCAAGATATTCATATTTACAATATATATATATATATATATCACGTGGCATCCTTAAACTACTAGTCCATGTACCATGGATTAGAATACATTTGTATTTCTTTTACCAAAATACAAAACCATGGGATAAACCACCATGCACCAAAAAAATACTAAAATCTAAAAACCATGTACCGAAAACTACAAAAAATGAATGGAAAAAACTTCCCAAAAAAAAATTGTCTAGGGGCACTTCCCCTGAACCCCATGTACATGAGGGCTTCCACCCCCTGTGAACCCCATGAGTAGGGTGGGCTTAACCCCCTTATTGCACCTAATTCAATGTAAAATGAATGGACGTATTCATGCAGAAAATATAACACGCACCCAACATTCTCCCACTTATTGTTTACTTTACATGCAGGGGATCACAAGAATACATTATCAAAAATCTAGGACAATAATTCCCATTATTTATTTACACCAAGAGAACTTCTTAATTCTTAGAGATTTTTTAATGAATATGCTACATTATATAGAGTATCCACCTTCACCAACAACAATTTATTTTATTTAACCATATCTCTCATAAAGTAATATTGAACATCAATATGTTTTGTCTTAGAATTATATGTTGAGGTTATTTTCTAGGAAGATTGCACTCTAATTGTCACAATATATCCTCATAGCTCATTGTACCAACCCAATATCTGAACACAATCTCTATAACCATACGTATTCATTGTTTGCATGAGTAGCTACGATGTATTTATATTTTGTAATTGAGAGTGCCACTATATACTATCTCTTTCTCATTCAATTTATTGCTCCTCCAAATAGTATAAACATATTCTCCCTTGTAAATATTTTGTGATCTATATATTTACCCTATTTTGCATCAATAAATCCATGTATATCCAACACTCTATCCAATCTTTCCCTTCCTCGGTAACACAATCCATAATTTTTAGTGCCATGCAAATACTTGAAAACCCTTTTGACTACTATCCAATGCTCCTTTTCTAATTTTTACATAAACCTAGTCAATATTCCCATTACATCTACAATATTTGGTCTAGTACAAACCATTTCATACTTCAAAATTCCAATCACACTGGCATATGGAACACATGACATGTTCTCTTCCTCTTCATGTGCCTTTGGACATTGTTCTATAAATAACCTTATGCCAATAGGAATAGGGAACTTTACCAATTTGCATTCATGCATATTAAACTTGTGTAATACAAGAGAAAATAAATAAGATTATCACCAACTAATTTGAAATACATATAGTGATCTACTTTTCTCCTTTTAAAGCCATATCCCAATATACAAGTATCAACTTTTAATACCACATCCTCGGTGATTTCTTTAACCCATACAAGGACCTTTTTAGGTTCCATACCATCTCTTTATTTTCCTTCACCACAAAGCCTTCTAGTTGCTTCATGTAGATTTATTATTCTAAATCCCCATGTAGGAATGTTGTTTTCTGTCCATATATGTTACTTCAAAATCAAAATCATCAACAACAAATAAAAGAAATATAATTAAACTTAACATGACAATAGGAGAAAAAAATCTCAAAATAGGCAATCTTGTTGGATATGTGTTATATTATTTGTACGACTATCCCCATGCATTTGTACGTTGCACCAAGCACAACTAGGGGGTCATGGGGATGTTATAGGGGGGATTTACCCCCTTTCCTCTAGGGATTCAAAGTGGGGGGAATTTTCCATTTCATGGGAATTTGAGGGAAACTCCCCAAAAATAAAATCTGGGCAGCTTTTTGCATTCATTTTTGGTGGTTTTCGAAATAATTTTCACCTTTAATGGTTTTGTGGCACATGGTGTCTTTTCCCATGGCTTTTTAGTTTTCGTTAAGCAATATGGTAGTATTATAATCCATGGAAAATGGATTATTGGTTTATGAATGTTGCAAGATATATATATATTGTATTGTAATATTATATAGAAAAATATACTGAAAAATCTTGTTGGTTTGCCCACTTTGGATTTCTCAAATAAAACTATGTTAATGTGTGTGTTTTCCATTACATTTTTTCTGTTTTGTTAATAACATATTTATATCAATTAATTGTGTAGGTTTAAATCCTACATTTAGTATCATATCAATTTTGGATTAAAGGGGATGCTTCTACGGCTTGGGGGTTTTGTTCAAGCTTGTGATAGACCCTGATACAATAGGAGATATGTGGAATTGATTCTTGTGGTGAAAGGAAATGGCAATTAATTTACATATAGAGATCGATAAATTTAATGGGTTGAGTTTTGAGATATGAAATCTAAAAATGGAAGATTTGTTGGTGGAAAAATGTTAATGGACCACTCTGGATTTAGGTATTGCACCAATAAGGATGTCAACAGAAGATTGGATCTAGTTGGATCAGAAGGAAAAGAGAACAATATGACTATGTCTCTTAGATTCAATATTACTAAATGTTTTAGGAGAAGCTACAACCAATGAGTTATGAGATAAGTTATGGAATTTATATTAGTCTAAGTCCCTAGTGAACAAAGTGTTCCTATGAAAAAATATGTAAGGCCTAAGGATAAAGGATGCAGACTAGGTGATAGAGCATTTGAATGCCTTCATTACTATGGTAAGTCACCTATTATCTATTCATATTAAAATTTCAGATAAAGATAAATGTATTAGTATGTTGTGATCTTTAGCAAACATGTTGGATAGTTTGGTTGTTGTCAAAGGTAGTAATTCAACTACTTTAAATTTTGACAATATAATCACATCCTTATTATCAAAGGAGATGAGAAAAAAATATGGAAGGTCAAAATACATATGTCTTTTATGTAAGAGAACACTCTAATAATAGAAATAAAAATAAGTAATCAAGTAGGAGATTTAAATCTAGAGGAAGATCTAAATATTTAGGAAAATTCGTAAAGGTATGTTGGAGATTGAGGAAACTAAGGGCATATAAGAAAGACTATAAATCCAAAATTATAGAGAAATGGAAGGGATTTTATGATATTCCTTTCAAAAAAGAAAAAATCCTCTTGGATGAAGGATAGGATGTGTATTTGGTTTTTTCAAGTACACATGTATATCATGAGGCATGGCTAGTCGACTTAGGGGAATCCTTTCGTATGACTCCTCACAAGGAGTGGTTCTATAATTATGAAAGCTATGATGGTAGTGTTTTTTTCGTAAAATATGACTCGATAGCCATAATCATAAGATGAGGAAAATTCAAGTGGAAGTTCATTGGTGGAAGGGTTAGGACACTCCTTGGAATTCTACACATCACAATATTGGTCAAAATTTTGATTTATTTTAGAAAGATGAATAATGCATGTGTAAAAATAGTGTTTGGAAAGGATACCTGCAATATGGTTCAAGGAGAAATGGTATTTTTGAGGGTAGATGGTATTGGAACTATGTATAAGCTATTTGGAAGCATTTTTAATGATGGGTGCAACAATTCAACTATTCTTGAGAGTGGAGTAGAACAAGGAAAATTTTCTATAGTCTCTTGAGAAAATACTATGATAGGGCATTAAAGACTAGGACACTAGAGAGAAGGGCCTTCAAGTGCTACATAGTAATGATATGATAGAAGGTATGCCTAATTACTCTCTGAATTTTGATTCGATGGACATTTTTTATATGGAAAGCAGAATCAAGTAAGATTCTCCTCTGGTGCTATGAGGACAAAGGGAATTGGTGCATAATGATGTGTTTGGACCTATGTCATTTCCATCACTAGGAAAATATTTGTACTATTTCTCATTCAATTCTCAAGGAATACATGCATTTATTCACTTAGGAAGAAATATTAAGTCTTTGAAAAATCAAAGAGTTTAAGGCTCTTGTGGAAAATTAGACAGACAAGAAAATTAAGGTGTTCAGGTTGAATCATGGTGGAGAATTGTGCATAAATGAATTTGAATAACTATGTAAAAACTATGGTATATTGATATAGAATATTACCCCATACACACCTCAGAAAAATGGATTTCCAAAAAGAATGAACAGGACTCTAATGGAGAAATCAAGGAGCTTTCTCAGTGGTGCTATGTTAGGATAGGAATTCTAGGATATAGGTAATGGATATTGTGCGTTATCTGGTAAATAAATCACCCTCATCAACATTGGATGATAAGACTCCACATGAGATATGTATTGATAAGAAACATTTTCTTAAACATCTCAAGGTATTTGGTTGTGATGCCTGATAAAAAAAACTGAAAAGTGTATCTTTATTGGATATAAATATTTTTTGAAAGGATATAAGATTTGTAATCCATAAAATAAAAATGAAATGTATAGTCATTATGTTGTATTTGTAGAATTCAAAGGTGTTATCAAGTAGGAAGTATTACCAAGGGAAAAAGAAGAAAACATAGAGTTTAAATTGAAGGATGATGAATCAGACTATATAGAAGAAGAAGAACCAGATACTCTTGTATTGAGGAGATCAAATCGATAAAGAAGGAAACCATAAAGGTATACTCTACCTTATTTCCATTCCAATTTTTCTTTGTTTATTATTGATGATAATTCTTGAACTATTAGGGAGGAAAAGTATTCATAGGTTGGAAAACTATACAAAAGGCCATGATTGAAGAAATGGGAACCCTGAAAAAGAATAAGGCTTGGTATCTAGTGGAGTTTCCAGCTGGAAGAAATCATGTTGGAAACAAATGGGTATTTAAGAAGAAGTCAAATGCAGAAGGTGAAGTGGAGAAATACAAAGCTCAATTAGTTGCAAAAGGTTATTCCCATTTAGAGAGAATTGAATTGGTGATATTTTTTCTCATGTTGCCAATTTAAATTCTATAGGATTTGTTTTATTTACTATTGCTTATTTTGATTATGAAGTAGAACAAATGGATTTAAATATAGCATTCCCACATGTGGATCCAGAAAAAAAATTACATGAAGCACCTAGAAGTTTTTATTGTTCAAGGAAAGAAAGAGTCGATATGTAGATTGAAAAAGGTCCATGTATGGGTTAAAGTAATCAACAAGGATATGGTATAAAAAATTTGACACTTGTGTTGTCCTTTGAGATAAACTAAGGTCAATTAGTTAAGCCAAAGCATCTATAGTGTTTTGTTGTTTTAAATGATTGGACGACTAGTGAACTATTTTATAAACAAGTGCTTTAAACCTAGACAGACTTTTTATAAAATGAAAGGTTGTTCTTTAACTGCACATGGTTAATTTTATTTTAATGGGATGGAGAAGTAGAGTGTGAAGAGGTATAATTGATTTAATATTCAAACTGAGTATTTAACCATTTACAAGAAGAAATTAAGAAAACAGTACTTTCTTAATCAACAAAATATAATCAAACTATTATAGAGATCTAGCGTAATTTATATTCAAAGAGGAATTTACAATAACAGATAGTTTTGTAAATTATTCTCTTATTTAAATTACAACTTCATAGCGGATTCAAAATGAAACCAAAATTAAATTAAATTTTAAATTGGATAACTGCAAAAGGCTTAATTTATATGAAGAAAACATAATGAATAGACAAGATGAAATACAACTCACTGAGAGACAGGCCATATAAGGAAAATCCAGAATCTTTTATTATTTCAAAAATGCTCCATCTTAGTACAATTATTCTTGATAACTTGCTCAAGGGTTCAACCCATAATAACTTAAAGGAGGAGTTATTTATACAAAACTTTACAAAAGATCTACAATCTGTTTGGAATAGAATACCAAAATAGTATAAAATTAAAAAAATAGAACAATATAATAGGAATCGAAAAACTGCTAACGATGTGGCTCTATCCTTTGGGAAACTGTTGATGATCTGGCTTGAAAACACTGATGATCTATCCTGGAAACACTATTGAGTTGTTCTACTATCAAAATGAGGAATTACTCAATTGTTTCACAAAATTGATCCCATCTTTGTTCACTTGGGATTTCTACATTTAACATCTTCCTGAATGTTTCATCCACCTTTGTATATCTTTCAAAATTAGGCTTGGTGAGAAACAAGTGCTTGATTTCATGTAAGATGATTAAATCAAATTCCAAGGCTTCTAGAAAAGCCCTCCCTGTTATCTTTCCTTTAACTCCTACAAATTTGGCTCTGTCTATTGCAATAGCATATAACTCCTTGCAATAATCATCTAATCTAATAAAATTATCATTCAAACCTACTAACCCTAGCAATCCTTCCTGATTTAAAAGATTAAAGTTTGAATGATATCTCTTGACAGAAATATCCAAGGTTTGACACTTAGTTTCTAGTTGATGGATCAAATTCATTTTCTATAATACCTTTTTGATCTCCAAGATGGTAGTTGTTCTGTCAGAGATGTTTATTTCTTCTAATTCCTCTTTTATCTTTGAATTTAAAACATTGATCATATATGTGGCTTGTGTTGGCTTGGTCTACAAGGTTGCTTTTTGTTTTTCAATCATTTCTCTGCACCTAGTAATGAGTTCCTGCTGCTCAAAAATAATCTATATGGATGGCCATACATTTGTCATGGATTGGCTAATTTTTGTCCAAATACTTTCCTTGGAATGAGCCAAAGTGTCTTCCATCAGAGACTCACTCTGTAACTTCTTGATTTTAAGTTCCAATTTGTGAGTCTTCTGCATTTCTTGCAGATACTTAGAATCATTTTTCACTTTCTATAATTCTATACTTTGGAATTTTTGAAGTAGTTTTTGGTTTTCCTACTTCTGTATTGATAGTTCTTGTGATAATCTGGTTGAGCCAGTTGTTTTTGATGTAGAATCAATGGTTGTAGATGACGAACTAGGCTCTTTACCTGCAACTACTATTAGGACTATTATAATGGGCACCATGGCAAGTTGTGGTGTTTCCTTCTCCTTCAATGGCTCTTCAATTTGCTCTTCCATTTTCTTCAACTGTATATTCTTCTTAATGATAAGCTTGAGGATATCCCCCTTTTGTTGTTTAGTTTCTGCCATATCCTTGGTCAGAGGATCTTTTATTGAAGGAAACTTCAAATGTTTCTTCAATGTAGCAATGTCTGCATTTTTCTTCTTAAGGAGTAATTCTGCATCTTTTACATCCTTGGGATCATATCCCACTTTAATCACAAAATCCTCTAGTGATTTTATTCTGTTGCCTTTAGCTAGAGAGGAGATCTTTTATAACTTAAGTGGGGACTAAAAATTTCATAGATCAGTCCTAAGTTTAGAGAAAGACATGGTTGTAGTTGTCATAGTAGAAAACAACATCTCACCAATCTCTTTGTTCACATCCATCTAGTCAATTGCATGGATTTGACTGGTGTTAAACAAAAACACAGTCTTCTTGTAATCAGATGGTGATTTAGGGAATGGAATCTGGGCTTGTAAGAAAGCCATTTGCATTCTTCCCTTCTCACTGTCAAAAGCAGAAAGGAGCCTATGTTGGGAGGTGGAAGTTTGCTTCCAGAACTAACTGTACACATTGGACTTTAAAGTCTCATTTTTCTACTTAATTTCTAGGAACCTTGAAAATATGTTTTGGTCATCCGAAGTGTTGGTTCCTATTGACTGAATAATTTCTAGAGGCTCTCTAGAAGGTGAATTTGTAGGAGGAGTAGTTGAAGCACTAATTGTGGGAGGAGTGGTTGAAGTACTAACTCCTGCTGATGTAGACACTTCTAGATCTCCAATATCAATGATCACTGGTGGAGTCTCTTCTGTTGATGTGACCAAGCTAACTTTATGCTTCTTTTGTTGAAATGGAATCCTTTCATAACATCTTCAGTGGATGAAGTTTCCTCTCTAAGCCTTTTTTGTTGCATTCTCTGAGAAACTAGAGTCTGTTCAGTGGGAGTAGACACAACTTGCTCATCTGCTTCTTGAAGAGTCCCATCAATCCATGTTTCTTGATTCATAAATTTTTTTATTTATGGCCTTGGAGTATGGTTATAAGGAGTCATCTTGAAACTAACCATTAAAGAAGGAATGACGCCAAAAGGATGATAGGACCAGGTGAAACTAGGCTGGAGATTAATCTTCTTTAATAATGCATCTACCTCAGCACCAGCTAATCTAGTGTTGCAAATAAATGACCCAATATGTGCTTTAAGCTTGAACTAATACTTTCTTTTACTAGATACAAAATGTAGCTCATCCATGTGAATCATTTGCCTGATATATTCTAGAGAAAGTATCCTCAAAGGAACATATTTGGGCAGCTTGTATGGTACAAGCTCACAACCATATATTCTTATCTCAGTGTAGTTCTAGTATAAATACCAGCCACCAGTTTTGGTTTGTTCACTTAAGTGTATGATCCTTTTAATTTCATTCCAAATCCTAGGCTCTGTCTGACTTTTAAGGAGATGTAACACTGGATGTATAAATGCCTCCACAAATTCTGCAAATGATGAGGTGGTAGAAGTTTCCCTGGTCATTTATGTCCAGTGAATCACTAATTGATTCACTCCTTGTTCGTCCTGCTTGCTGAGTTTGATAGGTAACAGATCACCCTATTGGTAAAGAAGCATGTGGACAATTACAGAGCTATAATTGAACACTCCTTGCACAATGAATTTCATGAATTGTTCATGTATTTTGTCAGCCTCATCATTGGGTAATTATATGGGCCTTAATTGGCCTTAATTCAGCTCCAAGATTAGTCAAACCAACTATTCTCACAACTTATTGCATACTTTTGATTATAATTTGTTTATGAGATGAGTTAGAGTTGGATATTTTTCTTTGTGGTCTAATGTGCATGTAATGCAGGAATAAAGGTTAAAAGCAAGGAAAAAATCAGGAATAAAGGATAAAAGCAAGGAACTATAGCAAATACCTTGCTCAAAACTTGAATGGGACAAGGGAGAGGAATTATAGGAGTTAAATCCTCCTCATTTACTACCCCTCCATTCGAATATTCCTCCATCAGCTCCGAGTGCAAACACCCAATTCATGAGGATAAAAGATAGCCAATGAAGTGAAAGTGATAGAAACCAGTTTATCTTAAGTGGGGAGACAAGCCTCCCTAATGGGAAGGAAGTAATTGGAGACTTCGGATGTATAATTAGAGAGGCTTAGGACCTCAGTAGGATTCGTATTTTATTGTAAAACTCTACTTTATTTCTGAGCTGCAAGACTTATGACAGATTTTTATGTAATCCATGGTTTTTATAATAAAGATGAGTTTTGTTTTGAGCTAGCACTGAGTTAACTTAGAGGTCTGAAGCTCTTGGGTTAGGGCCCAACTCGAGCAGATAAATCTTCTCTTTATTGTACATGTATGCTAGCATAGATTTCTGGTTTTGTTCATTTTCTTAAGTAGCTTCCTGGATTTCTGTTCATTTTCTTAAGTAGCTACATTTCCATTACAGTAGTATAGCATAGCTTCCAATTTTTCTATTCATTTGCTTAAGTAGTTGCATTCCCATTATAGTAGTGTAGAGTAGATTAGTTGTGCTTTAGTTTACTTCCATTTGTGTTTTTTTTTCAATTAGCATGTTAGATAGGAGAAAAAGATCACCATAAGTTTGTTCGCAGGTGTCTCGGCCTCACCTCCTCCCTCTGGGACCATGACTTGAGGAAGAGACCCTTCAGAAACCCCAAAAACATAGGTTTATAGTTCTCGCATGACCTTTGGAGTTGTTGTTTGATGCAGTTACTTGTTTCATTTCATTATCATCATTTTCCCTCACTCTCAGTCCACCCTCACACTCACTAGTTTTTCTGTCGTTTTCATTTGAAACCTCCTCCAGCACGTTCTTCATGTATCATTTCCTCACCATCCGATCCACAACAAATCTAACCAATCACCATCTGATTCATTAGTTTACCCAACGGCCATCACGCGTGAAGTCTTCCATCTACCTTATGCACTCTAATCTCCACCGTCGATCTGTCTCTTGATCCAACGGCTATCACGTCACCTCAATACTTTATGCACCCCAATCTCCATCGTCGATCTGTCTAGCCTAATCCGATGGCTATCGTGTCACCTGCTCACCAACTAGCTTGGCCAATCTCTAGCGTCGATCTGTCTAGCCTGATCTGACGGCTTTCACGCAATCTCACGCCGCTCTTGCATGGTCATTATCCACCCGAGAGCACGCGAGAAAAGTGGTTTTCCCATGCTACGTGTCACCCAGTTAGGCTAATCATGTGAAAATTCAAAATACATCTTACAACTTTGAGGGCGTGTGAGAAACTTCTTCCATTTCCACACATTTCTTTTGCGATAAGATCTCTGCCATTCATCTACTTCGTTACCCTATTCGTCCATCTATTCACTTAATTCCTCGTGATAAGATCTTCATCATTCATCCTGTTCATTAACCCTATTCATCCATCTATTCACTTAAGCCCCCAAGCTAAGATCTCTGTCGTCCATCTTTTGTTCATTGATCGATCCAACGGTCCCTATGCACTACCGTGTCCTTACGTCCTCCTTTCACCAATTTAGATCTTCAACTGCTCTTCTTCTTGAAAACAGATTTAGTTTAGTTCCTTTGCTTACACCTTAGTATAGTTTAATTCTCTTTACCTCTACAACTTAGATAGCAGCATTAGGTTAGTTTTGATTTAGTTATTCTGTTTAGCATAGTTGTTTAGATGGTTATTTAGGTTATGGTGTGGTTTAGCATTACATGTTGTTTTCTTCATTACTGCAGTAGAGTAGCTCTCTCTTATAATAGATTTTCTCTTCTTCCATCAAAGAATTAAGCTTCTTCTGACCCTATAGAAGTCTGGCTTGGAACCCCTGGGTTCTCTTGCCAGATGAGCAGTGACAACAGGCAGGACCTTCACTTTTACTTGTGCATATAGCACTATCACCTCCAAGTTTGTACGAACCTCGGGTTGATAAGTAAAGCTAGTAGCCCTGGGAGTTGCAGCATTCTTGTTGCAATACCTAGGCTCATCACTTTTTGGCGTCGTTGTCGGGGAGGTGTCAAAGTAGAATGTGATTACTACTTTCTTCTATTTCTAGTATCCAACTTTATTTTCTTCTACTTCTTATCCTCAATTTTCTTCCATTAGTTTATTTCTGCAAAAGTAATATAGTAGCTTCCTTTCTTTCAATTGTCATTATCTGCTTTCTGTGGAGCACTCGAAAGGTATGCTTTTGACAAACAATTTAGTGGCTTTTCAGTAACATTTGTAACCTTTTCTGCATCATGAACTCAAAGAAATAAAGAATTCTAATAAAACGTGTGAGAATTAGTATGGAAAGCTTAATCGCTGATAATTGTCATTTTTCTATGCAGGGAAAGGTGGAAACGAAGAGCTGTCGTTCAAAAGGGAAAGACAAAGGAGGAATAACTGCTGTCCCTCTAGAAGGGAACCAGATGCAAACGAGATCGAACAGATCGAAGCAGAACGACCCAGGAAAGGAAGAAGGGATACCAATTCGGCGGAAAAGGGAAAGAAAAGTAAAGGATTAACAGCTTGGCGAATCCCTCAGGATCTTTGATCCTGAGGGATCGCTGTTTTACTTATTTTGTTACCTAGATATCTCTGCCGTTACTTTTATAAAAAGGAACAGCATCGTTAAGCAAAGGGACTTTTGTTATGTAATTTTCAGTTTCAGACTAAACTTTGATCATCGACTCTCACTGAGACCTGGTTTACTGTACGTTTGTTGATGCGTTAATATAAAAGACTTGGTGTTTATTTCATCTTTGCATCTGAAGTAATCTAAGGCGGTGTACCATTGGAAGCTAAGGGCCCGGCTCCGAAGGACACTTGCTTTTGTATCATTATAACTTGATTTTTGCGTGGTTTGCTTATCTTTATTGCTCGGTAATCTGATATGCTTTTCATGTGCTATTCCATGCTCTGCTACAATTAATTCATTAATGGTTCCTTCAGGAAATTCATGTAGTAACTCTGCATTGTATGATTGAATCTTTTCAGAGTTGATTGCATGTTATTAGTCTAAACCAGCTATTTCAGTTATAGAGCGTTTGTACTGAATATTACTGTTATTGGATTCATTTGAAATCCTGATTATTGGAATCCGAAAGTAATGTTATTCTATTTGGAAACATAGTCGTATTCTCCTTAATCGTCAGATTACTATATTGGCATGTTGTGTGTATATATGATCGATTACTGTTGTTCCATAATTCATCAATGAGTGTTGTTCCATAAAGTACATTCCATCCAATTTGCCTTAAGAGAGAAGATTTGTTATTTTATCGCAGAATGTGAGTTTGGTTCAATAGAGCAAGTTTGGTTCTGACTCGCGAGACTTAGTTTATTTGGTTGTTGTTCCATTTACTGCTGTTCCATTTTAGACTTGTTGTTCCATTTCCTATTTGATGTTCCATTTTACTTTCTGCCGTTCCATTTACTTGCATTTGTTGTTTTGGTGTGAGAGAAGGTCTAAGGCTGTAGTGAGCCTCAACAGTCGCTGCCTAGCTCCCAGACCTATGGTCCATGCTCTAATTTCCTTTCCATCAGTTTCTAGAGGGATGGGTTATCGCTTCCGCACCCTTGACTGATAAGTTTTCTTGTGTGATTTTATCCTTTTGAAGTAATTTAGTCATAGTTTAGCATCCGTTTACTCTTGTATTTTCTGAATGCTGTACTACTAAGCATTACTCTGGCGAATAGCCTCGGAATGAGATACTCTTTGCAATAATAAAACGTTCCCAGATTGACTTGTTAATGTGGGATAACTAGAGGTGAAAGAGACCCTTGTTACAACTCTACATTTTGGCGCCGTTACCGGGGAAAGAGTATAGCCATTTGTCTTTTACAGAGTAGTGTACGAATCTGCTAGGGGAGAGTTGGATTTTAAAAACGAAAGGTAAGAACCTGCGTACGGAGCATGTAAAAGCCCTGCTCCACCGTCCGCTTTCTTAGCAGAATTGTTGGTTGAATAGGATTTAGTAGTTTATTAGAGTGCATGAATAAGCAGAAAAAGCCAGAAAAGAATATCAAACCTCCATTCAAACCCGAAAAAGCCAAAGGACCGGTGACCATTGGCCGAACAACCTTCATAGACGAAATCTATAAGAAAACTGAATCTCAGCCATCAGTAGGCCCCAGGAAAATCAATTCTAAATAGCCTACTAGCTCCCTTCAGGCCACAGGATCACCATCTGTAGCCTTCGCTGAGGTGCATAGTCAGACTGATGAACAGGACTTTCAAGAAATTGAAAATTCTCTTCCAAAACGACTGCAGGAAGGGAATCTAAGCAATCTTTGTGAAGGAGAAGGGGAAACAGGGGAAGTTGGGGAGCCAAGATCTCCTCCTAGGATAATTCAGCCATTAAATAGCCCAGATAAAGGGAGCGCTGCAAAAATCATTATTGGGGGAATTCAATCTCCTCAAACAACAGGGACTTTCATTATTCCAGACAAAGGAAGTGCTATTAAAAAAATCCCTGTCAAGGCTGTTCCTTCTCAGCCTAGGAATACCCTCCTAGAAATCCCAAAAGGTTATTGGCATATATTCGATCCCATGGCGCAGAATCAGCCAAATACTCAAACTTCTACATTACAATATCCCATAGTGGATTCCGCAGCAAATGCTCCTATGAAAGCAATCCCCCTTCAACACATTCCTACATTTCACGGACTTACATCAGAGGACCCCGATGCATTCTTATTTGAATTTGATGTGCTATGCAGGGGATATGATTACACCACTGACCCCCAGAAATTAAAATTGTTCCCCTCCACTTTGAAAGGGGCGACTTTAAGATGGTTTATGGGTTTAGGTGGTGGAGTTATAAATAACTGGGAACAAATGAAAGAATCTTTCCTAAAGAAATATCAAGATTACTGTAGGTCTAGAGAACTGAAAGATGAAATATTTCAGATGATAGCTAGACCAAATGAAACATTAGAAGAATACGTAGAACGTTTTCAGTACAATTTACAAAGATCTCCCTATGCATCACTACCTCTACCTGATAATGTGTTAAAAACTGCATTGATCAGAGGCATGAAGGAACAGTGGATTGAAACATTAAATATCATGGGAAAAGGGGATATTTATCAAGAGAATTTTGCTGACATCATTGATTTATGTATCAGGAGTTCGAGAGACAGCACAAGGATAAAACTAGCAGAATATGATCGGTATGTCAGAGATAACAAAATATCAACAGAAGGAGTAACACGTGTAGAACTTGGAAATTTATTAGAAAATTTTAAAACTGATATTCTGGGGACATTAACTACACAACTTGATATTGTGCAGGCTAAACAGAAGCAGATGGAGGCAGAACAGAATTTGGCAATCTTCTGCCCCCGATGTAGAAGAAAACATAGCCACAAGGAATGTCCACTGGATGCAGTTCAAACATGTGTTATCTGTACAAAAGATCACCTTACTGAGAGCTGCCCCTCACTTCCTGGATTGAAGGCAGTATATAAGGAAGCGGAAGAAGAGCCAGAATCAGCATACTTCATTAACCAGCGTCGCCAATGGCAACCAAGGCAATCTGGTATGTTTCCAAACCCAACTTCTTCTTTCCAGCCTCCGCAGTATAATGCTCAGCAATATAGTATGTGGCAAAACCAATCTCAACCCCCATTTTCGAACTGGCCATCACAGTCGTTTCCTTCTCCAAATCCGTGGATGAATAAGACAAGCCAATTTGGTTGGCCGAATTTTCCTTACGCCCCACCATATTGGCAGAATAACCCATATCCTCCACAATGGACTCCCCCTACTTCACAAGGTTCACCCTGGCAGACAAACTAGCCAAAATCGACATATCAGTGAGCAGGAACTATTCTGCTCCCTCAACCGACTCTGCCAACTTTACAACAAAACCCCCAGTCTAATCTGAGATCGCAACTCCCAACCCAACCCAATCCAAATCCAAATAATAGACCGGTCCAATCCCTCCAAATCATGGAATCATCAGAAATCGGACCTGACCTGAGGGAGTGCAATGATCTTTAGTTAAGATCTGGACATATAATAGAAACGGAGGGAGATAAAACAATTCACATTGAAGATCAGTTACCAACAGAACAATCGTTACAACAAGAGGGTGTAAATAAGGAGCAGACTCATCATCAAGCAAGTACATCCTCTCCTCCCTTCCCAGAACGATTAGTCATACCACGACCTATACAATATCCAGACTTTGACATTCTGGAAGAGTTACAAAACCTGTACATAAGAATTCCATTCCTCCAAGCCATTCAAGACATCTCTATATACGCAAAAACTATAAAAGAATTGTGCATAAAGAAATCAAGGAGGAATGCAACCACTAACCCAAGAGTCCAAGTAGTCGGTACTTTATCTGACCTGTTATCAGGAACACCCATTAAATATGAAGATCCAGGAAATCCAATCGTAACTGTTCAAATCTATGGTCAGACCCTGACTAATGCTTTAGTTGATCTAGGAGCTGCAATTAATATTTTGACAACTTCTACTTGCCAAAAGCTCGACATTACATCGGTAGAACCTACTTCTACTTTGTTAGAATTGGCTGACTGATCTGTAGTTCGACCAGAAGGTACTCTATACGATGTCATGGTCTCTATAGATTCCTGGGAATACCCAACCGATTTCCTGATAATTAATCCAAAAACCCGACTGGATGGACACCCACTAATTTTAGGTAGACCTTGGCTTGCTACCGCCGATGCTTACATTGGTTGCCGGCAGGGAAATATGACTATAACCAGAGGACCAGATATTAAAAATCTAGTTCTATACCCTCCAACACAGCCAAGTCTTACAATGATAAAAACTAACCAGCGCCCTGTGTCATACCTTACTGAAAATATCAGATCCCCATTGACTGTACAAAAGGCTCTAGATTTTAAAGACCAAACAGAAGACGATGCCATCAATAATTTCATTAGTCAAACTGAATCTAGATATCACACACAGTGTTTCATGATAGAAGCAGCATTCGATAGCGAACTAGAAGAAGATCCTTTGAAAGATGCGCATGACCAAACAATACCTGTGACTTCTGTTGCCAACATTAAAGTAGTGGAAATTGAACCAGGAAAGACTCTAAATATCAATGCCAACCTTACACCGGACCAAGAAATAAATCTCATCCATCTGTTACGAAAGTATCAAGAAGCATTTGCGTGGGATTACCCTGATATGAAAGGGATTGATCCCCAATTGTGCACCCACCATATTTATATAGAAAAAGATGCAAGACCTGTTCGTCAACCGCAAAGAAGACTCAACCCTCATCTAAAAGATGTTGTAAAAGCTGAACTTCAGAAACTTTTAGATGTCAATTTTATCTATCCTATTTCTGATAGTAAATGGGTCTCTCTGCTTGTGGTGGTACCCAAGAAGAATGGGAAATGGAGGATTTGTGTGGATTATAGGGAGTTAAACAAAGCCACACAAAAAGATCACTTCCCTCTCCCATTCATAGACCAAGTATTGGACACTTTAGCAGGAAAGAAATTCTTTTCTTTCCTGGATGGCTTCAATGGATACAATCAGATTCAGATTGCCCCTGAAGACCAGGATAAAACTACTTTTACTTGTCCTTGGGGAACGTTTGCCTATCGAGTTCTACCCTTTGGCCTATGTAATTCTCCTGCCACATTCCAAAGGGTTGTCCTTAGCATCTTTGCAGATTTAATAAATGATGGACTTGAAGTGTACATGGATGACTTTACACCATATGGAGATGATTTTGATCCAGCTTTAGACACTCTAGAAAAAGTCCTACAACGTTGCATTGCTACCAGGCTTTGCTTAAGCCACGAAAAATGTTATATGATGATGACTGAAGGGCTCATTCTAGGACACTATGTTTCAGCAGCTGGCATTCAGGTAGATCCGGCCAAAATTCAAATACTTTTGCTTATCCCCACCCCCACTACTCAAACAGAGGTACGCAGCTTTCTTGGATTTTCTGGGTATTATAGACGATTTATAGAACATTATTCACACATTGCTGCACCTCTATATGCACTAACTGGTAATGTTGATTTCTTGTGGACAGAAAAATGCGACCGTGCTTTCAAGGAATTAAAGAAGCTTGTATCAACAGCTCCAATCCTTCGAGGACCAAATTGGAATTTACCATTCCTAATCTCATCTAATGCCTCAGATACCGCAATCGGTGCAGTCCTTGGGCAGGAAGAGGATAAAAAACCATATGCTATCTATTATATCAGCAAAAATTTATCCCCTGCTGAATTAAATTACACTGTCACTGAAAAAGAATTCCTGGCTGTAATACATGTTGTCAATAAGTTTAGACATTATATCACAGGCTATCCTGTTATTTTATACACAGATCATTCTGCTATCAAATATTTAGCAAATAAGCCTGTCACAAATGCTAGAATAACTAGATGGTTGATTTTATTGCAGGAGTTCGATATCACAATCAAGGATCGACCTGGCAAGGAAAACCCTGTAGCTGATTTTCTCTCACGAATACCAAAATCAATTGAAGCAGCAGCAGTGGAAGATCAATTTCCTGATGAGCACCTGTTTGTTGTTGCTGTTCAAACACCCTGGTATGCTGATGTTTCCAATTACCTTGCAGTAGGTAAGCTACCAAAACACTTAACCCCTAATGAACGTAAGCAGATTGTTCAGAAGAGTACTCGATTTTCGTGGATTGGGGGCTATTTGTTCCACACATGGGCAGACATGCAAATTAGGAGATGTATTCGAGAAGATGAAATTTTCGACATCTTAAAAGCCTGTCATGACGGACCATGTGGGGGACACTTTGCTGAAAAAAGAACAGCACATAAATTATTGCAGACAGGATACTACTGGCCTACAATTTTCAAGGATGCGAAGAAATTTGTCCAAGCCTGTGACAGCTGCCAGCGAGCAGGACGACCTGGTCAAGCCGACGAAATGCCTCTGAGGCCACAATTAGTCATTGAACCATTTGAACGATGGGCTCTTGATTTCGTTGGACCCATCAACCCATCATCAAATCAGAGAACATATATCTTGGTGGCGACAGAATATGTCACCAAATGGGTTGAGGCCGAAGCGTTGCCTAGAGCTACAAAAGATTCTGTAATACAGTTCCTGTTCCACTTGTTTGTACGTTATGGCCTTCCGAGAGAAATAATTACATATGGAGGACCACAATTTGCCAAAAACAAATTAGCTGCAACACTTAACAATTATCACGTCCAGCATAAAATTACTACCCCATATCACCTGCAGGCGAATGGCCAAGTAGAAAGTAGCAATAAGGTAATAGAATCAATTTTAACAAAAACCATTGCTTCACATAGGCGTGATTGGGCTACCCGATTACCTGAAGCACTGTGGGCTTATAGAACCACATGGAGAAGTACCACCGGTTATTCACCCTATCAATTAGTGTTTGGAAAACAACCTATTTTCCCCATAGAATTCGAAATCCAAACGTTACGAACTGCACAAGAAGTTGGCCTAGATCTAAGTGAGGCACAAATTAATCGATTACAGCAGATTAATGAATTGGACGAAATCAGGCTCTCTGCATTACAGAATACAGCACTTATTCAACAGCAGCGAGCTAAATGGCATGATGCACTCATCAAGAACAAAGTCTTTCACGAAGGAGACTGGGCTCTGTTATATGACTCTTGGTTTCAGGATTTCCCGGGGAAACTTCAGACTCGTTGGTTGGGACCATACGAAATCCAGAAAGTACATGATAATGGGACCCTCACTCTGATCACAATCGACGGTTCTGGATATGCATTCAAGGTAAATGGCCACCGAGTTCGTCTCTATCGCAAGCCACTCACTCGGGAATCCTTCTGTCAACAGCTACGTCGAGACATTGAAATGGAAATTTTAGGAGAGGAAGCAAAATCTTCCTCACCTATAATTCAGTAAGGAATTCATTTTTTTCTATAACTTGTACATAAGTTTTTTTGTATATACGTTTTCTTAACATTTTCATTGATCTTTCTCTTTTTTTCAAAATTTTGATTTTTGCATTCTGCGTGTCTTTGTTGTTCCTTTTCCAAAAGGAACAGCATTTGTGTGTTTCTGCTGTTCCTTTTCAAAAGGAACAGCATTTGTGATTTTCTGCTGTTCCTTTTCAAAAGGAACAGCATTTGTGATTTTCTGTTGTTCCTTTTCAAAAGGAACAGCATTTGTGATTTTCTGTTGTTCCTTTTCAAAAGGAACAGCATTTGTGATTTTCTGCTGTTCCTTTTCAAAAGGAACAGCATTTGTGAATTTCTGCTGTTCCTTTTCAAAAGGAATAGCATTTGCGTGTTTCTGTTGTTCCTTTTCAAAAGGAACAACATTTGTGATTTTCTGTCGTTCCTTTTCAAAAGGAACAGAATTTGTGATTTTCTGCTGTTCCTTTTCAAAAGGAACAGCATTTGTGATTCTCTGCTGTTCCTTTTCAAAAGGAACAGTATTTGTGATTTTCTGCTGTTCCTTTTCAAAAGGGACAGCATTTGTGATTTTTTGCTGTTCCTTTTCAAAAGGAACAGCATTTGTGAGTTTCTGCTGTTCCTTTTCAAAAGGAACAGCATTTGTGAGTTTCTGCTGTTCCTTTTCAAAAGGAACAGCATTTGTGATTTTCTGTTGTTCCTTTTCAAAAGGAACAACATTTGTGATTTTCTGCTGTTCCTTTTCAAAAGGGACAACATTCGTGATTTTCTATTGTTCCTTTTCCAAAGGAACAGCATTCTTTTTGTTGATTATTTTTACTGTTCCTTTTAAAGAAACGGCATCTCAAGTATTTGTTTGCATGGATTCTTCTCTGTTGTTCCTTCTTCAAAAGGAACACCATCGGCATGTTTTTGCTTTCTTTGATGATTTATATTGAGGATGATTTTCGCCCATGTTCTCTCCAGTCTTTAAGATACAGCTATGCACTTATGCAATGAACATAAATCATGACATACAGGAGTCAGCGGATCATAGATCGCTATCTTTATAAGGCCTAGTATTGATAAGAGGACAAGAGGAGGGACACACTTACTTCTCATCTTCGTTGTCATTGTCTTATTACCGTTGCTCTGGTTGGTTATCTTTATCATGACGATTTCCCTAAAAAAAAATTCTTTGTTTATTACTTAGGGATAAGAGCAGAGGATTTATATCTTCCTGTTGGGATGATAAGACTTCTTCCACCATTCCCACTCTTAAGGAGTGCTGAACCACCCTTATGTGTAAATAAATAAGTGCTTTTCAAAAAGGAAAAAAAAAAAGTAAATATGGATTATCAATTTTCAAATGCAGGATAGGAGGTCTCATCAAGAGCCAGCCTACCATGATCATAAGGATGGAAGCGAAGTGGCATTCCCATTATGGCCACCACACCAGGGATATGGTCCAAAAGGTACACTAAATAAACAGACCTTGGAACAGGGGGTCTCATCACGAGCCGGCCTACCCACGTTTCGCACCTTCCTTGTGAATGGAATTATGGCTACCTGGTTACCAAGCCAGCATAATGGCCTGCATTTTGACAAAATACTCTTCAAAATACACACGAAGGATCATGGTTCCGGGGGTGAAATAAACAACTCTGCCAAGGTTATGAACACCTGTCAGCAGCAGAGCTCTGTTAATGGTATCGAAGTCGTAATGGTTACACCAATAGGTATGATATCAATACTTCTTTGTCTCTTATATCCTATGAATAAGTCATATTTTATGTCCCGATGTATACATCGCATGAACACGCCTTACCACCAATCATGGCAAAGGAACTGACAATGACCTCTGGAGATTTCGTACGATTGACAGACGTCCCATCCCCCGGCCTCGCATCATATCACGCTGGCTCTTATGTAAAACGCGATCCACCTTTTTGCCTCGATTTTGGTATTTCGTTGTCCATCTAAAACATGGCATAATTTCATATGTTGTTCCTTTATGACTTGGTTACAGAATGGCTGCTGCTCCTCTATTTGACGGCTGGGACAGCCTATCATATCGCGGGGGGGAAGGTAACCTCATTACTCCACGAATTACGTGTCAGCACACCATTCGGGGAAGATAGTGTACGAAGGTATGGCATGGTTTAACGGTATGATAATTCTATTTTTACGAAAGTTGATATCCACAATCCATTTTTGTTGCATACTCTGTTTTTTTCTTGCGACGATCACCCTCTCTGCGTCTCAAACAGCACAGGAAGTTGCTGTTCCATTGGAAATTCTTAGTGGAACCATGGGGAGAAAGGCAATCCGAAGCGAACCTCAGGAGTTGACAGTCTCCGCTGTTGCCCGGGAGATCCTGGAAAAGGTAGGGTGGCTGAATTATTTCAGTTGCCTACAAGAATCAAACGAAATAGTGGTGTTGGAGTTTCTGCAAAACCTGCAGGAGAACTACTCCATAGTAAGAGAGAGGCGGATAGCGGTCACTGATGATATAATTGCAGAAGTCTCGAGACTACTAGCCGCTGGACCTGTATGGACGCTGAAGAAAGAAAGATTACAAAAGATTATGGAGATTTTCCAGGATGAAGGCCAAAGCTTGACAATTAAGGGGAAGGGAGTTCTACCAGCAACGTTAGGAGAACCCTGGACCGAATTAGCAAAGATAATGCAGAGCTACATCACTTGTGAAGGAAGGAAAGACGTGGTAAGACCACGTCATCTTAAACTCTTAGCTGTTTTGAAAGAAAAATGTTCTGTAAATCTGCCTGCACTTTTAAATTCATTATTGCATGATGCGGCCCGAAGCCTGAAAAAGGCACAGCACGTAGAAACAGTTGTTAGCCACCATGGATTGATTCGATTAATAGTGAGCCATAGTCTCACTCAACAGCAGAGCAGCTGGGAGGAGCTCATTGCAATGATCGAGGGGGGATTGGCTGCACCATCCCCAAAACCTAAACATTCCTCTAGCACACCAGAACGATCAGAAAAACGCAGAGAATTGGCAGCAGAAAAACATGTTGCTCCAAAACGAAAACATTCTTCAAGTACACCGGAACGACCAGAAAAACACAGAGAATTGGTAGCAGAAAAACCTGTTGCTAGTACACCCGAACAACCTGAGAGACCAAGAAAATCAACCCGGCTAGCCCGGATACGGGGGAGGCTGGAAAAAATCCAGGAGAGCACCAGCCAGCCAATCGAGATTACGGACGAACCTCCAGAACCAGAAGGAGGACCTTCCAAAGAAAATGCTGAACAATCTAGGGGCGAGGCTGAGCAAGCCAGAGAAGGAGTCGAGGAGGGAGACGAGCACTCCGAAACAGAAACAGAAGCTGAACACTCCAAGGCAATCACTGAGCAGGTCAATCAAGAGGAGGAAGTAATATAGCCGGAGGGCAGCACGCCGCGGGACCCTGTGGGTGAAGACGAATTGGCCGCAATCCTGGCCAATATGGGGGAGTATGGCCAACCCTCCAGCCCAGCAGGCCTCCCTGACGGACCTCCGGAGGACGACATACCTGATAAATCACATGTAGAAAAGGCAGGAGAAGAAAACCTGCCCATTCATGATGAGGAAATAAGAGACACCAATCGGGAACAATCTGTTCCCAAGACACCAGAAGAAATTCTAGATGGAGTAGGAGCAGATTTAAGGGCTTGTCATGAGCCCTCTGCTGAGGCAATAGAAATCAAGAAATTAAGGAGGAAACAGCAGAGGTTGTTGAACACTATAGCCCAGCTCCGACAGCAAATTCGGATTCTGAAAGCCAACCTGAGGATACGAAGGACCACAAGGAAAAGAAAAAGGGCCACTACAGCAAAATCCCGTAGGACAAGAAGACGAAGGACTTATAGCCGCCCTGTTGGTCAAAACCCTACTGGAAGACCTACTGCCATTCCAAATGACATTGAAGAACAGACTGTTGTTCCAAATGACATTGAAGAACAGATTGTTGTTCCAAATGACGTTGAAGAACAGACTGTTGTTCCAATTGACACTGAAGAACGGACTGTCGTTTCAATTGAGGCAGAGGAATAGGATGATGTTCCATTAACAGGGGGACCACAGCAACCTTTCATTCGTGTTAAGAAAGAAAAGGAGAATAAGGAGATCCAAACAGAGGCACCACCCTCAGGGGTAATTCTGGTTCTGAACTCCAAACAGCATAACAAAAAGGTTCAGGTAAAACTCCCGACCTCTACGGCTCTATGGAAAAAGGATCCGAAAACAAGAACCTTGAACAAGATGATGAAGCAAGCTCAGCAAGAAGCTGAACAGCTGAGAGAACAAACAGTCCCCCAGGAGAAATATGAAGAGTTACAACAGCAACTTCAGGATATTAGTCAGTCGAAGAGCCGGGCCTTCGAAGGATGGAAAAAGGAGCAAGAAAAGGTTGCCAAGGTAACTCGTCGATTAGATATTGTTGTTAGGCAAATGGACACTGTGTGTTCTTTGTATAATGACGTTCTGACCTGTAGGGCCCCTGCTAAAAACTATGCTTTATTTTTGCTTGAACGATATTTACGATTAAAGATAAAAGCTGTTAGGGCGGGTGCCCCTATACAAATCAATACTGTTAATGATTTCATAGATTGTTGCAAGCATTATGGAATTAAGGTTCAAAGATTATTGTGTGAATTTTACTTGCACAACCTCGTGCTAGACCAGGAAACTGACTTAAATCCTGGCCCTTTTGTTGGGGACATACAATTGCAAGCCTTCGTTTCATTCGGGGTTAATCAGCTGAAATGGCTCAGAGCTTATAACACTTTTCAGAGACAGGAGAATAGCCTAGACTTGTGGGTGAGAGCCGAGCCTAGAGACCCAGTGCTGTTATGGAGAGCACATAGGAACCTTATGAGAACCCCGGGTGTCATGGAGACATTAGGACCCATGCACGAGGACCTAATCCGACACAGTCTGGAATATTTTCTGACTATTAAAGACCTCGCCATCGATGCTGCAAAATTCCAATACCGGATTTCTAACCCAAACATCCAGCTCAGGGAACCATTCAAATACGAAAATTTTGAGTTGGCTGCCAGCCGATTGAACCTTTATGGCGAGCGTATTTTGCAAGCAGGGCCATCCTGGTTAGGGTATCGATTTCGTAGTCCAATCATTTGGCACCCTGCACCTGGATATCAGGCCTTGTATGAAATTCCTGAAGGTCAAACAAATCAGTTCTTTGATGATCTAGTTGCTCATCACGGTTGTAGGCCTCCACACAAGGTTCCCTCTCCGACCTATTCTCTTACCGCCTTGCATGTCAACTATAATGTTTTCATGAGGGCATGAAACAGGGTAAGCAGGGGGGTGTGTGGAGCACTCGAAAGGTATGTTTTTGACAAACAATTTAGTGGCTTTTCAGTAACATTTGTAACCTTTTCTGCATCATGAACTCAAAGAAATAAAGAATTCTAATAAAACATGTGAGAATTAGTATGGAAAGCTTAATCGCTGATAATTGTCATTTTTCTATGCAGGGAAAGGTGGAAACGAAGAGATGCCGTTTAAAAGGGAAAGACAAAGGAGGAATAACTGTTGTCCCTCTAGAAGGGAACCGGATGCAAACGAGATCGAACAGATCGAAGCAGAACGACCCAGGAAAGGAAGAAGGGATACCAATTCGGCGGAAAAGGGAAAGAAAAGTAAAGGATTAACAGCTTGGCGAATCCCTCAGGATCTTTGATCCCGAGGGATCGCTGTTTTACTTATTTTGTTACCTAGATATCTCTGCTGTTACTTTTATAAAAAGGAACAGCATCGTTAAGCAAAGGGACTTTTGTTATGTAATTTTCAGTTTCAGACTAAACTTTGATCATCGACTCTCACTAAGACCTGGTTTACTGTACGTTTGTTGATGCATTAATATAAAAGACTTGGTGTTTATTTCATCTTTGCGTCTGAAGTAATCTAAGGCGGTGTACCATTGGAAGCTAAGGGCCCGGCTCCGAAGGACACTTGCTTTTGTATCATTATAACTTGATTTCTGCGTGGTTTGCTTATCTTTATTGCTCGGTAATCTGATATGCTTTTCATGTGTTATTCCATGCTCTGCTACGATTAATTCATTAATGGTTCCTTCAGGAAATTCATGTAGTAACTCTGCATTGTATGATTGAATCTTTTCAGAGTTGATTGCATGTTATTAGTCTAAACCAGCTATTTCAGTTACAGAGCATTTGTACTGAATATTACTGTTATTGGATTCATTTGAAATCCCGATTATCGGAATCCGAAAGTAATGTTATTCTATCTGGAAACATAGGCGTATTCTCCTTAATCGTCAGATTACTATATTGGCATGTTGTGTGTATATATGATCGATTACTGATGTTCCATAATTCATCAACGAGTGTTGTTCCATAAAGTACATTCCATCCAATTTGCCTTAAGAGAGAAGATTTGTTATTTTATTGCAGAATGTGAGTTTGGTTCAATAGAGCAAGTTTGGTTCTGACTCGCGAGACTTAGTTTATTTGATTGTTGTTCCATTTACTGTTGTTCCATTTTAGACTTGCTGTTCCATTTCCTATTTAATGTTCCATTTTACTTTTTGCCGTTCCATTTATTTGCATTTGTTGTTTTGGTGTGAGAGAAGGTCTAAGGCTGTAGTGAGCCTCAGCAGTCGCTGCCTAGCTCCCAGACCTATGGTCCATGCTCTAATTTCCTTTCCATCAGTTTCTAGAGGGATGGGTTATCGCTTCCACACCCTTGACTGATAAGCTGTCTTGTGTGATTTTATCCTTTTGAAGTAATTTAGTCATAGTTTAGCATTCGTTTACTCTTGTATTTTCTGAACGCTGTACTACTAAGCATTACTCTGACGAATAGCCTCGGAATGAGATACTCTTTGCAATAACAAAACGTTCCCGGATTGACTTGTTAATGTGGGATAACTAGAGGTGAAAGAGACCCTTATTATAGCTCTACACTTTCCTTTCCATTTTGCAAGTAGAATTTCAATTCAGCAAGTAGTTTCTTTGTTATTAGCTTCCTTTTTTTCATCTATCATTATTTTCCTTCCTTTGAATTCAACATGTAGTTTCTTTGTTAGTGGTTTTCATTCAATCAGCAATTTCATTTCTACAAAGTACTTTCCTGCTAAAAAAGATCTTCCAAAAATCAACCCAAAAACATTTCCTTTCATGCCTCGTAGGAATAGGGACAATTTAGGGAAATTCTTGTCAAATACCCCCACTGCATCCAACAGTCAACCTTCTCCCTACTTCGGTGACTATGAATTGGATGACCCTTTAGGTGAGTAACCTTACATATTTGAAGAACCTACAAGGGAAGAAGAAGAGGAAGAACCCATTCCTACTGAACCAATGGATGAAAACCAAAATGGCAAAGGGAATAGAGAGAGATTTGAGGGTGCCTTCCCCATCAAGGAAACCAATGGGGACACTAACATGAAGAATATAAGCCCCTTTACTCTACCTCATTTCCATGGCCTGACCATAGAGGACCCTGACACTTTCCTATTTGAGTTTGATGTTATATGTCGAACCTATGACTATACAAATGATGAGAAAAAGTTAAAATTATTTCCATCTACCCTCAAGGATGCAGCATTGCGCTGGTTCATGGGCTTACCTGGAGATAGCATCACAAATTGGGCTCAAATGCAACAGGGTTTTAACAACAAATATAGGGACTACTGTAGGTCAAAGGACACTAAAGAAGAGATTTTCAGGATTACCATAGGCCAGGATGAATCCTTAGAAGACTATAAAGAAATATTCCAGCTCAGTTACAAAAGGGCCAGGTGCACACTTGACCCTGAGTCACTAAAGTTGGTCCTACTTAGAGGAGTAAGGGAGGATCTTCTGGATACCTTACATATGCTAGCAAGAGGAGATATATACCAATTACCCTATGAGGATATTAATACTGTCTTTAGAAACCATTCTAGGGCAACCAGGAAAAAGGGTAGGGGTAGTCAACCTATGGCCAGTACATCATCCTCCAACTCATCCATCAAGAGTGAAATTGGAAATATGCTGGAATATTTCAAAGTGATATGTTGCAAACCCTTTCCTTGCAATTGAACACCATGAACATCAAAAGGAAGCAAGAGGAAGCAGAAAGAGCCCTGGCCATCTTTTGTCCTAGATGCACTAAGAGGCATCATAGGAACGAATGCCTATTGAACTATATTAAGATTTGCTCAGTCTGTGAAGAAAACCACTCCACAAACAAGTTCCCTTCTTTACCTGGACTCAAAGTTGTATATCAAGGAGCTGAAGGGGTCACTGAGTAGCTTTGCTACATCAACCAAAGGAAACCACCTGGGCCTAGACCATTCCAGCAGGGTATGCAAGGGTCATCCCATGCATATTACAACCCCAACCAAACCATAGTTATACCTTCTTGGGGACCCCCTTCTCATCCTTCCTGGTCTACACCTCCTCCTTGGTCCTATACATCTCAGTGTCATTCCCAACCAGCCAATCATTTCAACCTTATGTTCAGCCACAACCTCAGTGGAATAGCCCACTCCAGAGGTGGAGGCCCCAATTTAACAATGTTCAACCCTATTGCCTCCACCACCTACACAACCACAACTCCTGCACTCTGCTCCACCTAAGCAACCCCAAATTCCTGCCCAACCAAATTCGAACTCGAACAATAGGCAGGCTCAACAAGTCTACAGTGGAGAGATATCATACCCAGATTATGTTGTAGAAATCTAGGAGATCAACCTAAGATCTGGGAGAATTCTCCATGATAACCAACCTCCCTCTCCACATAGGGAGGTTGAGGAAGAAAGAGAGGAAAGAAACCTTAAAGTAAATCCATCCTTTCCTGAGAGATTAGCCCAACCACTCTAGCTTACCCCAGAAGAAACTAAACTTCTGGGAGAATTGAAAAATCTATGTGTAAATATCCCCCTTCTCCAGGAAATCAAAGGTGTTCCCATTTACAATAGGTTGATTAAGGAGAAGTGCTTCAAGCATCCAGGAAGAAGAAAAAGGCATGCCCCTGCCATTAATTTCATTGGGTAGTTGTTTGACTTAATGTTGGGGCAGGTAATATGTCCGAAATATTTGGACCCTGGAAGCCCTATAGTAGATGTGCACATCAATGGCACCATTGTCCCATACACTCTGATTAATCTTGGGGTTGCCATTAATGTGATGACCAAGGACACCATGCTCAAGCTTAACCTCCAAGGGTCATTGATGAAGACAGAATAGTTCTGAAACTTGCAGACCGTTCCACAGTCACCCTTGAGGGAATTGTGGAGGATGTGATGGTCTCCATTGACTCCTAAGAGTACCCTATAGATTTCCTAGTTCTCCAGCCTAAGGCTAAGCTTACTGGTTACCCTCTCATCCTTGGGAGTCCATGGTTGGCCACAACTGATGCTTACAATAGCTGCAGAGTTGGGAATATGACCATCAAGAATGGGCATATGTCCAAACAGTTAGTCCTATATCCTCCTGCTCAACCTACCCTAAACCATGATTTAACTTTATGGTTGGAGGAGGAGGAAGAAGATGAGGTTTATTCTTCCCAAATTTATGCTTTGGAAGCAACCATAGGAGGAGGACAGCAAGATCAGGATGAGTTAATTGAACACCTGCTCCAAAGTCCAACTCCTAGTTCACTACCATTAGAAGAAGAAGTAAGGGAAACCCAGAAAAATCATCCAATTGACTTATGCTTGGCCAATTCCAACCCACTTCGTGTCAAAAACATAGAATTTGGCCCAGAGAAAACTTTGAAAATTAATCTATCTCTTTCTGCTTTAGAAGAGGAAAAGTTATGCAACATGTTGAGAGAAAACCTAGAAGCCTTCGCTTGGAGTTATAAGGAAATGAAGGGAGTACACCCCTCAGTGTGTACTCACCACATATACATCAAATAAGGTTGCAAGCCAGTCAGGAAACCACAAAGGAGGATGAATCCAACTCTTAAAGACATAGTCAAATAAGAACTGCAAAAACTGCTAGATGGAGGATTCATTTACCCTATCTCAAACAATGAGTGGGTCTCTCCTTTAGTGTTAGTTCCCAAGAAAAATGGTAAGTGGAGGATTTGTGCTGATTATAGGGAGTTTAACAAAGCCACAAAGAAGGATCATTTCCCCTACCCTTCATTGACCAAGTGCTAGATGCCCTGGCAGGGAAGAAGTTTTTTTCCTTCCTAGATGGATTCAGTGGGTACAACCAAATCCAAATCTACCCAGAAGACCAGGATAAGACCAAATTCACCTGTCCTTGGGGTACTTTTGCCTATAGGCTCCTTCTTTTTGGCCTATGCAATGCTCCTGCCACTTTCCGGAGAGCAGTCTTAAGTATTTTTGCTAAATTAGTACATGATGTTGTGGAAATCTATATGGATGACTTTACACCTTATGGTTGTGATTTTCAAGAATCCCTGACTAACCTAGGAAAAGTATTGCACAAATGCATTGAAATGAACCTGTCTCTCAGTCTAGAAAAATGTGAATTCTTAATGACTGAAGGGACCGTGCTAGGTCATTCAATATCTCAGCAAGGACTGCAGGTGGACCTAAACAAAATAGCAATCATCCAAAGGGTCCCACCTCCACAAAAGTAGAGAGATGTCAGGAGTTTCTTAGGGTTATTTGGATACTACTGAAGGTTCATAAAGGACTTCAGCAAGTTGGCCTCTCCTTTGTTTGGGTTGTTGGCCAAAGATTCTGAGTTTATATGGTCAAAGAGTTGTCAAGAGGCCTTAAACATTCTAAAGGGTAAGTTAACCATTGCACCAATCCTTAGAGGCCCAAACTGGGCCCTCCCTTTTCATATTCATGTTGATGCCTAACACAAAGCCATAGGAGCAGCCTTAGGTTAGGAAGAAGAGAAATTGCCCTACACTATCTATTTTATCATTAAGAACCTGTCAAAGACTAAGCTAAACTACACTGTGACAGAAAAGGAACTCCTAGCTTTTTTGCATTCATTAAACAAATTTAGGCATTACATTACAGGTTATCAAACATTTGTGCATACTGATCATGCTGCAATCAAATATTTAATGAACAAACCAGATGTGAATGCTATAATTATAAGATGGTTGCTTTTATTACAGTAGTTTGATCTAACTATTGTTGATAAGCTTGGTAAGGAAAATGTTGTTGCAGACTTTCTATCTAGGATGAATCTTCCTACAAGTGAAGAAGGAATGGTGGATGACCAATTACCAGATGAGCATTTGTTTGCTATTTCAGTTCTCTCCCCATGGTTTGTTGATATAGCAAACTATTTGGTATCAACACAGTTCCCACCAAACTTGCCCTCCAAAGAAAAGAGAAAGATAGTCAGGAAAAATGCCCCCTTCACCTGGATTGGGGGAAATCTATTCAAACTTGGCCCAGATCAAATCTTTAGAAGGTGTGTAAGTGAAGAGGAAGTCTTTGACATCCTTCTGACCTGTCATGATGGGCCTTGTGGAGGTCACTTTGCAGTAAAGAGGACAGCATTCAAATTGTTGCAAGTAGGCTATTATTGGCCTACTCTTCATCAGGATGTCAAAAAGTACATTAGTCAGTGTGATCGATGCCAGAGGATGGGAAAGCCTACTCCAAGAGATGAAATTCCCCTACAACCTCAAGTGAATTTCGAGCCATTTGACAAGTGGGGCATGGACTTCATTGGGCCTATCAACCCTCCTTCAAAGCGAAAACAGTACATCATTGTGTGCACTGATTATTTGACTAAGTGGGTTGATACCAAGGTAATTAAGGAAGCAACAGAAGAGAAGGTGGCTGAGTTCCTAAGGGAGAATATATTCTACAAATTTGGGTACCCTAGGGAGCTAGTCATAGACCAAGGCAACCAGTTTATCTCCAACATGATTGAAGAACTACTCAGCCATCACAAAATCAAGCATAGGACCTCCACTCCTTATCATCCACAAGCTAATGGGAAAGTGGAGGTGACCAATAGGGCACTGGAGAACATCTTAACCAAGGTAGTGAGCAGTAGCAGGAAGGATTGGGCAAAGAGACTAGTTGAGGCCACCTGGGCCTATAATACAACATGGAAGATCACCACTAGATTTACACCCTATGAGCTGGTCTATGGGAAAAAGGCTTATTTTCCATTGAGCTTGAATATAACACATTGAGGATGGAAACCCAACTAGATTTGGATCTCAATCATGCACAGGCCCTCCTACATACAGAGATAATTCAGCTTCAGAGGAAGATATGGCATGACAAACATATTAAGGAGAAGTAATTTCAATAGGGAGATTGGGCATTGTTACATGATTCTAGGTATAAAGACTTCAAGGGAAAGCTAAGGACAAGATTGCTCAGACCTTATGTGGTGGAAAGATGCCATGATAATGGTTCAATGCAAATCAGAACTATAGATGAAGAAGCCATTCCATTGCTTGTTAGTAGACACCGATTGAAAATGTACAAGAGGCCTTTATCAAAACAAGAGTTCATTGACAATATCAATAAGACAGTGATGATGGTGGAGCAAGTTCCAGTTCCTCGCTCATCACGGCACTGAAAAAGAGAAAAAAGAATGAGGATTCAGGTGAAAACCTCCATGAGGTGCCTGAGTCCCATCTTTGGGTTGAAAACCTCATGAGGTAGCCCAAGGATGAGAAAAAATGAAAATGAGTAAGAAGATCCCTGGGTGAAAACCTTCCTTGAGGCGCTTAGAATAGATATCTAGGGTGAAAACCTCTCTGAGGCAGCCTAGGTGTTTTTCAAAAACAAATATAATAAAAAAAGAAAAAAAACATAATTTTTGTTTGCAGGTGGGTGAGAAATACAATCAAGGAGCAAAGAGAAGATCCAAAGGGAACCCTGCCTCACATATATTCATCTCCTCCACTCCTTACCATGCATCCCTCCATTAATTCCATTGTTTTTCACTTCATTGCTTCAATTCAGATAAAGATTATGTTTTCTACAGGATCCCCTGTATGGTAGATTGGTTAGGTCCCCAAAATTCATACTATACATGATCTAACCAATCACCTTAACCATTACCATCACCCTATCCCACAGAATATCAATCATCAGCTACAAAGTCTTCACTAGGATGATCCAGGAGCTCCATAGCAGCAGCAGCATCAGATCTTTAGTCGCAAACACCTGCAAAAGCCAATAAACCATCATCAGGTAGTAGAGGAAGAAGAAGAATGACCATGCAGCAAATGAATAGCGCAACACCTCTGATCCTCGACAAACTGTAGGATGGCATCAAGACCACAGGTAAGTGTCCCACTCACTCACTCATATGCATCATTTGATGAAAAGTTGTAAAGGTTATGAGGTAGTTGGTTTGTAAGTGAAAAGGTGGTCAATTAACTTGGCCACCTCCGTTCAGTCATCACATGCAAAGCAGGGTGTCCTCTCACACGTGGTTTCAGTCAACTCAAAAAACAAAGGAGGAGTAGGACAAGAAGTGGTTAACTATGGATTTAACAATTGTGGGAGTTGATTACAAGGAGTGGGAATGGTGAGGTGGTATAAAGGGAAACAAAATATCATTTTCATGCATTCATGCATTCCACCTCCTTGAAAATACCTCACTCAAGTAGCTCTCATAACTCTGGCCACTCACTGGAAGCAAGGATCCATCGTTCTAAAAGAGAATTCCTACAAGAGCAGTCTACAGGAGCAATCTGTAGGATACACAAAGGTAGTCTACAGGATAGGCAGAGAGGGGTTCAAGAGGGAATATCAAGAGAATTATCCATTCCCACCATTCTAAAGAGGTAGGATCTAAAAATCCATCCCTATTTACAAGCAAATGAACTAGAAGTCCTCTAAAAGGCTAGTGGAGTACATACACAGGAAACTTTGTTTTCTCAAGAATTTTCTCATTCCCTCACTCCACACAGTAGAATCCATGCCACTGTTATAGTTAGAGGGCTCACTATAGATCTCACCTCAGAGTTCATCAGTAGGGTCACCACACTTCCCTTAGGAATTGCATGGAGAAAAGAAGATAGAGAAAACAGTTAGGTGGCAAAAAGGAAATTCTTTTTAGAAGGTGAAGAACCCACAAAGCATAAAAATGGAGTAAGGAGGCATAGTCTACCATACCCATGGAGTGAGGTAGGCTACCAACTCATCAAATATATCTTATATGAGGTTAGATATAGTGTTGTTTATGGCTACCATTTTAGGATGCTTGAAGAACTAAGATTTGGGGTAGAAACACCAATTCACCAAAGACTCAACATACCCTATTTCTTGATGCAATCACTCATAGACTCCAGCAACAAAGTAAAGGAATGGAATTCCCATCAGTTGGCTCACCATGGTTTGATCAAAATCCTCATTGAGGATGCCCTCCAAAACCTCAGGATCCATATAAAATGGTCAGTGTTCAGAGACTTACCAGCAGAGGATGACATCAAAACCCTCATTTATGATGTTAGTCCTTCTGTCAGAGAGGAAGAAGTCATTGAAACAGAAGGGGAAGAACACAAGGAGGAGTCACCTAGGGTGTCTCTAGAGGCCCCTGAGAGGACAACTAGAGGAAAAGGAAAACCAACTAGCATGTATGGCCAGCCTCTCCTTGGAGGCCATCCAATGTAGGATGCTAGCTAAATCCTATGCTATTTACCTCAAAGAACAATGGCTACAATTTCAGATTAAAACACTAGCACAAAGGGGCACCATGCCATTTCAGGACTGCAGGTAGTTTATTAATCTTTGTGATCAAATTGCACTAGAGGATAGGGCCAAAATGGCTGAGTTTTACTTGCACAACATGGCCCTCACAAACATTAATATTTGGGATCCTAATGCAAAGCTAGGAGATCTACAATTAATGGCTTTGGCATCATCGATGAACCATGAGAAGTCAAGGGTTGTAGAGACGAAAAGAATATTGGCCAAAGAGAAAAATGAACCTCTTTTCATCAGAGATGAACAATCAAATCCCATGGCCTTAATCAACACCCATAATCTAATTGAAAATGATCCTCAGCTGGCACCTAGATATCTTGCTGCCAAAGAGCAAGAAATTTCACATTTTGAGGATATGTTTAGGCTGCTAAGTGATGATAATATACATGCCTGCTAAAGGATATGGAAAACACTGCCACGTAGCTTGAATATCTGAGAATATCACTCCCCTCAAAGGTTGAGAGAGGCTCTCAACAGGACACCTATGTATAAGCAATAAATGCAAAGGTTGAAGGTCAATTGGATAAGCCTAAAACTCAATCCACCACTATTCCTAGGGATGCTAGAAGGGAGAAAAGAAGAAGAGGAAAAGAGGAAGTGGGAAGAAGTAAAAAGGAAAGTAGGCTTCTATAAACAAGAAGAAGAGACCACAATAGAAGCATGGGATGTCGAAGAGGCTACCAGAGCCATGAAGGACATGGACATTAACTAAGTTGCTCAAAGGATGAGAAACACTTTCAGTAGGGGGTGATGATGAGCCTCATCATTGGGTAATTGTATGGGCCTTAATTGGCCATAATTCACCTCCTAGCGTAGTCAAACCAACTATTCTCACAACTTATTGCATACTTTTGATTATATTTTGTTTATGAGATGAGTTAGAATTGGATATTTTGCTTTGTGGTCTAATGTGCATGTAATGCAGGAATAAAGGATAAAAGAAAGGGAAAATGCAATAATAAAGGATAAAAGCAAGGAACTGTGGCAAAGAACTTGGTCAAAACTCGAATGGGACAAGGGAGAGGAATTATAGGAGGTAAATCCTCCTCATTTACTACCCTTCCATTCGAATATTCCTCCATCAGCTCAAAGTGCAAATAGCCAAATCATGAGGACTAAAAGATAGTTGATCAAGTGAAAGTGACAGAAACTAGTTTATCTTGAGTGGGGAGCCAAGCCTCCCTAATGGGAAGGAAGTCATTAGAGACTTCATATGTATAAGTAGAGAAGCTTAGGAGCTCAGTAGGAATCAGATTTTTATTGTAAAACTCTACTTTATTTCTCAGTTGCAAGACTTGTGACAGTTTGTTATGTAATCCATGGTTTTTATAATAAATATGAGTTCTGTTTTGAGCCAGCACTGAGTTAACTCATAGGGTTAAAGCTCCTGGGTTAGTGCCCAACCTGAGCAGCCAAAGCTCCTCTTTATTGTACATGTATGCTAGCATAGATTTCTGGTTCTGTTCATTTGCTTAAGTAGCTTCCTGGTTTTCTATTCATTTGCTTAAGTAGCTACATTTCCATTATAGCAATATAGCATAGCTTCCTGGTTTTCTATTCATTTGCTTAAGTAGCTGCATTCCCATTACAGTAGTGTAGAGTAGATTGGTTGTGCTTTAGTTTACTTCCATTTGTGTTTTTTTCAATTAGCAGGTTAGCTAGGAGAAAAAGATCACCATAAGGTTGTTCGCAGGTGTCTCGGCCTCACCTCCTCCCTCTAGGACCATGACTTAAGGAAGAGACCCTTCAGCAACCCCAAAAACATAGGTTTCTAGTTCTCGCATGAGCTTTGGAGTTTGTTGTTTGATGCAGTTACTTGTTTCATTTCATTATCATCGTTTTCCCTCACTCTCAGTCCACCCTCAATCTCACTAGTTTTTATTTTGTTTTCATTTGAAACCTCCTTTAGCACGTTCTTCATGCATCGTTTCCTCACCGTCCGATCCACAAAAAACCTAACCAGTCACCGTCTGATTCATTAGTTTACACAACGGCCATCAAGCGTGAAGTCTTCCACCTACTTTATGCACACTAATCTCCACCGTCGATATGTCTCTTGATCCAATGGCTATCGCGTCACCTCAATACTTTATGTGCCCCAATCTCCACTGTCGATCTGTCTAGCCTGATCCGACGGCTATCGCGTCACCCGCTCGCCAACTAGCTTGGTGAATCTCCACCATCAATCTATCTAGCCTGATTCGACGATTATCACGCAATCTCACATGGATTCTTGCATGACCGTTATCTGCCTGAGAGCATGCGAGAAAAGTGGTTTTCCCATGCTACGTGTCACCCAGTTAGGCTAATCGCGTGAAAATTCAAAATATAGCTTACATCTTTGAGGGTGCGCGAGAAACTACTTACCGCCTCTGACAACCCGCTCCATCATTTCTGCATGTTTCTTTTGCTATAAGATCTCTTCCATTCGTCTGCTTTGTTACACTATTCATCCATCCATTCACTTAATTCTTCGCAATAAGATCTTTGTCGTTCATCCTGTTCGTTAACCTTGTTCATCCATCTATTCACTTAAGCCCTCGCGATAAGATCTCTGTCGTCCATCTTTTGTTCGTTGATCGATCCAATGGTCCCTATGCACTACTCCATCCTTACGTCCTCCTTTCACCAATTTTGATTTCCGACTGCTCTTTCGCTTGAAAACAAATTTAGTTTAGTTCCTATGCTTACACCTTAGTATAGTTTAATGCTCTTTACCTCTGCAACTTAGATAACAGCACTAGGTTAGTGTTGATTTAGAAATTTTGTTTAGCGTAGCTATTTAGATGGTGAGTTAGGTTATGGTGTGGTTTAGCATTACATGTTGTTTTCTTCATTACTACAGTAGAGTAGCTCTCTCTTAGAATAGCTTTTCTCTTCTTCCATGAAAGAGTTAAGCTTCTTCTGACCCTATAGAAGTTTGGCTTGGAACCCCTAGGGTCTCTTGCTAGATGAGCAGTGACAATAGGCAGGACCTTCACTTTTACTTGTGCATATAGCACTGCCACCTCCAAGTTTGTATGAACCGCGGGTTGATAAGTAAAGCTGGTAGCCCTGGGAGTTGCAGCATTCTTGTTGCAATACCTAGGCTCATCAGTAGAAGTTGCCCTGACCATTTATGTCCAGTGAAACACTGATTGATTCACTTCTTGTTCGTCTTTCTTGATGAGTTTGATAGGTAACAGATCACCCTATTGGTAGAGAAGCATGTGGACAATTACAGAGTTGTAATTGAACACTCCCTGCACAGTGAAGCTCAAGAATTGTTCATGTATATTATCAACCAAGAATTGGTTGAATCATTCATGAGTGTTGGTTGTTGGTCTTTATTAAAGATGGATAAGAAGCCAAGGATAACCTCATCAATAGACTAGTCATCACAGTATCCTAACAAATAGGAAAGAAAGGAAATGCAATGTCTGGATGCCTCAGGAAACATGGTAGATGAATAAGGTAGATTTCTTTTGGGCAATTTTGCATCCTCATGCAAAGAGATTTCGAATATTTGGGCTCTTTGTGGGAAGGTTAACTTATGGTACAGATCCATAAGTGATGTTGGTGAAAATTGATTCAAAGAGTCAATTTGAGGAATTAAGAGGTGTCATCTCGGGATTAGTGGAGGGATAACATCTTTTTAGCGGGGTGAAAGAGTCGTTGGCGGAGGAAAACCGCGAGTGGTTTGCGAGGGGGGTAGTGAGTTGTTTGTGCTTTTGAGCAGAGGGGGTGCGTGTTGAAAATGCAACAAGATGATGGAGCTTAGTGGAAAGGAGTTTCCTTCACTAAGTGGGCCCGCAGGCTATTTTTGGTGCAAAGTCTATTTTTAGACATATGGATCATGGTCTATGAGTTGTAGGATGCTATTTGTGGATGATTGGTCATGTTGGTAAAAATAGATGGACTTCTATTTTTAGACATATGGGCGGAGTCTATTTTTAGACTGCCAGGCTAAAAATAGAACAGTCGAATATTATTAGCTCTTAATAATATTTGGACTATAAACATTATCTTATCCTCTTGGAGCACTTCAGTTCGAGCTACGAATGTGGCACATGCAACTGCCAGAAGGAAATACGCTTTTCTTAAGGGTCGGTTGAGCTATTGCATGATGGAATTCAGTTAGAACTCAAGTGATTGAGTTTGGTGGAGTTGATTGAGGAGTTGATGGAGTTGTGTTCAGTTTGACTTAGTTGAACTAGTTGTATTTAGTCTAACTGCAGAATACACTAGTGATGAGTGATGTGAATTAATTATAAATTAATTCACTAATTATTAACTCATAAATCAACAAAAGAATACATCAGTTAACTCAGTGCATGGATAGTTCAGTGGAGACAGGTGTTAGAGGTGAGTGAAAGGGAAAAACAGCTATCAGTTGTGACTATATTTGTGCATGAGATTTTCACAATCAATGGATTGAGTATTTCCAATGAGGATTGCATGGTTCAGCCAAGGGAAATACGAGTTTGGATCAGCCATTCTCATCCATTCTCATGCAGGATTGCGTAGTGGAGGCAGGCAAGCAGCAGAGGATATTTGAACCGGTGATTGATTCAAATCTGAGCTAGTTTGTGTGTAGAAGGTGGAGATAGTACTGAGTACTTGTGAGGAGTATTGTACTATGTATTGTTACATGTTCTCAGTCAATATAATATACAGATAGTTGGGGGTTTTCAGCTGTATGCTTTCCCCGGTTACATACTGTGTTAATGTGCGCATGCGATTGATGTTTCATTGTTTTTAATTCCGCAAAATTGATGATCAATGTAGAGGAGGTTATGTATCATGCATGCATTCCGTAATAGTGTATAATCAGGATAATCTCTGTGAATAAGTGTCATATTATTCAAAATTTCTACAGTGCAGAGTGATGTGGTGGCGACACGTAAATTCGGGTGTCCGCCATGGAAACCACATTGCAACCCCCCGTTGTGTTAACGAGAAACGGTGGAGGGGGGTGCGAAATCTCTCCCCACCATTGATCTGGGCGGGTAGATCAACCATCAGATCATGCATTCTTTTTACGAAATTCGATAAGACCTTTTTCTCATTTATGATTTGGGTCAAATCAAGATTGCACATTATAATATAATTGAAATGCCAAAGTTTATAATCAAAGAATTAATCCTGATTAAGTAATTAAACATATATTAACACAATTTTGACATTTTTTTGATGTGGCATATTTGGACTTGCAGCCTTTGCATTTATTTTTGTATGAAAATGAAGCCTTTGTTTTCTTTTGCTTCCCTAACATTTTGTTTTTATTTTTCCTTCTTTATTTAGGGCAGCTAACTCCTATCATTTTATTGATATGGATGGCTATAAAATATCAGATTGTCCTAACATTTTAATTTTTCTTCCTTTGCATCTGTATCCTAACTTATCACTTCAAAAAAAAAAATTGACTAATATACTAACTTATCAAAACCAAATTATGTTACAACATTGGCTCCAGTTGGGGACTGCTTCCCCCTGTGGGATGTAGAGAACAAGCAAGTCCAATTTCCTTCTCCTTGGGCTATGAAGTCTTTGTTGAACAGATACTTACTTGCAAAAAAAAGTCAAAAATAGAATGAACTCTCCAGATATTTACAAATGATGCATGAATGGATGAAAAATTAATATTGAATGTAATGTTTCAAGTAATTCCTGGCAATGAGGAATACTCTCATTCTAAATTATGTAGGATGAATGTATTGTTCCCTTTGACTTCTGCAATTCTAAATGGACCAAACCAAAGGTTGTCAAATTTTGCATGCTTTCCTTTATCTTTTCTCCTTGTATCCCATCTAAGCAATAGGTCACCTTTCCTAAAATTTCTTTCTCTAGCCTTTCTGTCAAACAGTTCCTTCATCTTATTTTGGTATTTCCTTAGCTCGTATTGAATTTCATCCCTATATTCATTCAACTCAATAATTTAATTAATCCTTCTTGAGAAATCATCTTTTTCTTCATAGGATTTTTGAAGGAATCTCTAACACGTAAAGCTAAATGAGTAGGAAAAACTGCTTCCTTGCCATAAACTAATTGAGAAAGAGACTTACCTATTGACCTCTTAGGAGAAACTCTGTTTGCCCAAATTACATGGATTAGGTGGTTGTCCCAACTCTTTTTATCTTCTTTAAGAGTCTTCTTAATGACCTTAACTAAGATCTTATTGGAGGACTCTACTATCCCATTACGCTGTGGATAGTATGGTGTAATAGGAACGAATACTTTTGATAGAACTTAATCATTTTAACACTGCTAAAAGCTATTGCATTATCTGTAACAATCTGTTGAGGACATCCAAATCTTGATAAGACATTTTCTTCAAGGAATTTAATCACAATAGTATCAGTTGCATTTTTAACACGTATGGCCTCTACCCACTTGTTAAATTAGTTTGTATGAGTTAAAATCTATCTGTGTTGATTACTTGATTGTGGATGAATTTCCCCTATAAAGTCCAACCCCCATTGTAGAAAAGGAGCATGAAGTTTGAACCAATACTAAAACCAAAGGAAGTGTTGATAGTTTCCTGCAAATAATTGGCATGGTATGTGTTGTAGTGGCTACAACCACCCTCCAAAATTTTTGCCTGCATTTGAAGCCTCCCTTGAAGAAGTTTCACTTGGTGACTGCACACACCTGGGTTCGATCCATGAGCTCGTGTGAGTCTTTACATTCACCTTGCTTGTTTATTGCACTCAAGTCTCTGCATGTTGATTTCTAATTCATGATTGCGACGATGTTCTGGTTATGCTCAAAGTCTTTTCTTCGTATGTGTTTTTTGTGTTCACCATGAAAGCATCTGTCACACTCACACACGAAGTCACAATCACTATCACATAAGCGTCATCTTGATCATGAATGATCAATCACGAGTGTCATGCTTGTCACTTACATTGTCGGCTAGTCATGTTGAACATGTGTGTGTGGATGGTTCAGTCGTTTCATCGTCAAGTCATGCGAGTGTGTGTTCGTATGATCACCTGTGCATATTTTTGCCATTCACACAATTAGTCATTTTTACTGAAGTTCCGATGACTAGACTCCTCACTGACAACTGGACCATCACCCTGCTTTCGATTTGATCGACTGTCAACTAGAACAACGCAGAAGCACCAAGCTAGTTCCTTCAAGCAGCGCTACTCACAAGCAACTCAAGTAGTACTTATTATGTACACCTAGACAGTCAACCGGCTGTTCATCTCAGAAATTATGCAGTGCTCATGAGAAGGCCTCCCACTGCCCATCAATCAGCTTAGCTCAGAAATTGTGTAGAGATGATTAGAAGGTCGGCCTTTCAGCCTTAGTGCATTTTCCCAACGAGCAGCTCCCAGCAGCAGACTGCCTGTTCCCTCCAGGAATTGTGCAGTTTCTGCTTCCAGTGATCCCAACAGCCAATGGGTAGTTCCCTCTAGGAATTTCGAAAGTTTGGCTACCGCTGACCCCAGTAGTCAACTGGTATTTCCCTCTGGAAATTACGCAAGTCTAGCTGTCAGTAACCCCAGCAGCCAACTAGCACTTCCCTGTAGGAATTGCGCAAGTCTGGCTGCCAATGACCCCAGTAGCCAAATGGCAGTTCCCTCTAGTAATTGTGCAGTTCTAGCTGCCAGTGACCCCAGCAGCCAAATGGAAATTCCCTCTGGGAAGTGCGCAGTTCTAGCTACCACTCTCCTGAGCAGTTCCCCAGAAAAACTGTGCAATCCCTGCCTGTTGACCCTTTATGCAGCCCAGCCTGTTCCCCTAGAAAATTGCACAAATCTAGTTGTCTAGCCCCTGCTAACTATTCATTCCGGAAAATGTGCAAAGCATGTCTACCTTTCCCTCTTGAAGTGTGAACTATCCCTCCCAAAATTTGTGCAATTTTGCCTCCCAACCAAGTCATACCTTACAAACAGCCACTGTCGACTCAGATTGTCTGTCTCCATCCCTCAGTGATTCTTGTGCAGTTTTCATCAGTAGTTTCCCAGAGCCATCATCCCGCATCACAGCCTTGCTACCTCTCTCGGTCACCTACATTCGAATGATCATGTGTCATGGTAGACTAGGAGGTTTTTCGATTTGATGGCATCTCGTCATGAGTGACTGTAGGTACAGGTACACCAACAAAATTGTCAAGACAACGAATGGGATGAACGAAGGGAGCACATGCAAATAGACAGGTTCACCAATAGACAAACGAATGAAGCATGCGAAGCAAACGAACACGACGAACATGCACCTTCGCGAACAAGTGAGCCTGTCAAGCCTTCCAACATGAAAGCAAGGAACAACATGCTAAAGCTTCATCAAGCGAACCAAGGACCATCGAAGACTCCGTGCACTTCGCCATGTGGAGGTGAAGCTATGATACACCATGAAGACATCCATCACTCAACATCATTGTAGCTCGACATGCACTCCAGCAGTAACACGAATGTACCAACATTGTTATGTCAAGTCATGAGTCATGTTGCCCATATCTCCACTATGGGCTTGTTGTCAATCAATGTGATGTAACATGGAAGTCCAAGAGACCCACTTGTTGAACATGGAGTCAAGTAAGTTGGAAAGTCATGGAAGTCGAATGGTCATGAGGGTAGTTGAACAACCACAAGGGTCAGTTTCACCCTTGGTTATAAATACCCCACTCATTTGTACATGAAAGGATTTTTCACCTCAGCTCCTCCCACATAGCCAAGAGCGTTTGTAATATTTTCTTTTTGGAGTAAGTAGTGGCTCCAACGCCTCGCTGACAGTGTTAGTGATGTATGGTGTAACGATGTGTCTTGGAAATTTCACTTAATTCAGAAGCCTATCTACAGGCTAACACATTTCACACATGTATTGTATTTGTTGTAAGACTGATCTTTAACACTTGTAATGCATGTTGCTTTAACCATGCTTTCTACATTTGAACTAATTCATTTGTTGTAATGCATAATCTATTAATGGAAATGTGTTGTATATGTTGTTAATGTTGTTCCGTCCATGTCGACTGCTCTGTCAAACATCAGACAGACCTTTCACATGAACCTTAATGTAATAATCGTTGCACTTGTCTCGGACTGATTCGTGAGTGTTGTACGTGTTATCTTACCTTGTATTTTGTGACAGCTACATCCGAATGGACTGCTCTACTAGAAGTTGTGTATCTCCTTTGTGTTGTGTGTTCCTAACCGAGTTGGGATTGATCCCTTTCAACCTAGAACTCACCTTCACCTTTTTCCCCTCCCAGTGAAAGATCCATTGACATAAGTACACTTACACTCACTAGGCACGTGAACCTCACTTCTCGAAGACAAAGTGAACCACTCTCCTGTGCTGACAAGCAAGATTTGAGGCCAATCCTTAAGACAATGGCAACCGGGCCATCATACTGGATGGGACTCCCACACCAAACAATGTGAGGTCTAGTTGGGACTTCATACTAGTGTGATCCCCTTAATGTTGGCGGGTCAAACACCATCAACAGTATGAAACTTCTTACTCTTGCTCCAACTTCGTTAAAAAGTGTGGGCCAATGGAAACGTGCTTTTAAAATTTTGTAGGTTGTTTCTCTCCAAGCATAGTGTCCACCAAAAAATCCTGCATGGAACTGATCTATAATTCCCTCTGTTTCATTTTCAGTCAAACAAAGAAGAAGGATATTAAGAGGGTCTTTCCAGTATATATTAGCATTGATAATGCAGTATTTTACTACTTTAAGCTTCAAGGCTTTGCACTGCTTCAATTCAAGATCAACTAGACATTGAAAATCCCTAAGAAACTACACAATATCAGAGTCAAAGATTAGATATTTCTGATCTATATGGACAAGAATGGCTTGGTCTGAAGAAAGAGGTTCTTGTGGTTTCTCCCCTTCTGTAAGAGGAGGAGGTTCTTGTGGATTCTCCCCAGCTGAAATTGAGGAAGGTTCTTGTGGATTCTCCCCAGATGAAATTGAGGAAGGTTCTTGTGGATTCTCCCCACATGAAATTTTAGAAACCAGATTTATCCCCAATACTTTGCAATTGGATTCAGTTAACAATTTGGCCAAGCCTTGGCCCTTTACTAGCTTTGTGGTCTTAATTTCAAGGTCAAATTCAAGGATTTTAGCAATCCATCTCCCTCTTCTTCCATCTGTATTAGGCTGGGTCAAAACAGTTTTATCGGCATGATTAGGGACATAAGATGTAATGTGTGAATGTAGGACATAGGTTCTAAAGGCTTTGATGGCTTGGATTAAGGCATAAGCTTGTTTTTCAATAATACCATACCTAAGTTCAGCATCCCTCATGACTATGGAAAAGAAGGCTATAGGTTGGTCATCACCATTTGTGTTCTTTTGTAAAAGTACAACAGCTAAGGTTGTCTCAGATGCAAAATAAAATATGCTAAAAGGTGAAGAATAATTAGGACTGGATAATGTAGGGGCCTCAAATATAGCCTTTTTGATCTGATCAAAAGCATATCTAGCTGAGATTTTCCATTTCACTTCATTATTTTTCTTTAGCATATCAGTTATATCCTTAACTATCTCTACATTATTAGGGATGAACCTTCTAAGAAAATTTATCTTCCCAAGGAAGGTTTGTATCTCTTTCTTATTCCTTGGTAGAGATAGGGTTTGAATAGTTGAAACTCTCTTTGGGTCAATTATAACTCCCTCCTTGGAGATTATATGCCCTAGTAATTTCCCTTCCTTTACAGCAAATAAAGATTTCTTCGGATTGATGGATATGTCAAATTTCCTACACCTGTCAAAAACCTTGCTTAAGTGTTTTTTAAATGATTTTCATCATAATCATAGAAAGCAATTAAATTGTCTAAATAAATGACAGTAAATTCAGATGTTTTACCTACAAATGCTAGATCCATGGCTCTCTGGAAAGTTTCTCCAGCATTTGTCAACCCAAATGGCATTCTAACATACATAAATGTACCCCAAGGAGTGGTGAAAGCAGTTTTGTCTTGGTCATCTTGACTTACCATGATCTGGTTGTATCCAAAAAATCTATCTAGCATAGAAATCTTATTTGCACCTGAAACTTTCTTAAGTAGATGATCCATTTTGGGTAACGGATAGTTATCCTTTAAAGATGATTTGTTAAGATTTCATAAGTCTACACATAGCCTAATCTCACCATTTTTCTTTCTGATAGGAACTAGATTGGCTACCCAGTCTAAATACCTTAAAGGTACTATGATATGAGCATCAAGCAGCTTTTTAAGCTCTTTCTCAATAGTTGGAAGTAGTATGTGATTGATTCTTCTTAGTTTTTGTTGAAAGGGTTTTGCTTCTGGTTTCAAAGGAATCTTACGCTCAATCAAAGATGTATCATAAGTTTTTAACTCATTATAAGACCAGGCAAAAACATCTTTGTAATTTTTAAGAAGATTCAAGCATCTTATTTTTACATCCAAAGGCAAGGTTGATGATAATTTAACATTTCTCACATCATTCAAAGTCCCAATATTTCATTCTTCGATTTCTTCTTTAGTTGAGTTAAATAAGGGGTTTTTAGAAACATCATTATTATCAAATAATTTTTCCAATGGAACTAATCCTTTAGGAATAAAATTATAGATAATTGGATGATATCATGATCAAGAATTTTCGGACTAAATGAAGTTTCTGGAATTTGGTGATTGAATATATTTTTTATCTTCTTCAATTTGCATATTTGAAAATTCATCAATGACTTGAAGGAAATATTTTAATTGTTCATCATCCTCAAAAATCTTCCAGTGTTTTAGGTTATCAGGAATGATGGTTTATACTTGACTTGAATCTAGGACTCTAACAATACTGGCTCAAGGATTTTGAAAGAGCTTGTTGAGACAGCTAGTGGGTCAGCATGCATATTTCATCTCTGGGTATGGCAGATATGTTAAATCCATGGAAGAAATTTTCAATTTTATCCCAAGCCTTATTTCTATAGGACCTAAGTCTTGGGTGTTTTGTTTGACACGGATTTCTAACCTGCTTCACTATTAGCTCAGAATCAAAAAAGACACTCAATTTTTGAAGATTTAGACTCTTAGCTAGCTCAAGACCAAGAAGAAAAGCCTCATACTCAGCCATATTATTTGTGACCTCAAATTCAAGTTTACATGACTGAGTTATGTTTTCTTTATTTGGTGAAATTAGAACAATTCCTACTCCTGCTCCTTCCTTTGAGCAAGACCCATCAAAATAAAGTTTCCAGATATCTGATTCTACAATTTTTGGTTTGGAAACTATATTTTCAATGGAAAGTTGAGTGTTTGATGAATTTTGTAAAGATAACTGAAAGCAACCAAAATCCTAATCAACTACATAGATAGCGTGATTTTTTTCTTGATCAGACCTACAAACAGTGTGAAGGAATCTGACTTCCCTATATAACCTTAAATGTTCACCTCCATAGATTGGAATAGTAGCAAAAGACATGTCCATCTGAAGTGATCCTCCAAGTTTAGCATAGCATGATCTAGACAGGAGCATGCCAAACTTGGTAGGAATATCAATGACAACTATGTCTAAAACTATACTTTTGACAGGTATTTGGGCTAAGGTCGCAACTAGGTATTTGATCAATCCTAGGCATGGTACTTTATTTGAATCAAAGGTGTAAAGATCATGATAAGATTGAGTAACTTGTAACTAAAGTTGTTCCAAAATTACCTTTGGCATAAGGTTATGAGAAGCTCCAGAGTCCAGCATGTAGTTATACAAAAGAAAGCCAAGGAATTTTAGATTTACATAAAATGGTGGAACAATTTCATCAATCATATCAGAACTAGAGCCAAACACTACTAAGGGCTTTTCATCGTGCAAACTAATAACATCTCCCTCATCATCTACACTAGAGGACTGTATCCATTTAGACACTTTATTTTTATAACCAGGGTTTTTGGAAAGTTCAGCTAAAGGGATAGGAATCTTGACCCTTTCCAATTCCTTTTCAATATTGAAAGTTATCAAAATGGTCTTGTCAGATGAAAAGGTTTCAGTGGATGACTCTGTAGTCTGAGGTGTTGGAGTTTGTGTTTAAATATATTTTATTGCAATTTCAATTATAGTGGTAGATTTTGAAGGTATACTTGGACCTAATCTAGGTCTTAGATGATACCTCTTATTTAATTATGTAATCATAAATTTAGAGAATGCTTGGTATTTTGAAAGTTGAGCATCTCCTTGTTCTTGTTCAAAAGACTGAGGGGAAGATGAAGAAACTATTTCCATTTCTACTATTGAATAATCAGTATTATTGATATCTTCAGTAATTAAAGGGCTTATATCATGTGGCTACTGATCATCAATCAACAAGGGTGGTTGAACGTCTTTATCAAAACCTGGTCTCTGAAGAATCTGCATTTGAAGAGTTCTTCGAAATTTAGTTTGAGCTTGAGGTCTGACAGCAGTTTGCTGAGTAGTTCTATGTTGTGTTTCAATTTTAGAAATCCTATTAGAAAGGTTTCTAAGTAAATATGTAATTTCATCAATTTTTTGATCTTCAAGTTTAGATTTGGAAGAAGATGAGTCATCAATCCTAGCTTTTAATTTTCTTTCTTATTTCTTTGCTTTAGCTTTAAGTTTGCTAGAAGTAAACCTATTAGCTTCTACCTCTATAGAATTTGTCTGCATGTCTTCCAATGTGTTAGATACCCTTTCTCTTAGCATGACTGCAAAGTCATCTTCAAATGCTTTGGAAAATCTAACTTTTGCAGCTGCTACTGGTGGTTTACAATCAGCAGGCATTTTATGATAGAGTTTATTAAATCTCTTGATGAATTCAGCAACTGGTTCACCAGGGTTTCTCTTCAATTCTTCAAATTCAGTGAGAAAGTAAACAAGATCCTTCTTTACCCCCCATTGATTTTTAAAGATAGTTATGAGCTCATTCCATGTTGTAATAGAGTCAGCTCTAAGTTGCCTAAACCAGATCCTAACATTTCCTTCTAAGGATTGCACAAATAATCTCATATAAACATCTTCCTATTCTATGTTCATATTGTCAGCAAAATCTAGGAAAGTTGATACATGATCCTCTACTGAGGGACCTATTTCTCCATTAAATCTTGGTAAATTCTTTAGATATCCATCAGGAAAATTTGCCAAGTTTCCAGGGAGAACTAGAGCAGCATACCTTGCTTGCACAATGGGTCGAAAAGCCATATTGGCAGGAGGAGTCTGGGGTGAGTGAGTGGATGATGATGAGGAAGAGGAAGATGATGAAGATGAATGTAATGAAGAGTATTCGGTAGGGGTATTAGTATGTGGAGGAGAAAAAGAGGGAGGATACCTCCTTGAAGATTTCAAAGGGGTTTTGATAACCAACTTCAGAACTCCTAATGGAAAGTCTTCCTTATTATCAAACAGAGGATTTGAATAGACAGAAAATGTCTCTTCAAGATTAGTAGAAGTTGATGGAACAGAATAAGGAGTTGGAGAAATGAAGTTTGTAGGTTTGAATTTAGGTAAGTGTAAACCTAATTCTTCTTCAAATGAAGGTGACTTTATAGGAATGGATGGGACTTGATATGACTCAAGTGATTGTATTAAAAAGGTTGATGGAAGATCTACTCCTCTTGAATGGAGTTCAGAAACCCTAGGAGGTAGTTTAGTCCAATCAGGATTGGATGGCACAAATGAAAAAGGATCTACAGATGATATGTCTTCAGGGTGTAAAGCTGAAGAAGAAGAAGAGGTTTTATGTCTTCTCCTTGAAGAGGCTCCCCTAATAAGTCTTTCTGGGTCTGGTAGAGGGTTAACAATCTCATAATCAAAACGTGATCTAGTATGCTTAAAAGGAGCCAGCTTGGACTAGTGGAATCGCCAGGTGAAAGATTTTGACCTATATCCTATCCTTTATTCACCTTAAAGGAAAAGGGAAAATTGTTGCCCTAGGGAAAATTTAACTTTCAATCCTTCGCTCCTCGACAACAACGCCAATCTAATGTTGTCCTTTGAGATAACCTAAGGTCAATTAGTTATGCCAAAGCATCTATAGTGTTTTGTTATTTTAAATGATTGGATGACCAGTGAACTATTTTATAAACAAGGGCTTTAAACTTAGACAGGTTTTTGATAAAATGAAAGGTTATTCTCTAACTGCGCATGGTTAGTTTGATATTAATGGGATGGAGAAGTAGAGTGTGAAGAGGTATAATTGATTTAATATTCAAACTGAGTATTTAACCATTTGCAAGAATAAATTAAAAAAACAGTTCTTTCTTATTCGACAAAATATAATCAAACTATTACAGAGATCTAGTGTAATTTATATTCAAAGAGGAATTTACAATAACATATAGTTCTGTAAATTATTCTCTTATTTAAATTACAACTTCACAAAGGATTCAAAATGAAACTGAAATTCAATTAAATTTTAAATCGGATAATTGAAAAAGGCTTAAATTATATGAAGGAAACATAATGAATAGACAAGTTGAAATACAACTCACTGAGAGATAGACCATAGGAGGCAAATCCATAATCTTTTATTATTTCAAAAATGCTCCAACTTAGTTTGCTTGATAACTTGTTCAAGGGTTCAATCCATAATAACTTAAAGGAAGAGTTATCTATACAAAACTTTACAAAATATCTACAATCTGTTTGGAATAGAATACCAAAATAGTACAAAATTACAAAAATAAAACAATATAATAGGAACCAAAAAACTGTTGAAGAGGTGGCTCTATATTTTGGGAATATATTGATGATCTGGCCTAAAAAACATTGATGAGTTGTCATGAAAACACTGCTGAGTTTTTCTGCTGTCAAAATGAGGAATTACTCAATTGTTTCACACAATTAATCCCATCTTTGTTCACTTGGGATTTCTACATTTACCATCTTCCTGAATGTTTCATCCACCTTTGTATATATTTCGAAATTAGGCTTGGTGAGAAACAAGTGCTTGATTTCATGTAAGATGATTAAATCAAATTCCAAGGCTTCTAGAAAATCCCTCCCTGTTATCTGTCCTTTAACTCCTACAAAATTGTCTCTGTCTACTGCAATATCATATAACTCCTTGCAATAATCATCTAATATAATCAACTTATCATTCAAACCTACTAACCCTCGCAATCCTTTCTGATTTAAAACATTAAATTTTGAATAAAATCTCTTGACAGAAATGTCGAGGGTTTGACGCTTAGTTTCTAATTGATTGATCAAATTCCTTTTTTGTAATACCTTTTTGATCTCCAAGATGGTAGTTGTTATGTCAGAGATGTTTATTTCTTCTAATTCCTCTTTTCTCTTTGAATTTAAAACCTTGATCATATATGTGGCTTCTATTGGCTTGGTCTTCAAGGCTACTTTTTGTTCTTCAATCACTGCTCTACACCTAGTAATGAGTTCCTGCTGCTCAAAAATAATCTGTATGGATGGCCATACATCTGTCATGGATTGAATGATTTTTGTCCAAATACTTTCCTTGGCATGAGCCAAAGTGTCTGCCATCAGAGACTCACTCTCCAACTTCTGGATTTTAAGTTCCAATTTGTGAGTCTTCTGCATTTCTTGTAGATACTTAGAATCATTTTTCACTTTCTGCAATTCTAGACTTTCGAATTTTTGAAGTAGTTTCTTGTTTTCCTACTTCTGTATTGATAGTTCTTATGCTAATCTGTCTGGGTGAGCTACTGTTGATGTAGACTCAATGATTGTAGATGAAAAACTAGGATCTCTACCTAAAACTTCTATTGGGACTGATGTAATGGGCACCATGGCAAGTTGTCTTGTTTCCTTCTCCTTCAATAGATCTTCAATATGCTCTTCCATTTTCTTCAGCTGTATATTCTACTCAATGATAAGCTTGAGCATATCCTCCTTTTGTTGTTCAGTTTCTGCCATATCCTTGGTCAGAGGATCTTATGTTGAAGGCAACTTCAACTCTTTCTTCAATGCAACAATGTTTGTATTTTTCTTTTTAAGGAGTAGTTCTGCAGCTTTTACATCTTTGGGATCATATCCCACTTTAATCACAAAATCCTCTAGTGATTTTACTCTGTTGTCTTTAGCTAGAGAGGAGATATTTTCTAACTTAAGTTGGGACTGAACATTTCACAGAACAATCTTGAGTTTAGAGAGAGACATTTTTTAGTTATCATAGTAGAAAACAGCATCTCATTAGTCTGTCTGTGCATGTCCATCGGGTCAATTGGATGGATTTGGCTGGTGTCAAATGAAAACAAAGTCTTCTTGTAATTAGATGGTGATTTAGGGAATGGAATTTGGGCTTGTAAGAAATCCATTTGCATTCTGCCCTTCTCACGGTAAAAAGTCGAAAGGAGCCTATGTTGGGAGGTGAAAGTTTGCTTCCAGAACTAACTATACACATTAGACTCTAAACTCTCATTTTTATGCTTAATTTCTAGGAACCTTGAAAATATGTTTTTGTGATCCGAAGTGTTGGTTCTTGTTGACTAAATAATTTCTAAAGGCTCTATAGAAGGTGAAGTTGTAGGATGAGCAGTTGAAGCACTAACTGTGGGAGGAGTGGTTGAAGTACTAATTCCTGCTGATGTAGACACTTATGGATCTCCAAGATCAATGATCACTAGTGGAGTCTCTCCTGTTGATGTGACCAAGCTAACTTTAGGCTTATTTCGCTAAAAAATGAATCCTTTCAGAACATCTTTTGTGGGTGAAGTTTCCTCTCTAAGCCTTTTATGTTGCTTTCTATGAGCAACTGGAGTTCGTTCAGTGGGAGTAGAAATAACTTTCTCATCTTCTACTAGAAGATTCCCATCAATCCTTGTTTCTTGATTCATAAAGTTTTCAATTCCTGGCCTTGGAGTATGGTTATAATGAGTCATCTTGAAACTAACCCTTAAAGCAGAAATGATGCCAAAAGGATGATAAAACCAGGTGAAACTAGGTTGGAGATTCATCTTCTTCAATAATGCATCTGCCTCAACACCAGCTGATCTGGTGTTGCAGATAATTGACCCAAATCTGTGCTTTAAGCTTGAACTGAGACTTTATTTTACCTGATACAAAATGTAGCTCATCCATGTGAATCATCTGCCTGATATATTCTACATAAAATATCCTTAAAAGGAACGTATTTGGGAAGATTGTATGGTGCAAGCTCACAACCATATATTCTTATCTCAATGTAGTTCTGGTATAAATACCAGTCACCAGTTTTGGTTTTTTCGCTTAAGTGTAGGATACTTTTAATGTCATTCCCAATCTTGGGCTCTGTCTGACTATTAAGGAGTTGTACCACTGGATGTATAAAATCATCCACAAATTTTTCAAATGATGAGGTGGTAGAAGTTTCCCTGACCATTTCTGTCCAGTGAATCACTGATTGATTCACACCTTATTCATCCTACTTATTGAATTTGATAGGTAACAGATCACCCTATTGGAAAAGAAGCATGTGGACAATTACAGAGTTGTAATTGAACACTCCCTGCATAGTGAAGTTCAAGAATTGTTCATGTATATTAGCAGCCAAGAATTGGTTGAATCATACATGAATGCTAGTTGTTGGTCTTTATTAAAGATGGATAAGAAGCCAAGGATAACCTCATCAACAAACTAGTCATCACGGTATCCTAACAAATAGGAAAGCAAGGTAGGCCTCAGGAAACATGGCAGATGAATAAGGTGGATTTGTTTTGGGCAATTTTGCATCCTCAGGCAAAATGATTTCAAATATTTGGGCTCTTTGTGGGAAGGTTAACTTATGGTACATATCCATAAGTGATGCTAGTGAAAATTGAGTCAAAGAGTCAATTTTAGGAATTAAGAGAATTTCATTTATGGTTTGAGCATAAATGGTTATCAGAATGTCTCCATTCCGAGACATGACTGCCCTTTTCACAAGATCATACTTGGCTTGACACCAGGTAATAAAGTCAGGGAATTCATGTGTCTTTCGAAAACTATAGAAAGGTAACAGGGACTCCCAAAACCTAATCGGATCTTGTTGATCAAGATAATTTTGTTTAATCCACAAGTGTAGTTCATAAAAATCAAACTCACACTTGGATTTTGCAACTTTGAACAGTGAATCGACAATTGGGATGTGGTCAAGTTCAAGCTGGGTTGGGGTAACAATACTTTCCTCTGTGGTTTGCTTCTTGGTTTTTTATTTTGGGGGCATGGTAGCAGACAGGAAGAAAACTGGTTATAAGTGATAGACTGAGGAAAAGGGAAGAAGCTATTCAACACTGTAAACCTACAAAGAATTGAAAATAATGAAAAGAAAATGACAAAAAGGTCAGTTTCATTTTATTTATAAGATGCGGGAAGGGGTAACGGTTTTGTTGATAACCGTAGCAGTTTTAAATGCAAGGGAGCGGGACTGCAACGGAAGGATACAATGGGTATGCCAAACGGGTCAATAAGCATGTAAGGAGGTAACAGATATGTGAGGTGTCAGGTCAGGATTAGTGGAGGGATAACAGCTTTTTGGCGGGGTTAAAGAGTCGTTAGCAGAGGAAAACCATGAGTGGTTTGCGGGGGGGTAGTGATTTGTTTGTGGTTTTGAGCAGAGGGGGTGCAAAGTGATGTGGTGGCGACATGTAAGGTCGGGGCGTCCACCATGGAAACCACTTTGCGGAACCCCCCCCCCGTCACGTTAACAAGAAATGGTGGAGGGGGGTGCAAAATCTCTCCCCATCGTTCATCTGGGTGGGGAGTAGATCAATTGTCGGATCATGCATTCTTTTTACAAAAGTTGACAAGGTCTTTTTGTCGGTTATGATTTGGGTCAAATCAAGCTTGCGCATTATAATATAATTGAAATGCCAAAGTTTATAATCAAATAATTAATCATATATTAACACAATTTTGACATTTTTCTGATGTGGTGCATATGGACTTGCGGCCTTTGCATTTATTTTTGTATGAAAATGAAGCCTTTGTTTTATTTTACTTCCCTGACATTTTAATTTTCTTTTTCCTTCTTTATTTAGGGCAGCTAACTCCTATCATTTTATTGATATGGATGCCTATAGAATATCAAATTGTCCTAACATTTTAATTTTTCTTCCTTTGCATCCATATCCTAACTTATCATTTTAAAATTATTTTTTTGACTAATATACTAACTTATCAAAACCAAATTATGTTACAACATTGGCTCCATCTGGGGACTGCTTCCCCCTGTGGGATGCAGAGAACAAGCAGGTCCAAGTGCCTTCTCCTCGGGCTATGGAGTCTTTGCTGAATAGATACTTGCAAAAAAAATCAAAAATAAAATGAACTCTCCGGATATTTACATATGATGAATGAATCGATGAAACATTAATGTTGATTGTAATGTTTCAAGTATTTCCCATTGACTGGAAATGAGGAATACTCTCCTTGTAAATTATGTAGGATGAATGTATTTTTCCCTTTGACTTCTGCAATTCTAAATGGACCAAACCAAAGGTTGTCAAATTTTGCATGCTTTCCTTTATCTTCTCTCCTTGTATCCCATCTAAGCACTAGGTCACCTTTCTTGAAATTTCTTTCTCTAGCCTTTCTGTCAAATAGTTCCTTCATCTTATTTTGGTATTTCCTTAGCTTGTACTGAATTTCATCCCTATCTTCATTCAACTCAATAATTTGATTAATCCTTCTTGAGAAATCATCTTTTTCTTCATAGGATTCCTGAAGGAATCTCATAACAGGTAAAGCTAAATGAGTAGGAAAAATTGCTTCCTTGCCATAAACTAATTAGAAAGGAGACTTACCTATTGACCTCTTAGGAGAAACTCTGTTTGCCCAAATTGCATGGATTAGGTGGTTGTCCCAACTCTTTTTATGGTCTTCAAGAGTCTTCTTAATGATTGTAACTAAGCTCTTATTGGAGGACTCTGCTAGCTCATTACCCTGTGGATAATATGGTGTAGAATGGTGTAATAGGAATGAATACTTTTGACAGAACTCAATCATTTTAACACTACTAAAAGTTGTTGCATTATCTGTAACAATCTGTTGAGGACATCCAAATCTTGGTAAGACATTTTCTTCAAGGAATTTAATCACAATAGTATCAATTGCATTTTTAATAGGTATGGCCTCTACCCACTTGCTAAAATACTTTGTAGCAGTTAAAATCCATCTGTGTTGATTACTTGATTGTTAATGAATTTCCCCTATAAATTCCAACCCCCATTGTAGAAAAGGAGCATGAACTACTACTAGAACCAAAGGAAGTGCTGACAGTTTCTATTTTCCTTCAAATAATTGGCATGGTATGTAACTTCTTACTCTTGCTTCAACTTCTTTAAAAAGTGTGGGCCAGTAGAAACATGCTTTTAAAATTTTGTAGGTTGTTGCTCTCCTGGCATAGCATCCACCACAAAACCCTACATGGAACTGATCTATAATTCCCTCTATTTCATTTTCAGTTAAACAAAGAAGAATGATATTAAGAGGGTCTTTCCAGTATAGATTAGCATTGATAATGCAGTATTTTATTGCTTTAATCTTCAGGGCTTTGCACTGCTTCAAGTCAAGATCAACTGGACATTAAAAATCCCTAGGAAACTACACAATATCAGAGTACCAATTAGAGAGTAGATATTTCTAATCTATATGGACAAGAATGGCTTGATCTAAAGAAAGAGGCTCTTGTCGTTTCTCCCCTTCTATAAGAGGATGGGGTTCTTATGGATTCTCCCCAGATGAAATTGAGGAAGGTTCTTGTGGATTCTCCCCAGATGAAATTTTAGAAACCATATTTATCCCCAATACTTTGCAATTGGATTCAGCTAACAATTTGGCCAACCATTGTCCCTTTACTAGCTTTGTGGTTTTAATTTCAAGGTCAAATTCAAGTATTTTAGTAATCCATCTCCCTTTTATTCCATCAATATCAGGCTGGGTCAAAATAGTGTTAGCTGCATGATTAGGGACATAACTTGTAATGTGTGAATGCGGGACATAGGTTCTAAAGGCTTTGAGGGCTTGGATTAAGGCATAAGTTTTTTTTTTCAATAATATCATACCTAAGTTCAGCATCCCTCATGACTTTGGAAAAGAAGGCTATAGGTTGGTCATTACCATTTGCGTTCTTCTATAAAAGTACAACAGCTAAGGTTTTCTCGGATGCAAAAAAAAATATGCTAAAAGGTGAAGAATAATCAGGATTGTCTAATGTAGGGGCCTCAAATATAGCCTTTTTGATCTGATCAAAAGCATATCTAGCTGAAACTGTCCATTTCCCTTCATTGTTTTTCTTTATCATATCAATTATATCCTTAACTATCTCTGCATTATTAGGGATGAACCTTCTGAGAAAAATTTTCTTCCCAAGGAAGGTTTGTATCTCTTTCTTATTCCTTGGTAGAGATAGGGTCTAAATAGCTGAAACTTTCTTTGGGTCAATTATAACTCCCTCCTTGGAGATTATATGCCCTAGTAATTTCCCTTCCTTTACAGAAAATAAAGATTTCTTCGGATTGATGCATATGCCAAATTTCTTGAACCCGTCAAAAATCCTGCTCAATTTTTTTAAATGATTTTCATCATAATCAGAGGAAATAGTTAAATCATCTAAATAAATGACAGTAAATTCAAATGTTTTACCTACAAATGCTATATCCATGGCTCTCTGGAAAGTGGCTCCAACGTTTGTCAACCCAAATGGCATTCTAGCATACATAAATGTACCCCAAGGAGTGGTGAAAGTAGTTCTGTCTTGGTTAGCTTGACTTACCATGATTTGGTTGTAACCAGAAAATCCATCTAGCATAGAAATCCTATTTGACATTTCTCACATCATTCAAAGTCCCAATATTGCCTTCTTCGATTTCTTCTTCGTGTGATTTAAACAAGGGGTTTTTATAAATATCATTATTATCAAATAATTTTTACAATGGAACTAATCCTTTAGGAATAAAATTATTAGATAATGGGATGATATCACGATTAAGAATTTTCAGACTTAATGAATTTTTTGGACTTTGGTGATTTGATTCCTTTACATATTTTTGATCTTATTCAATTTGCATATTTGAAAATTCATCAATGACTTGAAGGAAAGATTTTAATTGTTCATCATCCTCAAAAATCTGCCAGCATTTTTGGTTATCAAGAATTGATGGTTTATACTTGACCTAAATCTAGTACTCTAACAATACTGGCTCAGGGATTTTGAAAGAGCTTACTGAGACAGCTGGTGAGTCAGCATGCATGTTTTCCTCTTTGGGTATAGCAGTTATGTTAAATCCTTGGAAGAAATTATCAATTGTATCCCAAGCCTCATTTCTATAGGACCTAAGTCTTGGGTGTTTTGTTTGACACAGATTTCTAACATGCTTCATTATTAGCTCAGAATTAGAAAAGACACTCAAGTTTTGAACCTTTAGACTCTTAGCTAGCTCAAGACCAACAAGAAAATCATCATAGTCAGCCACATTATTGGTGACCTCAAATTCAAGTTTACATGACTGAGTTATGTTTTCTTTATTTGGTGAAATTAGAATAATTCTTGCTCTTGCTCCTTCCTTTGAGCAAGACCCATCAAAATAAAGTTTCCAAATATTTGATTCTACAATTTTTGGTTTGGAAACTGTATTTTCAATGGAAAGTTGAGTGTTTGATGAATTTTTTAAAGATAGCTGAAAGCTACCAAAATCTTGATCAACTACATAGATAGGGTGATTTTTTCTTCATTGAACCTACAAAAAGTATGAAGGAATCTGACTTCCCTATATAACCTTAAATTTTCACCTCCATAAACTAGAATAGTAACAAAAGACATGTCCATCTGAAGTGATCCTCCAAGTTTAGCACAGCATGATCTAGACAAGAGCAAATAAATCTAGGTATTCCTCAAGAATTCATCTATAAATCAAACATAGCACACAAATTTTCCTAGTAATGGACCCAAAGGAGGTCTAAACACATCTCTGTCCGTCATCTATATTATTCCCTCTACCCTTGTAGCACTATAGGAGAATCTCACCCAATTTTGCTTCTCATAAAAACAATATGTATAGAAATAAAAATCTAGAGAGAAATTAGATATACTTTCTACCGTACCATTATCGTATATAGTACTCAAAGGCCTTTGTCTCTTATATGTCCCAATATTTGATGCCACAACCCAGTCTTTTCTCTAAATACTAAAGTATGTTTTCCTTCTTCAGTTCCACTCTTAGGAACAATGGAAATATTACACCCATCACTAATAGTGTTTTCCAACTCCTTATACAGAGTTCCAAACCAAAGTCCCCTGACCAATACCATTTCTCCTTGAAACATCATGTAACTATCCTTTCAAACATTTTTTTACACCTACATTGCTCATCTTAGTTACAAAAATCAAGTTTCTAGACATAATTGGGATATATAGAACACCATGGATTTTCTAACCCTTCTACTCATGAGCTTCTACTTGACTTTTCTTTTTCCTATAATTCTAATTATCAAGTCATATCCTGGGAAAATACTTCCCCCTTCCCAAGTACTCATCCCCCCCTTCATTTGAAGATGTTTTTGCTTTTATGGAAGGAGCATCATTAGATCCCTTCCCTTTCTCTGCAATTTTGAATCTATAATCTTTCTTGTAATGCCCTTATTTTCCACATCTCCAACATACCTTTACAAATTATTCTGGATATTTATATATTCCTCTAGATTTAGATCTCCCACTTGAGGAAATATTTCCATTTATATTTTGGAAGCATCCTCTTATAGGAAAGGCATTGTTGTTTTGAATTTCCATGTTTTTCCATCTCATCTCCTCCAATAACAAGGATTAAACTATATTGTCGAAACTTAAAGTATTTGTGTTACTACCTATGGAAACAACTAAGCTATCCCACAAACCTGGTAAAGAAAACAACAAACTAATACACTTGTATTCATCTAAAATCTTAATATCAATAGATAATAGCTAACATACCATAGTATTAAAGTAATTTAGATTCTTACTCATTGTTGTTTCGAATTTCCATGTTTTTCCATCTCATCTCCTCTAATAACAAGGATGAAACTATATTGTCGAAACTTAAAGTAGTTGTGTTACTACCTATGGAAACAACCAAGCTATCCCACAAACCTGGTAAAGAAAACAACAAACTAATACACTTGTATTCATCTAAAATCTTAATATCAACAGATAATAGCTAACATACCATAGTATTAAAGGAATTTAGATTCTTACTCACCAAGTATTCATCCTTCATCCTATGATTATATAGTTTTCAGTAGGGATAGTTTGTTCACTAGGGACTTAGATTGATATAAACTCCCTAACTTGTTCCACAATTTCTTCATTATAGCTTCATCTAAAATATTCATTGATATTAAATCTAAGAGACACAATTTCATTGTGTTCTTTGCTTTCTAATCCAACTTGCTCTATTCTTTTGTTGACATCCACGTCAATTCAATACTTGAATACATAATGATCCATTGATCTTTGTCCACCAATGGATCTTCCATTTTGAGATTTCGTAGTTCAAAACTCTTCCCATTGAATTTTGCAACCTCTATCTTTTAATTACTCACTATTTCCTTTCACCACAATAATCAATCTTGTAAATATCCCATTGTAATAGCGTTTTACCACAGATCCAAGAAAAATCCCTTAGCCACTAAAGTGTATCCTTCAAGCCAAAACATATATGATATTAAAAGTAGGTTTTGACCCTATATAGTTAGCTGTTACAAATGTGTTCTTAATAAAACAAAAAATATTTAATGGAAAACACACACATCAACACATATATTTTACCTCGAAAACCTAAATGAGGAAAACACAAAATATTTCGCAGTATATTCATCTTCACAAGCTTGAGACAAAAGAGAAAGAAGAGAGTATACATATATATTACTACTATTTTTCTCCTTTGCCCAAAGAGACAAAGAATGGTATCTCATTCTCTCTTCTTTCTCTTTTGTCTCAAGCTTGCAATTGCTAGTGTTTCTTTTTTTCACAACTATATTATTGTGTGCTTGTGATCAAAATATAACATGGTATCACAGTTTTTATGATATCTCAAAATGTAGCATGGCATCATAGATTTTATGATATCAGATATTCAAAATTTTAACGTGGTACCAAAGTATAAGTGGAGTTTGTGAAGAAAATGTTTATTTTATTACATGTCACATAGGATTGAATAGCCCAAAGAGCATGGATCGGCCCATTATTTTGATTCTTACTCCATTCAACTATTTTTAGTGGCAGCCTAAGATGCTACTTCTACATGAAGAAAGGGACTTTCTAGAATTACCATGGCTACTAAAGCAAAGCCCAATTCAGTTGTAGAAAATGAAATGTACTTCAATAGGATGGATGAGGCCTATGGGATTATATGCTTTTCCATTTCTCTAGACTCACTTTTTCATGTTGAATCTTGCTCAAATCCCAATGATGTATGAACTATGTTGGTGGAACTAATTAGAAATCAATATGAACTCAGAGGAAATAAATTGAGGAAAGAACTCATATCCTTGATCCCAAGTAACTTCAACGCCCTATAGGAATTATTTTCCACGTTTAAGCCTTTTCTTAAATAGGCTATCCTATTGTTAAATGATATTGACAATAAATTTTCTATTGGTAAATAATGGTTATTAATTTTCATGTTTTGTTAGCATTGCATTCAAATTTACGTGTTAAGCTAGGAGATTAAAATATTTTAGCAACCAAAATTATAGTATGTGGCAGATCCAATTTTTCTTTTTTTAGGAGATTTCTTTCACCCAACATATGAAATTACATAGAATCCCCTATATACTAATTGAACAAACATGTTGGTTGGAAAGGTAATATAAACTAATGAAAAAGGGTGATGTAATTATTAGACTCATAAAAGTAATTAACATAATTTAGATCCATAATTTATTTGACACTTTAGACGTGTGATTTATAACTCTTCAATATTTGTTATCTTTTATCAACAATAACTTTAAAATTTCATTTATAGGTGATCCTACAACATTTACAACAAAGAGAGATTGAATTTGGTTTTTTTTTTTAATGCCACTGAAAAACAATGATTGGAACTTGGATGTCGTGCATTTCAATTTGAATTCCATTACATATTATTACATGAGCCTTGAAATAGTAATGGTCATAAAATAATAGATTCTCATTAGTTCACATTTTTGAACAATATGATCTTTCTCACCTATCATATAGCTACCATACATGGGGGGCATATCTCCAATTATTAACCTTTAGGAGATAATGGAACTTGAATCCCATCTTACTTTTCATTGAAGCTACTTTAAGTATGCAAGCTTAAATATCAAAAACATATGAGCATATAATTCCATTGGGAGATAGGGTTTGTAGGGATTGTTTAGAAATAATCTTGATAGCCTTTAGTTTGTGGATGCACACATTTCTACCACCTCATTTTAGATCAAATTGTTTGCATTTTTTTTGTATGGATGAAGAACTCATAGACTATTCAAAGGGCCCTCTCAAGGGGTTCTAGATCTGGGCCCTCTCTCTACAACCATGTGCCTCTTGAAACATTTTGAATAATCTTATTCCATTGACTCCAACTTCTACCACGGTCTATTCAGTGGAATTTCAATCATCTAGTAAGGCCAATCCTAGATTGATCATGATTTTGGTTAATGGGACCTCCCTCAAGAATGCTCCCCTTGAGGATCGGCCCTCCTCCAAAACATTGCAGTGAGTTAATCCTCCCCATTGTGACTCAGATACACTATTTTCTTGGCTTTCACTTTCACCGTAGTCCCCTTGGAGGTGTTAGTTAATACTAGCAACACAATAGAGGTTTCTATTTTTATCCAGGATTGTTGTCTAACTATTGGCCCAATTTTCCGTCATCAAGGTTTTCTCAATGATTTTTTAATTATTGATACATTGATTCAATGTGGGATCCCTACTTCTCAACTTCCTACTCACCAATCAGCAGCCATGGACCCATGTTAAGTGAGAAACAAAAAAATGTATCAAAGAAAAGGTGGAGGATCCCAGTTTAATACTAGGGAAGGGCATATAGCTTAATGATATTTCAAAAATGGAGGATCTAGTAGTCATGGGGAGGTTTACAAGTCATAAAATGACTATGTTGTCTATGATATCATGGACAGATGTGTATTTTATCCCTCTACTTGGATATTCACCAAGGTGCCTGATCCTAGCCAAAGGGTAGATGGGGTGGAAAATGGTCGCGAAGGAATATGTATAAAAAATTCTGCAGTAGAGATGGAATTGGTTCTATTAGGATCTTTATGTAAAGAAACGGATTGTAGTTTTGAATGTAGTAGCTTAAAATATGATGATAGTGCCAATTCAGGGTCACCTCTTAGGATTCCACTTATCTTTTGGTTAGAAGAAGTTTCCGTGAAATAGGAAATATCCTAGGTTTTCTCTATGAGGCAGACATGTCGTTTCTCCATACTAGATATATGGGGATGGATCACATATTAACGGGCCTAAATCTAACATTGGCGTTGCCAGACACCATATCCATCCAAGTGGACAACATCTCCTACTGACAAATTCTATACTATGGAGGAATTATATTTAAATGTAGATGTTGTCACAAATAGGGGCATATCAATAGTGACTACTCTCTAGAGAAGATGAGAGAAGTGGGTGAAGAAGGTTCTTCTAGTGAAGATGTGAATGGCTTATTTTCTTCTATAAGGTTGTTATTAGAGACATAATTTGTTTCTTGGACTGCCATTTATTTGAAGGTTATGTTTCTTGGTTATTTTCTTGATAGTTTAATGTTATGGTCCTTCCTTCATTGTTATATGGTTGTGAATTATTATCAAGTACACCTTATAGTGTTCATGGTGCAACTTAGATAAGGGCCTTAGTTTACTCTTGTAACCTAAAACCGCTTTTCTTTTATTATTTCACCGCATTATACCCTTGGATTGACATTAATCTTACTAACTTCCCATCATCGATTTCTATAAATTATGTCCTATATTTTCTTAAGAAAACTCCCCTTGTGTTAGAGGATATTTGACCTAAAGTGAGAGAGGGAACTACTATACTAATAATCGATAGCCTTTCTAACTTCCCTGAGGGTTACACTTGTGTTTTATGGCTTTACCACTTGAAATGCAAGTTCATGAGGTAAAAAATTTCAAGTTAAATCAATGAGTAATTATCTCAATCAATTGGTGCTACTATTTCAAATACATTGTCAGTAGTCAAGCATGTTTTATAAGTCGAAGGTTAGGTGGCTAAGAACACACTTTCACTTAGTATTTAGTACCATCCTAAAAATATTGCTAAGTGGGCAAACTTGAGGATTTATTTCTAAGGAAAGAAATGACAATAATGAGCCAATTAGTGTTCCTATTGCAAAGACAATATCATATTCAACCACACTATATAGGTTCATGGTTAGATGGACTAAGAGCACACTACCCACTTAAAATTGGGTACCATCCTCAAAATGGGGGTAAGTGCACAGACCCACTTCTTTATTTCCAAGAAGAAAAATGTCAATCATAAGTGTTTCTATGCAAGGTCTTATAGGACACCTTTTCTTTTCATGTGCTTTGATAATAGTATCAATCTCTCTTCCATTTATCCAAGAAATATTTCTAACTCCTTATCCCACTTTATAAAATATATTTCCCAAAACAAGGTTTAACAAAAGAAGATTAGGTCCATAAAAAATGGTCACCATGTATATTATACTCTAGTATAGCTCAAATCCAATTTGAGTTAAAATCTTCATTTAATTCATGTAGAAAGTATATTTTGCTTAGATCTTCGTCAATTACAAGGCCATACTCCCTTAAAATTATTGATATATTCCTTCCACAATAGGGTAGATTACTTTTCTTACTTTCTTTTTTTCCTTTATTAAAAACCTTGATTCATGAAAGATGACTATATCTAGATTTTAGACCAATTTTTCCATTTAAGGGATCTCTTATTCTTTGAGCCCTTTCCTATGATGTTTTAAAAGAGAATATTATTTGATAAATTAATGAATTCAATTTATTCACTAAATAGAGAGTTACATATATAGTGTTTGATATCTTATAGTTGAGGAGTCAAGACTCAGCGTCTCCCACCACTTCCTTATAAACTCACTCGCACCACTAATTCTCGTCATAATATGTTTAGCACTAACCTATACCAATAAAACATTCAAAATATGTTGTATTAACCTAACCATTTCTAACATTCCCCTCATTGATCATCACCTAAGCATTCACTACAACATGAACTTTATATAGTGATTAGGTTTAGTAAATTTTTCACTTTATTTTTCCACTATAGTAGACAACCAATACTATATATAGTGATGAACTCAAGATTGTGATTGGCCTCCTTCATCAGTTTCCTCTAATCCTTGGTTTGAATTTTCCCAATTTGTATGGGTCAAAATACATGTCACTTTTATGATCAACACCACCATAACCCCCTACCACCCATAAACCCCCAAGCCAATCAAAATGCATATATGTGACATTAATTTTGATGTCAATTTCTCTTCAAAATGTGTCCTTGTAGAGAGATTTTTCAGTTTGACTAACAAGTCAACACACAATTACTTTATTTAGACCTTGGGCTACATATTAAACTTACAAGACACTTATACCAAAAGACCTAATTTATAAAATTGACAAAATTATTTAGAAAAGGACTATTAAAAACTATTATTTTATTTTTTGTATTTGAGACACAATATTCAACACAAATTATATAAAAAATTGAAGAGACTTAGACTAGAGAAGTAATTTATAAAACTAATATAATTATTGAAAAACGCCCACTATATAATATTATTTTTCTTTTTATGTATTTGAGACAAAATACTTAATACAAATTATGTAAGACATTGTTATAGCTCAAAATGACACTCCATTGATTCCATTGGAAAAGAAAAATAGAAAGAATCCTAGAATGCAATATTAGTTTCATGGAAACCCTACAAAAAGTCAAGTTTTTCCCCTCTAACTTCTTTGAGACACTTGCAAAATGTGTTGTGCCACAAAAAATTGCCTAACAACATGAGTTTAACACTCCAAAACTATATACAAAAAGCATTAAAGTGGTTAGGGTTGTTGGAGTGTGTGGATAAGGTTTAATAAGGTTAAAAAGTGATCAATTTCAAGATACAGATGAAAGGACCAAATCAAGCTCAGTCAAAATATGGTCAAGTTCATCTAATTACTTTTTCAACTCATCTATAAAATAAAACATATCCATGAGGAAAGAAAGAGATAAGTGAATGCAAGTACATGTTGTCAAATTGAATACTCAACTTTGCCTTGAGATAAACTAGAACATGCAGTGAGCCTGACTATTGGTATTATTGAGAGGATGAGCCAAGATCAAGGGACCTAAAATTTTTGCAACCATTGGAACTAATTTTATGAAATGGAAAATTGTACTTTCCCACCATTTTATCACTTTATATTCTATGCAAATGCATGTATTTCAGTGTTTTTGTTTGCTAGTGTTAACACTACTGCAGGTTATGGGATTTGGTGCATTTTGTTTATCTATTTGCAGGTTATAGGGGAGAGGATCAAGGAGTTGGATCTTAGGAGTTTCCAACCACCAATATTCTAAGATAAGTTATGTTCCCTTTCTAGTTTCCTATTCATTTTGGTTGTGTTGCATGCAATTCAATAGGGTTTGAATACATAATAGGTACAATTCTTTGTCATGGGTATTGGGCAAGCCAATGGGATTAGTACTTTGGAAACAGAAGAAAAATCATATAAAGAGAATTGGTGTCCATATTAGGGAAAAAACAAGTGTGTTTTTTTGGTTCCTTGTTTAACTAATTTGTTTGCTTTCTCTACTTTGTATTGTTTCTAAGTGTCCACTAGATACTCTCTCGAATCATGCTTGAAAGATTTTTCCTAAAAACTTAGAAAACAAGATTAACACTTAACCAACTCTCATGTTATGAACTAATAAAGCATTGAATCCCTATACAAAACCATATGCAATCATGTGCAAAGAATTTCACTGTCTATCATCTCTCTGATAGAAAGTTGAAGCCATACATGAGTATTTTTTAAGCTTTTCTCTCTATTTTTTCTTAGATTCTCGTAGACTCTTTAGCCTAGAACTTAGTTCAATTTCAAATCTAATCCTTCACGGTCTTTACTTAGTCAATCTACCTAATATTCACTTCTAAGTACTAGACTTGGAGTCATCTTAAGGGTTTTGAATATGGTTTAGGTTTGATTCCCTATAGATACATTATAAGTGAGTCCAACTATGTCACGGTTGAATTGTAACCCTCTTATTTATGCCTGATGTAACTAGTGTGTCAAGTCTAAAATTTATATCTTAGATGCATGCTTGCTAGTAGGTAGGATTTTTAGGTTTTGGATGAAATTTTTATTTTTTTTACTTTGGATTTTCTTGGTTTGTTTATGTCTTCCATTTCGGATTTTATTTTCAATGTTCAGAGTGAAAAATGAGAGTGTAGTGAGGACTTGTCTTCATTTCTAAATTGAAAATATTTAACCCTACTATAATTAGCTTTCATTGAAAGAGAACTTTTGCATATGCATATTATGCACATATTTCTTTGAAATGTAAAATACACACCATTTGAGTTTCATGGCATAACCGTTGACTTAATCAATAGTCGCTAAAATAAATGATACTAAATTATACTAGACATATTTTATTTTATCAAGTAGCACACCCACATTATCTTAGGATTTTATGGCTTTAGAATAGGTTGGAGAGGAAATTTTCCAATGCCACAAAACAAACACTAGAATCTTGAGTTAGGGAGTAAATATCCATGTGCAATAAGATGTTTCATATGAATCCCTTCTAACACAAGGGTTAAGCATGAGTTCAGGCTAGAATCCATGGAGTGATAACCCTACTTCACCAGGTTTCAGTAGTGTGGACTATGCACATACGAGGGTCTCCTTTGAGAGGTTGTGAGCTCAATACCCTACCTTTTGTGTGATTGACCTAACCCATGATTTTTCTCCCAAGTCAGTTGGTTCTAAGTGGTAACCTTAGTGTCCATAATCTTAGTGAGCCTAGATATGTGGTTGTTGGTGGGGTGTATTTCCAATATCTAGGATATATTTTGGTTAGAATTCACTTAGATTCCATTAGGAGTGGCCATGATTAATAAATGGTACTTGTATCGGGAAATGAGATATTAGGAAAGAGGCCAAGGTTATTGTCCCATCCATATCATCACGAATGACTCAATCCCTCGTCAACTAGCTTCCAACTAAGGGTAGATCCCTTTGAACCATTTTGTTTTCTTTCTTGTCTTTTAGATTTTCTAGGTGTGTTTTTTCTAGTCAAGTTTAGTTAGTCATAGGTGTTTCTCTTTTCTTATCACATGAAACCCTTATTATCATTATGGCTTAGTTTAGTTCATTTTGTTCCTTTCATCTTAAGGGCCTTTACCATGAAAAGGAGGGTCCACCTCTTCATATACATACGATTAATCGACATCCGACTTAGATTTACACTTACCCATCTCAAAGGCCATTGTCATCAGTACTTGGGAGTCTAAGAAGATAGTACAGGAAGTGGTTGAAAAAATTCCACCACCCCATCCTCATCCTTCCGTGAAAAATATCCTTACGCCCATATTTTTAGGTGGGAGTGTATATTTGACCCAATATTTTCTCTCAAACATTTTTTTCCAAGAGTCTATTGCTACTAGTGTAAACTAGATGGTAGAACCTAGAGTTTCAGCCCCTAGTGTCAGTGAAGGTTCTCCCAAGGAATATTTCATACCATCTTCCACTATCATAGGTATTTTCTCCACTATGCCTACTCAAACCATATTCTTATATTGGAAAACTAATCTAGAATCATTATTTACACCATTTGGAACAACTAGTATAGGTGTCTCAACAACATCAACCAAGGTCTTCTAGTTCACATCATGTAAAGGTTGTAGCACAACTACGAGTAGTATACTTGTGTCTACTATCATAGGTTTGAACCTTGTGTCTACATATGGGTCCATGAATCCATCCTTTGTTCCAGATATATATGTAAATAGTTTTTTTAGATGTAATGTTTGGTTCCCTTTTGTTGGAATAATAATAAAAGTTCTATGTCATTCCTTAGCATAATTGGGGCACACATAATTCTAGTGGGCTCATTAATTCATGGATAAACCAAACTTTAGGGGAGGTCACATTTTCTAGGGAATATTCAATTTCCTTGTAATTTCAGAGGGCTCAAGGATACAATCCCTAGTAATGTGTTTTATCTTTATCATGCTAACTTTTATGGCCTGCGTTTCAATTTAAGGGGTTTTCCTCCTAGTGCACCCTTTGGTCCTGGAATTCAACAACCTTTTGGGAGCCATTTTTCCATGGGAGGTACAACATCTAATGGAATTAACCCTTACATTTCTACCTTGGGTTATGGATATAAACTCTCTAGAAACCCATATTCCTTAGGAGGACCCTCAACCTCCACAAACCAAGTTATGGGAGGATCATAGAATCCATCTAGAATTCCTGGGGCACAACCTCCTACACAAAATTATTTCAACTCATGTTTCTTGCAATGCTTGCATTTCCTAATCTTAAAATATTATAAATGATCTTATCAAGCATATCCCTACATGGCCTATAGTCCCATCTAATTTTCCTACTAACATTCCCAAATTCGAAGGAAAGCCTAGTGAAGATCGTCCATCTCACATATCAACTTATCATATATGGTGTTCATCAAACTCATTCATGGATGATAGTATACCTTTGTGACTTTTTTAGAGGAATCTTACTGACAATACCACTAAATGGTACATATGTTGGACAATGTGTTGTCATTGATGATAATTGATGTCATTGATATCAAATTATGTATGGAATCATAGGATGTTATCAGTATATTGAGTATTTTTTAAGGTTATTATGATTACATAAGCATGAATAGTATTTATATGGATAATTTTCTCAAAGACCTTTCCAATGATATATGACACTTGACGAAAATCTGAAGGATTGAGGAGAAAAGGTATCTCAAATTTTGGCAAATTTCAGACCTCTCTGGGTTCCAACGCCCATTTCATATGTCCAATGGTTAGTCCAAGTGTGGATTGGTGTTAATCCATGTTCCTAGCTTCATGGAAATACATTGGTTGCAATAACATTTCTTGCGTATACATGAAGAGGGTTTATTTTATATTTTGTCTTTTATTTTATGACAGCCAAAATGATAAGTATCAACATAGGTATTGGAGATGTCAGGATTAAATCCTAGCTTTCTTTATATTATTTTGGACTCCTCTTATTGTTATTTTATGTAGTTTGGAAAAAATTTCTAGTCTCTGATTATGTCTATGAAGCTAAGGAATACATTTTCTCTGATACCCAAAATTGGTTTCGCGATAAAAGGCCTTGATTAGATTTTAAAAAGCGGTTAATTAATTTTCCTAAGTCTAACTTAGGGAAATAGCTTAATTAATTAGTACTAATTGAAGTAGATCAATTTTCCACTAGATACATCTAGAAAAGTCACTTGATGGAGTATAGGTGATCTTATCCATCTATTGTAATCAGATCATTGCCATCGATTCATCAACGAGAGACTATAAGAGAAGATCGAGGGTCATTTGGAGAACATATCGAGACACAGAGTTGCAGTGATAGCAAGGGAACAGAGGTAGCATAGGGACATATGTACCAGGGGTTTAGTAGAGATTTTTAGATTGATTCTTCACGATTATTTCAAGGGATATTTTGAGATTGATTTTTCTGCACTGAGAGGCCAATTTTCCAAGAGTACGAGTTGCTCCAGCAGGGTGTGTGAATTACCATAACAGGAAGTGTGAATTTCTTAGATATGGAGAAATTCTAGAGCAAGGAAATTTGTAGAAAAGAGATTGATTTGCATAGGGGGATGGAATTTCCAATTGAGTTGTAGATTTTCCAATGGAGGCTGAGATAATTGTTAAGAAATTTACAGCAGAGAGATAAATTATTACTGAGATTTACAAAGAGGAATAATAAAATAACCAGAAACAATACACATAAATATTATACCCATAATATTTATCCAAGAAAACCCCAAATTTTGGGAAAAAACCATCCTAATGATATCTCATTATCCTTGGCCAAAAACCTGGCCAAGACGGCCAAGTGAGCCTCAACTGCTCACCTCCAAGCCTACAATACAATCAATTCTTCCCAGCCTTTCATAGGCTCCATTACATGCAATACCACAGACCACAATACCCTGGGTACACTATATCATGTGCCCAAAACCACTACTCTTTAACCAGGTCAACCTTGACTCAAACCCCTAGTCAATTTTACCTAACAATTCCCCCCTTAAACTTGACTTGGGATTCCTTTAATAAATCCACCCAAAACCTGCTAAGTGAGACAATCTCGCTCAATATAGCCCCTACCCCCTTCAAATTTTTTACCAAGGATTTGTTAACGTGACATACCCCTATTACCTAGGTCTAATCCAAACTTTACCAGTAATTACCTAGAGGTATGCATGCCTTACCAGGTCTTACAACAATATGCCCATTTACATGAAAATTAAAAATTTCACTCCATTATAGTAATTTTTTTTGTTTACCTTTGTTGTTGTCTTTATACATATGACATCAATGTCCATATAAAAAGAACCCGTATACTGGATTACATGGGTCACCAGCGACTGTAACTGCCAGTTATATAGGCGTTCTTTTCACATACATGGTTCATCAATTAATTGATCCACGTGCACATATTCTCCTCATCCATTGAATCTCTCATGACCCAATTGTGTGCAGCTTTACTTCAAAATCTATGGCTTTTGACCTATATCTGCAAGAAAAAATTAATTATCTCTCTATCCACCAGGCTAATACAAACCATTGGCAACAAAAAATGTCCTTCTGAAGCCAGCTTAGCTCTGATACCAGTTGTTAATAAATTTACGACAGAGAGATAAATTATTACTGAGATTTACTGAGATTTACCGAGAGGAATAATAAAATAACTAGCGACAATACACATAAATATTATACACATAATATTTATCTAAGGAAACCCCAAATCCGGGGAAAAACCCATCCCAATGAGATCTCATTATCCTTGGCCAAAAACCTGGCCAAGACGGCCAAGTGAGCCTTCACCGCTCACCTCTAGGCCTTGATTACAATGAAGTCTTCCCAGCCTTTTATAGGCTCCATTACATGCAATACCACAGACCATAATACTATGGGCACACTATACCATGTGCCCAAACCACTTCTCTTTAACTAAGTCAACCTTGACTCAAACCCTGAGTCAATTTTACCTAACAATAATTTACCCAGCCAGTGTTCCAAGAGGGCCAATTTATTCTACCAAGCCGCACATGTGAGATGAAACAAGCTTTCGATTGATCTAGGTGGATCTTCAAAAATTACCAGTTGCATGGTAAAAGGCTTAAAACTCAAAGGGGAAGAATTTGGATAAACTTATCATTCGATCTAAGTGCTCATCATCCTAATTCCAATGGTGTGAACAACACTCAAATCCAAGTTCATATGAAGAAGTTAAAGCAAGTCAAAGATCAAGTTTGACTTGTCCAAGTGGCAGGAGGAGATGACGTGGCAAAAGTCTCAACAAATGGGAAGCATGAAGTGGCAGGATGCCATTGGTCCCGCATATCACATATCACAGCAAGAGGAAGAAGTGGCCTAAGGAAAATTGGCCCTAGGCAATAAAAGTTGTGATGTGATAATCGCATATCGCAATCGCAAAAGGTAAGTGTTAAAGAATTGGCCCCATGCATAACCAAGGTTGCAATGCAATCAAATCACAATCGCAAATCGTAGTGGGAGCAGTCATATGGAGTATCACCCCAGGCTTCGCCGATTCAATTTGTGATGGGGGCTTCTAGACCCGATAATCTATGCATTATGTTTACTAATCCTTGCGAGTCAGCAGAGCACCTGATGTATGGGTTTTGGGTTCATCCGCCAATTGCAATTTGTAATAGGGTTCCCAAATGTGATATATTATATGTCATGTTTAATAGTCTCTGTGTGTCCACCATATCGCAGAGTTCCTATCGTTTGGGCTTGGGTCTGACCACTAATTGCGAGGAATGTCGATAGTCATGCCACCAAGTTAAACGCACAATTTAAAGGAGTTTAGCCATATTTGTAAGGTTGTTTCCATGTATTATTTAGGCTCGAGAACCTCTGTTGGGAATCAATCCAGCCTGCTTAACTTGGTATATGGTTGGAAATTACTCAGGTATTGAGGGATTTGCCACTATGCTTATATAAAATGCCATTTGTGTCAGAAGAAGGAGAGGAGATCAGTAGAATAGTTCAGAAGCATTGCATGCAGCAGACTCTGCCCTGGTAGTAGGCCAAGACATCGCCTTAAGCAGCAAGGAGGTTCCGAGAAGTTGCAGAAGGCCCGATTATCCAAATTGGGTGTTTGGATAGGTGTTTTTACACGATTTTTCACCAGCATTTTAGTGGTACTATCTGTTTTTGAAGTTGAGCTCTCCATCCTACGTCCATCTTCCAGATTTGATGTATAAGGATTGTAAAGAATTTTTCTTGTACTTTTATATCTTTTTATTCCACTTAATGAATGAAGGCCTCTCCACTATTGAGCAGGTCCCAGAGACATAGTCCAAATTGGACGAACTCCGTAATAAAATATTTGTGTCATGGTTTCTTGCTTATCATGTTATTTCTGCATTGTTTTATGTTCTTTTAAGTTCCATGGTTAATAAGATATGTTTCATGTAATTCTGATGCATCTATAAGTAAAAGATCTTGGATCAAGTTTGGTATCAGAGCAGGTCTTTGTTGATGTGAATTGCATGAGTATATGCTAACTTGGAACAAGCTGCGAAAAGGAGAAGGAACACTTAATTCCTTTGATCCTGAAGCAAGACATGCACAATGAAGAAGAAACATGGAAAATGAAGAAGCTCGTTGGGAAGAGGAACAGAGTTTCCATAAGGTATTCTACAATATGGCAAAGAAAGTGGAAAAGTTGTTTTCAGAGTATGAGAAGGCACTTGGGCACGAGAAGGAAGGTGTCGATGATAATACATCAGTAAATCATGAAGGTGGTGGAGACTATCCTCCTCCCTCTCCTTCTTCAAGTGATAGTAATCATCACTCTCATCAAGATTCCAAACATACATCTAAGAAACCGTTCTTCAAGCTAGATGTAAAGTTTTACCTACCCATGTATAATGGTGAGTGTAGTGAAGAAAAAAATAATAATTGGATAAGAAAGATAGAGGTTTACTATCAGGTCCAGCATATCTAAGAAGATGAGGTGAAGCTCCAGTTAGCATCTCTTTGGCTAAGTGGCACTACTCTCATTTTTGTGGTAGAGCAAGTTGCAGAAGGGCAGCGAAAATTCAGGTAACCTTATGTCCTCCTGGTCTAGTTTTATTTATGCATTGAAAGACCAATTTTACCCTTTGGGTTATAAACAAAAGGCACTAATGGATTGGAAATATCTAAGGCAAGGTAAAGGCCAAAATGTGCAAAGCTTCACTTAATAATTTCGGAAACAAGCATTGAATCTAATCATTGTGGAGTAGGAAGATTCTCTCTAGGGACAAAGACAATCCCTCTAGCCCAAGGGACAGGGTCTAGCCACAAACAAGACAATATAACATAAGTTCCCTTAGAGTGAGAATGGATAAGATCCTAGCTCTTGTATTCCTAATCCTTGTTTGATGAAGTCCTTGTGTCTTTGCTCCAGCGATCAACTCCTTGATGTCAATCAAGCACCTAAAACAAATAGACAAGAAACCAAAGCACACATGATATCATACAATAGATTCAACCTACTTAAGAGGCTAAGGAGTCTTAAGCTACCAAATAGCATATGCAATTGATATAGGAAACAAAATATCAGTTGTATTATTATGACAAAAAGGAAAGTACAACCTTCGCCTTAACATTGTAGGGTTCCTTCGACGTGTCCAGTTTCCAACACCACTATTATCATCTCATGATTCACCTAAAACAATGGAATTTCAAGGCTTCTTCCTCTTTCCTCTAAACCAAACAAACTACAAGCTTATTCTCCCTTTACAAGCACAAACTAGAAGGCTAAGACTATCAAGATTTTGCAGATTATTCAAGCCCTTTCATTAGCTAGCTGAGGTTGGAAAAGGAGAATTTTATATAGCTTGAGAGAGGGGACATGGATCCTCTTATGATGGGATAGATCTTATCCCTTTTGGTTTGTTCCATTTTAATAGGGGAAAGGAGCCCAAACAATCTCTCTCAGCTCTATCTCGACTAACCATTTACCAAACTTCCATTCACGAAGCTTCTAGACCTAAAAGCTTTAACTCCATTTTTTTTTAAACTTTCCAAAAGAGGATCGACGCAGGTAATGGATGGATACCATCATTGATCGGCTCTAGGCTCAATGCTAAACTCTGCAAATCGGCGTAGGGAAGAAACTAAGGGATAGCACTGGCCTTTAAAATTGAGTTTGAAGGAATATTCTTGGGAAATGATGTAGGAGTGCAATGTTCTGTAGATGAAGAGTGATGTAAGGACATGCTCTTCATGATATGAAAACACATGAGGTTCACTGTAGAGGTCCTCCAGGATCAAGGAACAGGGAGTACAGGTATAGTGACAAAATGTTGTGTAACAGATTCCCCCTAAAGCATGAAAGCTGAACAAGAGTGAGGGGTGAAATGCTTTATGAGTAGATGCATGGAACCAGAACTGTCGTCAGAATACCTGCAAGAAAGCATAGATACATATACATCACTAAAATCTCTGATAAAATATACATGAATCATGGTATGGATGCAGCCATCCAGAAAAATGTCATGTAAATGGATCCAAGGTATAGGCATAGCCATCCAGTAAGAAGGATCATATATAACCAAAGGTATGGTCGCATCCATCCAATAATGATAAGGATCACATATAACATATTCATGGTATGGTCGTAGCCATACATCTGGAAGAGACATGTATATAAGCATGATCATGTCACATCACCTCGCAACCTGGACTTTTGTAATCTGAGCCCAGGGTCTTGCGCTCCCGATCAAAGTACAAATTCTAACATGTGAATAGATGTGTCGAATTCAAACATGCTAGAAAATCACTTGATTACCGGTCAATGATGTGAACCGTTAACAAGCGTGAGAAAAACCACCAATAATGAAAATTGCTCTCAAGGTACCAGCAACACAATTCACAAAGTGTGAATAAGGAACTGAAGTCGAACACCTGTGAAGTCACTCGATCGAAATCCAATGATGAGAACTTATCATCGAGTGCGAAGAACTTTCCATTAGGGCATGCAAGCTCTAAGGTACCATAAGGGAGTCTCTCAACCAACTTCTCGGATAATGAGTTGAAGTCGATAGGAAGTGACCTTGTCAAAGGAGGGCCATGATGTATCCCACATCATTGATGCGAGACAAGGGGATGTAATGATTATAGATGATACAGAGAATCAGGAATGAGTGTAAATTGCAGAAGGATTAACTCTTGAAGATATCGGCGACCCGACTCTGGATTTTGGTAGCTTTTTGGATCCATAGGATCGGAGGTCATGATGACGTGGCAGAGATCAAATGGAAAGGAAAAGAGTGGATGGCCCAAACCCAGGAAGGTCAATGATGAAGTGAGGATACCCTTGCCCAACATGAAGCAAAGGAGTGTAATGTTCAAGCGTGACAAGCTATTGAAACAACTGGTAAAAAAATTTCATTTTCCCCCACCATTTTTTGCAGGTACCCCAACTATGTTTTATCACAAGCTTGAAAGGGATAGCATATGTTTGTAATATAAGTCCATCCTTTGGATGAATCTGACCTATTAATAGAGCCCTAGGAAGGAGAAGCTCACGTCCGTCATGGTGACGAATCCGATGTCGTTAAATTTTAATGAGTTTGACAAAGGAAAAACTCAGTACTCTTTCATGTCTAGAGAGTTTGAAAAAGACACGGAAAATAAAACACCAAAACGTCCCTTTTCATAAAGTTGCCTCTCAAGCTTGAAAAGCTAGAAAACAATACTCGACCAAGTAGTACCTTTTTCGTAAATAGTTTATTCCATTCCGAAAAGGGGTAAATGTATATTGGGTAAACGAAATTTTGGAACCGTTTACGAGGTCAAAACGATAAGAACTCGGCAATATTTTCGTGTTTTGAGAGTCGGAAAAGAGCTTAAAGCAGACTCCCCATTTTTATTTACTTTAACGAGTCAAAAAGGGAAAAATACTCAGTAATATTTTCATTTCAATTTTTTATGAGTCAGGAAAAGAGCTTAAATACGACTCCATTTTGAATCATCACCAGCAAACCATCAAGAAGAAAACGCATTATCCATTTCTAAGGAAAAATGGTGAAAAACAATTTTAAAACCCTAAAACATAGCAAAAAGTTTATAAAAAGGGAAAAAGTAAAGCATTTTTACCATTTACCTCATTTAAGCAATATTTTACCCACTTGTGCCCTAGATCTTCAGGAGCGGATTGTTTTGGATCCAGGAAGCTGATCGTCGAACCGTTCATTGCAGGTAAGAGTTGTGGTCCTACTCTTCGCATTAATACCTATTTTTTGTACATTTTACTATCTTTTTAGGGGATTTGAGGGGTTTTTGCAACAACAAAAAAAATCACCAACGGTCAGCGCGGGATCTAGGCATGGGACCATGCCAATCATCGGCTTTTAACACTGGGTCTCACGCTGGCGCAGAGAATCGAACTTTTTCGATTTTTGCCCAAATTCAATGTTGTAAATCGAAAATTTCGCTTTCAAAAACTAATGTTAAGTTAAATGTGGGGTGTGTGCAAGAAAATCAAGGCGAGAAAATGGTGATTGAGTGGAAAGAACACGAACATGAAATAATAGACCAAATGGCCTTCGAGGATCCAAACTATCTTGACGCATTGAAAAACTATGGGCTCCTCAATTTCTTTCTTACACCATGCCTACGGGCCCAACCAGAGCTACTACAATACCTAATCCATCTATGGGATATCAGATGGGAGGTATTTTTGATCCATGACCAAGAGTTGGATTTGGAGACTTCAGACATTTGTTTCATTACTGGATTGTCGTGCAGAGGGGAACCAATCCAACTGTATGGAGGTAGGCCTATTGGGGCGAGCATAAACAAGTGGCGAGATCAATATTATGACAATAAAAAATATTCTATTGAAGGTGATACTTTTGTCCATCAACCGAGTAGTTGGGGCTCAAACACTACATGAGTCCAACAAATCTCGCTTCAAACTTGTTGTGGACTACATGGCACTCACTATTTTCAAATGGGTGGAAGCAATGAAAGTAAACATGAAGCGAAAATTATCCAAATGCAAAGTAGGGAAATTAAGGAAATTTTGATACGGATTTGTCCTAGTAACTTTCTTCTTGGAACGAATTCCACTGTTCCATTATCAGATGGCAGACGTGAACCCCCAGATACCACGAGATCCAAGGATGGTTCTATGGAGCGAGTTGATGCCCATATCTGGAGGGGGCCAGTAAATGTCTTACAGGCCCACCTTCTTTGTGTGGTTTAGACGACACCTAATCGTCATGGAGGATTGGTTGTACAGCGGGACTGACTTCCGTGGTGATCATGACATGCCACTCTCAGAGGGAGAGGACATCGATGATGGAGGTGAGAAAAACAATTTTGGTTTTGGTTTTTTTTTATTATTTTTTAATATATGTATTCATGACACCTTGACTTTGTAATTTCACATGTTGGACCAAAGAAACCAACAGGTATTTCCCCAATAGCGAGATGCATGGCTTGGTAATTCAAGGTCGCTCCTTACCAGGAAGGAGTTGACAACGAAGAGGAGATTGCTCGAAATTTGGATAACCTGACGAGAGGGATCCCAGAGTATGCATGGGTTGAGGACATTCCTAGTCGTTATCAGCGGCACATGGTGGGAGTGTTAGATTGGATTCGTCAATTACTGACTCGCGTAGTGTGAGCAGTAACATGTTATCACGAGCATCATGTAGAGTAGTCCATAGTTAGCATTTACATTTTTGAGGCATGCACACCATGGATGTAATTGGAACACATATATTATTTTTTGGATTTTGATGTATTACACTCAAACATTATCAACATATATATGTTATATTTCCTATTTACTATGATATAATGTTTTTCACATATTGCGTAAATGTTTGTCTAAAACATAATTAGCCAATGCATCTGTTAATGTATTCATATTCCTAGGAATGTGATGATATGTGATATAATCAAAATTTATTTCCAATAGATGAATACGTAAATGCATTCTCAATAATTGACGGTTTTTTATAGAATATTGCCCATTGAGCTGAAGAACAACAAGTTGTGAATCAAGGTTTACAACCATTGCTCGAATGTCAAGAGAAATGGCTTCTGACAAGAGTTCGAGAATTGCGCTATATTCAGCAATGTTATTAGTTGTTGGACCCAAACAAATAGCTTGAAGATCAATCAACTCACCATCAAGGTCATAAATAGCCCATGCCGCGGATGATAAATTCTGAGTACTACGGTAAGCACCATCAATGAAACTGACATAAGGAGTCACATGCATCTACAAAGTAGGTGAAGACATACTAAGCAGGAAAGCTGCTTGAAAAAACACACCAAACCAAACTACACAAAAATGAATAACACACTTACATACATAAGTAACCATGTGAGACGACTCACGCATAATAATTTTTTAGGTACAACCCATTGCAAGGCTTGTTCAAAGGGTTACCCTCATAATCAATTAGCTCAGGCCCCTTTTTGTAATACAAGCTTGAAAATATAGGGCCCATGCCACATGGGTTCAAATTTTATTTCCCCTAGCTTATCATTAGCTTGGTCATATATCAACACCAAATCTCCCTCAAAAAAAGCATGAGGAGAGACCGACTGATCAAAATGGGATTTTAACTCACTTTTTCTATGCTTCAATAGCTAAAGTAGCGAGATGGCGGGTTTCATCCAATCGTTCCAAATATAGGAGATGCTCTTCTTGAGGCGAGCTATCAAGGAGTAATTCAATAGCCAATTTGAGTGAGGGAATTTCACATTTAATCGGTAGGGTAGCTTCTAGACCATAAACGAGCTGAAAAGGTGTGAATCCATTTGCGTCTTTAGTCGAGGTTTGGTAGGCCCACAGGGCTAAAAAAAGCATGAGATGCCAATTGGATTTTTGCATCCCAATGGTGCATTGAAGCATAGTAACTAAAACTTTGTTTACCGCTTCAACTTGGCCATTGGCCTAAGGGTAATACGGAGTTGAGCTGTTGTGATGCAAGCCCAATTTAGAAGTCAGCTCAACCATCATATAATCACAAAAATGGGAGCCATGGTTAGTGAAAATGGCTTGAGGCATTCCAAACCTGGAAATAACATGATTGAAGAGAAATTGTGCAGCCATTTTATTGTCAGCTGAAAATGTAGGCATCGCTTCAGCCTATTTGGTGAAGTAATCCACGACAACGATAATGTAACCATGCCCCCCAGTCGAACGAGGGTTACATGTCATAAAATAAATGCCCCATTTGGAAAAGGGACCAATGGTAATAATGGGGTGAAGGTGAGTAGGTGGGGCATACATTTTCCACTGATAAATCTGGCACTCGTGGCATTTGCGGATAGCAAGAATGTAGTCTTTAAAGATAGAGGGCCAGAAATAGCTAGCATGGAGGATCTTTTGAGCAGTGGCATAGCTAGACAAATGACCACCACATGCGCCAGAATGGCAGTCATTTAAGACTCTTTCAGCCTCATCGAGAGTTAAACATCGATGAAGAATCGAATCAACACCAACGCGGTATAAAGTATCCCCAATGATGCGGTAAGGTTGGGATTGATGTTGAATGCATCGGCGATCATCCTTGGACAACGCAGACTAGAAGGTAGAAGTTTGGAGATACACGATGATATCACCGTACCAAGGATCGAGAGTGCTAATCAAAAAGAGAGTCTCATCGAGGAGTTGCTCATCAGCACCAATAGGGAGAGAAGTAGAGGGAAAAGACAAAATCAACTTAGAAAATACAAGTGATTTCTTTCCGTAGTAGTAAAAATAAATAAAATTCCTGTAGGATGACAATCCACTTGGAATATTTTCCCCCAAGAAACTGATGAGTTAGAATATAAGTCATGGGGTTGCAATCGTAAATCACGGTTGTAGTGCAGAGGAGAATATAATGCTGAAAGAATTGAACACCTGAACAGCAACCAAAGCCAATTTCTCGACATGAGCATAATGGGTCTCAATATCGAGGAGATTTTGGCTAAGGTAATAAATGACATGTTCATGACCTTCATCATCATTTTGCACCAGTACCATAGAAATAGTGCTAGAAGTTGCAGCTAGATAGAGGAAATAATAATGATGGTAGTTTGGAGGGTGCAATAAAGGAGCATTAATGAGGATAGATTTCAAGTCATCAAAAGACTTTTGGGCAGTCTCATCCCAAAGAAATGGAGTTCCTTGCTTAAGTAATCGGGTGAACCCTGAAGCTAGCTCAGCATAGTTAGGCACAAAGTGATGAAGGAAATTTGTTTTCCCTTGCAAACTCTGTAATTGATGCAATGAAGAGGGAGGGGGTAGATTAACAATAGCCTCGACTTTGAGAGGCTCAAGACGAATACCATCCTTTGAAACAATAAAACTTAGAAGTCGTCCCGACACAACGTAGAAGACACACTTATGTAGATTAAACTAAATGTTATAGTGTCTAAAACGAGGAAAAATTTGTCGAAGGTGATCGGGATGGTCACGGCGCTTACATGAATAAGTAAGAAGATCATCCAAATAAGGCTAAACAATGTTTTAATGTCGTGAAAAGCGTAAGACATCGTTGGAAAGTAGCCCCAACATTCTTAAGGCCAAAAGGGAGATATTTATATGCAAAATTCTTGTGTTCGTGTTGATCAGCCAGTGAAATGTTTATCTGGTTATAACCATAAAAATCGTCCGTAAAGGAGAAATCTCACTCCTAGAACATTCATCTATAATCTGGTCTATAAAAGGAGTGGGATAATTGTCCTTCGGACATGCACGATTAATGTCATGGTAATCAACATAGACGTGAATGGTCCCTTGTTTCTTAGTCACTAGTACGATGTTGGACACCTAATCTGTCAGAGGTATAGGATAAATAAATCCATCTTTAATAAGTTTTTCAACCTCTCCCTTGATGGCGACAGCTTTTCTAGGGTGCATAGGATGAAGCCGTTGACGAACGGGCTTCCTGTTAGGATAAGTCAGAATTTCATGCACGACTATACTTGGGTCAATGCCAAGAATTTCTTCATACGACCATGCAAAAACATCTCAAAACTCTTGAAAAAACCGAGTATAAAGCTTGATTTCATCAGGAGAACAAGTTACCCCAATATGAACATGTTCAACGATACCAGGTTTAACAGAAATGGCAATAGGCATCATTTGGGTAATATTACCCATGTTCCATTCCAACTAGACTTCATGGGTTATGATAGGCGTCTGAAGTGGTTGGATCGAGAAACAAGAAGATAACTTCCCAAGACAGGTAGACATGACTTCCGGGCCAGGTAAGAATGAGGAACTATGATGAGTATCATTCCAAGGTGCTTCCTCAAGAGACATAATTTTCATGATACTTTCATCAGTAGGAAACGTCTCGATTAAGGGATCAGAAGAATCCAAATAACCAAGCCAAGGAGATGGAGAATACACATCAAGAGACATACCCAAAGCAGTGTGATCAGTAGATACAGAGGCCGAAGCTGAAACAATATCCACATAATTAATCTCAGTGAGGCTTAACGACATGACAGCACCCCATGATTCAACTTAATCAGGAGGGGGAATGACCCAAGGATTAGACTTGACCGAGATCATGTTAACTGAGGCAACATTCGAAGGTGGTAGAGGAAAAAATACCCATTAAGGCGGGATCTTTGAAAAGCCCAGCCCCCACACTCTCATATGGAGCACTAGTATGCTTCACATAAGGAACATTGCCATCCGAGGAGGAAGAAGCAAAGAAAGACAATTGGTCCATCGTGACAATTTTCCCTTGATGAGGAAAACAGGGCACGCGGAAAAGAGAGGAGGCTACACAATGCATAGCATGGGTCCAAATCCACCCGAGTAGAATATTATAGTTAATATTTGCATCAACAATTTCTACTTCAACATGAACTGTCTTACCTTCCAAGGTAATGCAAAGGTTATGAAGGACATTGAATGGTCAAGAATCGAGTCCATCAAAGGCTTCCAACATGTTAAGTGATTGGTTCAGGGTAGGGGAACCGATTTCCTTCCAACAAGACACAGAAATGATGTAGGTGGAAGCACCTTCATCAATGATGATCCTGTGGATTGTATTTTCATTAATTATCACCTCAATGAAAAAGGAAATCTGATGGGGTAAGTGCGGAACATGGTTTTCCAAATCAAAGCAAATGAGATTGAAATCAGATGGATCAACACCTCCAATGGCCGACAATAATGATTTCCGTTGAGAGGGACAACTTTGAAGGACCTCAAGAGCAGATATGGTTGATGGTGCTTGAGCTAAATCCTCAACAATATTTTATTGTTGAGTAGCTCGAGTGTTTGTATTATACGAGGACTTTCGCAGCACACCTTGAGAAGGTGGTCGGATAGCGGAATCATGACTAGGTCACTCTATATGGAGAGGAACGGAGGTAGACGGGATAGAGGAGGAAGGGGTACTTTCATTCTCTTTCCCTACCATCGAGGTTTGATAATCCTTAGATCTAGTAGCCACATTTATAGGCGTATGCATCATAAACACTTGGGAACCTGTGGAAGTGGAATACTGAGGTTGGTCTACTATTTGGGTCTTTTGGGATGGAAATGGTTCTTTTAAGATAGTCAGGGTCCCTTTTAGCAAGCGACTAACTTCTGATCGTCAGGGACAATATTTCGTGTAATTATCCTCCTCACAGATGAGGCAAGGATACTTCAGCTTTCTTTCAGAAGCATCACCAGCAGAAGATTTAGGAGGGCTCTGTTTCAGGGCATCGGCTTTGGCCTTGCCTTTACCCTTGTTTCTACCCTTAGAGGTTTTGTTTGTTGCGATAGACTAGACAGCATGAACCTCAAAGGTCTTACCAGGAGTAAATGAATTTCGAGAGGAATCATTGGAACTAGTGTTCAAGACTGATTTTTGCTTTGAAGAATATTTTGCGGGAGTATGAGACACGGAACCAATCACTCCATCAACAAGTGGTATAGCCGAATACTTCGATGCTATCAGATCTGATGATGGTCTTAGAGCATCGGGAAATATCTCATATAATGTGCTAGAAATCGAGTAGACTAGGTCTAAATAATGGGCACAAGTGATGGCTTGCTCCTCAGTAACACACCCACCCATAGTTATGTCCCTAGAAATTGGGCAGACGAATGATTTTGTGAACCATTCTATCAGCAACTGATTAGCAATTTCAAACTTGATCAGGTGACATCAACGTCTCCATTCATGGATGTGATCAGATTTATTGGTCATTGTGTCTTACTTAAGTGACGTAATCAGATAGGTGCTAGTTTCATAGCAAACTGATAGCTATAAATGAGTGAGGAAAGCCATAGCGAGAGAGTTGAAGTCATTGTAGGTACCTCAAGGAAATTCTATGTACCATTTTGTTGTAGCCCTGTGAGAGTTCTTTGAAAATGTCAGATATGGATAGAATAATCGACGTACGAATTGGAGGAGCACCAGAGGTGATATGTCATCATATGGCCTTGTGGATCCTCTTTCGCTTTTCCCTCAAATTTTGGGAAATCACTCAGAAATTTCATTGGAATTGGAGGCCAATAAGGCAAATGAAGGATAGGATCATTGGTAAGCCTTGAAACATACGGCAGTTCCAACATGGCCAAGAAAGGAAATTGCATGTTAAAAGGAATTTGGGGCCTCTGAGGAGACCCAAACTGAGGAACCCATCCTTGTTGGTAAGGATTTTTCCCCCACAGTGGAGGATTTTGTCCATATGGAAACTGATTTTGCCTCCACTGAAGGTTACCTTTCCTGTAGGGAGGATTCGATCCTGGGTAGATTTGATATTGTCTTGGCATAGGCTGCTGATAGGCATATGGGTTAAAAGGTTGTTGAGCCTGTTGACCTTAGATGTAAGGATTTTGAAATTGTTGACCTTGGACATAAGGATTGTGAACCTACTACTGCAAGGGTTGACCTTGACCTTGCAAAGGTTGATTTTGGCCTTGAACAGGCTGACCTTACTGATATACGTATACAGCCTGTTGCTACAAAGGCTGACCTTGTGGCTGCTGCAAAGTTTTCCCCTGCTGCTGCAAAGGTTGCCCTTGTTGCTATAAGGGTAGCTGGACAGTTCTTGGATAGTTCCCAAATTGAATCTAACCATATCCACCAGGCACCGTGGATTAGCCAGGCTAAACATAAGGCCCAACTTGAGGAATGTATGGCGGATTAACAAAGGCTTGCAAACCATATGGCTGAACCATAGGGAAATCTTCTCCAGATGACCTTCCAGATGGAGGAGAGGAAGAGGAACGAGGAAAATTTGATGGTTCAGCCATGATGACTTTGTCTCAAATAAAAAGAGAAGAGATATCAATTTCAAGGCTTCTTTAAAATATATTAGAGATATACTCACGATGTGGTCTAGAATAAAACTATCAAGAATGTGATGTGATTATGGGAAAAAAAAAAAAAAAAAATTAAGACGTTGAAATAGACTGATGCCTTTTCATGTTTTAAGTGTCGAGAACAAGGCAAAGATGACTCTAGTCACTTTTGGTTTGAACGAGCTAGAAAGGACAAGTTCTTGATGATATTTTAAATTTAAAGAGTCAAAAAGACAAAAATGACTGCTCAAGATCATCTAGGCAAAAGGGGTTTCCAGGTAACCGTGAACTGCAGAATACCTCCTAGCAAACCGAGAAGTACGAGCAGGCAATCTCCCCGAATGTTGTGTTCAGTGTATCAAGTTTACAAGGTGGTAGACTTGGCTTCCTGTGGATAAAGGATTGCAAACCTATTGGGGTCTCCCTTTATATACCCGGCGGTATGGGGAGCACAAGTCCATACTAGCATTGTCTAATGTCAAAGCGAACGACAACTGCTAGGTTTAAAGATGTCGAAACACATCTCTAGCCTAGACCTATAAATGTAGGTGTTTAGTTTCAAATGCACCTTAGGTTAATTGAATATATTTTAAAGGTTTATCTTGAAATTAAGTCTCATTTTTTAGGCCCTATCGAGGTCACCCAAAAAAACTATTATGTGCAGCTATATGTGAAAAAACCCTTTCAATTCGATGAATGCTTACACTAATTGAGAGAAGAGAAAACAATCAATGCAACAAACAAGCAACTGAAAGTAGGATGACTCTTCACTACTTCGTTTTTCAAAACAAAACAATGAAAATTCTTTCCACTTCCTACTCTTCCTATCAAATGCACTTCAACTAGTCCTTTTAATAGTAAAATAAATTTATTTTATTTCAAATGCTCATGATGATGTAATTCTAGCTTTCAATGATGCCACTTGATGCAACATATCAATTAAACAAGATAGAATGATGTATTTTCTTCAATGGAATGCTAAAATGAATCTTTCACATAAAAATTTCAATGAAAAATTGCAAACAACCAAGCATCAATCAAATGCAAAGCACGATAAAAAGAAATCCTTTCAAACCAAATATGCAAAGATTCAATTGAAACAAACCGAGCAATGTAATTTATGCTTAGAAAAGAGAAGTTCAACAAGGGAAGAGAAAACGAAAATTTTTCACTCGTTCAATTGAAACCAGAGCAATATAGATGCAAGGGCTAAAACATGAAATGCATGAAGTAGCAAATCACTAGCTTGACTTGATGAGAAAACAAGCAAATGAATGGACAATGACTAGATGCCCTAGGAACACAAACCATCCAAAAACTCAAAAAATCAAGTAATGCAATCTCAAACCAATCAAGAAAACAAATCAAGCTAACAAATCATTATAGCTAGGGAGAATAAAGGAAAACAAGCCAAGAAACAGAATCTATGAGGACAAGACACTCGCAATGATTTAAGAGAAACCCTGATTTTAACCTATAGGAATCAACGCGATTATCTAACTAGCAACAAGCGCCATAAGGGGTTGTGGCGCAACTGTTCAAGAGGAACTCGCGCTGGTTGACACAACTATTAGGAAATTAACAGCGTTGATCAAGGGATTCAAAGAAAAAAGAAAATTTTCCACAAACCAAAACCATACCTGTCACTCAAAATTCAAGAATCAATGCAGTAGATGATGTAAAGTATAGATTACAAAAGAGAAAGAGTGATACGAGAAAATTCGTCACAAATCATGAAATGAAAAACAATCCAAAGAGAGGGATGGCTCCCCAGCGGAGTCGCCAATTTGTGGAGTAGGAAGATTCTCTCTGTGGATAGAGACAATCCCTCTATCCCAGGGGAGAGGGTCTAGCCACAAACAAGACAATCTGACATAAGTTCCCTTAGATTGAGAATGGATAAGATCCTACCTCTTGTATCGCTAATCCTTGTTTGATGAAGTCCTCATGTAGTTTCTATAGTGATCAACTCCTTAATGTCAATCAAGCACCTGGAACAAATAGATAAGAAATCAAAGCACACATGATAGCATACAATAGATTCAACCTACTTAAGAGGCTAAGGAGTCTTAAGCTACCAAATAGCATATGCAATTAATATAGGAAACAAAATATCAATTGTATTATTATGAAAAAAAGGAAAGTACAACCTTCGCCTTAGCATTGCAGGTTTCCTTCGATGTGTCTGGGTTCCAGCACCATTATTAGCATCTCATGATTCACCTCAAACAATGGAAGTTCAAAGCTTCTTCCTCTTTGCTCAAAACCAAACAAACTACAAGCTTATTTTCCCTTTACAAGCACAAACTAGAAGGCTAAGACTATCAAGATTTGGCTATCAAGATTTTGCAGATTATTCCAACCCTTTCATTAGCTAGCTGAGGTTGGAAAAGGAGAAGTTTATATAGCTTGAGAGAGGGGACATGGATCCTCTTATGATGGGAGAGATCTTATCCCTTTTGGTTTGTTCCATTTCAATAGGGGAAAGGAGCCCAAACAATCTCTCTTGGCTCTATCTCAACTAACCATTTACCAAACTTCCACTCACGAAGCTTCTAGACCTAGAAGCTTCGACTCCATTTTTTAAAAAACTTTCCAAAATAGGATAGGCACGGGTAATGGAAGGATACCAGCACTGATCGGTGCTAGGCTCAGTGTTAAACTCTGCAAATCGGCACGGGGAAGAAATTGAGGGATAGCGCTGGCCTTTAAAACTGAGTTTGAAAGAATATTCTTGGGAGATGATGTAGGAGGGCAATGTTCTACAAATGAAGAGTGATGTAAGGACATGTTCTTAATGATATGAAAACGCATGAGGTTCACTGTAGAGGTCCTCCAGGATCGAGGAACAGAGAGTACAGGGACAGTGACAAAATGGTGTGTAATAGGCATCTCATTAGATTTGCCCGAGACTGTAACTAAGTACGTTGGTGCATTACATAGTTACCTAAGACACTCATTGTTATTATTAAAGCTTACTACAATTGATGTAGCTAGTGTAATGGTTGTTCATATTGAAAGCTGAGGCAAGAATTACAGAGATGATCAAGCCAAGAAAACAACATTCAAACTTCAACATAGAAAATTCGAAAAGAAAGGCAAGGGGAAGGATAAGAAGGCTGTCGCAGCCAAGAAAGGGGACAGAGAAACACCATCTTGCACTCATTGCAAGAAATATGGTCTTGAAGAGGACCACTGTTGGAAGCTGCATCCATATTTGAGACCAAATAGATTGAGCAGAAAGGGGAAGCAGAAGACATTGGCAACAGCACAGCTGGACCTTGGATCAGATTTGTTGTGTGTGGAGCATGATTGTTTAGAGGTATTTGTTTCAGCCGCATGTATACCCCAAGAAGTTTGTACACCCCTCCATGTGAGGGGGTGCGGCGGGGACTTGTCCCCCCCGCAGGGGTCCGGGGGCCAGCGGTCCCCCGGCAGGGGTTCAGGGGCAGTTCCCCCGAAGCCAAAAATAGATGTAAAATTGCCTTGTAAAAGTATAGTAATTTCTAGTCAACCTGGGCCATTCATTAGGCGGATGATCTGACGGTAGAACTTATGTTTAGTTTAGGGTTTTTTTCCCTAGAAGGCAACCCCTCTCTTTGTATGAGGGCCTTGTATTTGAGGCTGTGATATAGATGTGTATTCTCTGAGCGAGAAACAGAGAGATGAGACTGTGAGATAAAATAGAGGATATTACAATGGATCTGTTGTAGGTTGTGTCTCTTCATTTTGTTGGATAATAGAAAGGAAGGACTGGCTGTTCGGGGTGGACGTAGCCCAAACTGGGTGAACCACGTATATCTGTGTCTCTCTTGTTTTATGTGTTTTCAGTGTTTATATTTATGCAATATTTTATGTGTTCCATTGCTCTGTAATATATAATTTTCTAACAACTGGTATCAAATTCAAAGGTCTATTTGGCTGATAAACTCGCAGGAAAAGAAGGGCTCCTCGTTCGAGTGGGAGAAATGGTGAAAGATGATAAGTTTAGGTTCGAGAAATTTAACGGCCAAAACTTCTCGCTATGGAAGATGCAGATGGAAGATTATCTGTATCAGAAAGATATGTACCTACCATTGGGCGGAAAAACAAAGATGCTGACGAGTATGACAGATGAAGAATGGAACCTTCTCGATAGAAAGGGACTCGAAACAATACGGTTGTGCCTCGCGGCATCGTTCGCCTTCAACATTTCGAAGGAAACAACGACAGAGGTTTTGACTAAGGCGTTGGAGAAACTATATGAAAAACCCTCGGCCTCAAACAAGGTATTTCTCATGAAACGGTTACTTAATATGAAGATGTCGGAAGGTGGATCTGTTGTAGACCATTTAAATGACTTTAATACTGTTAAAAGTCAGTTATGTTCTGTAGGGGTAAACTTTGATGATGAAGTTAGAGCTCTGTTATTCTTGTGCTCATTACCAGAAAGTTGGAATGGTTTAGTAATGGCCATTAGTAACTCTGTGTCTGGATCTAGTACTTTAAAGTTTGATGATGTTGTCGGTGCTATCCTTAGCGAGGAAATGCGATGGAAAAGCTCCAGTGAGACATCGGGTAATGCTTTGAGTGCAGAGTCTAGGGGAAGAAAAATGGAAAGAGGAAAGAGCTTAGGATATCGCAATAAATCAAGGAAAGGCAGATCCAAGTCCAGATTGGGGATAGTGTACTGGAAATGCGGAAAGAAAGGACACCTAAAGAAAGACTGTAGATCTCGGAAGGGAAAAGAAGGAGATGCACAGCAAGAAAACAATCATGAAGCAAATGTGACAGGTGAAGTGTTACAAGATGCTTTGATTCTTTCTTTCGAAAATATTATTGATTCCTGGGTGGTAGATTCAGGGGCCTCATTCCATGCCACACCTGATAAGAAATACTTTCATGACTATGTTCAAGGAGATTTTGGACAAGTTCGTTTGGGTGATGATAAACCCTGTAAAATTGTTTGAATGGGTAAGGTTCCTGTAAAACAACAGAATGGAAACCAATGGCTACTAAAGGAGGTAAGGCATGTTCCAAATCTAAAGAAAAATCTGATTTCAACAGCGCAGTTAGGCGGTGAAGGTTGTGTAACAACTTTCAAAGATAAATCTTGGAAGGTCACCAAAGGAGCCCTGGTAATAGCAAAAGGCGAAAAGGTTGGTACATTGTATTTATGCAATGGTATTTCTAACTTCGTTAATGCTTTAACTTCCAAAGGAGCAGATGCAGCATTATGGCATCATAGGTTCGGACACATGAGTGAAAAAGGGATGAAGATTCTTCACTCAAGGAATTTGTTGTTGGGTTTGAAGAATGTTGACTTGGACTTCTGTGAGAATTGCATTTATGGAAAACAGAAGAGATTTAGATTTCTTAGAGTTGGGAAAGAAAAGAAGAGCGAAAAATTAGAGCTTGTGCATACAGATGTATGGGAACCTGCTCAGGTATCATCTCTCGGTGGATCTCATTATTATGTTAGTTTTATTGATGATGCAACTAGAAAAACTTGGATTTGTTGTATTAAGAATAAATTTGATGTATTTGATACTTTCAAGAAATGGAAAGCTTTGGTTGAGCTTGAGACAGGAAAGAAATTGAAGTGTCTTAGATCAGACAATGGTGGTGAATATTGCAGCAAATAGTTTGATAGGTATTGTTCAGAGCATGAAATTCCCAGAGAGAAGACAATTCCAAGAACACCACAAGAAAATGGTGTGTCAGAAAGGATGAACAGAACAATCATGGAGCGTGCAAGGTGCATGAGATTACATGCAAGATTGCCTTTACAGTTTTGGGCAGATGCTGTAGATACTGTTGTTTATCTAATAAATAGAGGGCCTTCAAGTTCCTTGGATGGTGGTGTTCCAAAGGTAGCATGGACAGGTAAAAAGGTAAACTACTCTTTTTTAAAGCCTTTTGGTTGTGAGGCCTTTGTCCATATTGATAAAGAAAATAGAACAAAGCTTGAGGCAAAGTCAAAGAAATGTACCTTTATTGGATATGGTGTTAATGATTTTGGTTATTGCTTATATGATTACGAAAATCACAAAAGCATTAGGAGCAGAGATGTAATATTCAATGAAAAGGTCTTGTATAAGAATCAGTTGCAGGAAAAGAAGCAAGAAAAAGAAAACAAGGAATATGCAGTTCTTGACGAAATCACTGAAAAAGTAAAGGTGCCTGAAAATAATAATAATCAACAACCACAACAATGGCAACCACCACAATAGCAATAGGCACCCCAAACACCTGAAACTGGTGTTAGAAGATCTACTAGGATAAGTAGACCCCCTGAACGATACTCTCCTTCATTATATTATTTACTGTTGACTGATTCTGGTGAACCCGAATGTTATGAAGAAGCAATGCAGGTTGAAAGCAAGAAGAAGTGGGAGGTAGCCATGGAAGAAGAGATGGACTCCTTAATGCATAACCAGACTTGGGACTTAATCCGGTTGCCTGCTGGGAAAACTACATTGAAGAATAAATGGGTTTACAGGCTGCAGGAAGAAGATGGAGGAAAACAGAGGTACAAAGCTAGACTTGTGGTGAAGGGGTTTGCACAGAAGAAAGGTATTGATTTTGATGAAATATTTTCTCCTATTGTTAAAATGACTTCAATCAGAACTATTTTAAGTCTAGTAGCAGCTAAAGATTTGCATCTTGAGCAGTTAGATGTAAAGACAGCCTTTCTCCATGGGGATTTGGAGGAAGATATATATATGCAACAGCCACAAGGATATGAGGTGAAAGGGAAGGAGAAACTAGTGTGTAGGTTGAAGAAGAGCTTGTATGGCTTAAAACAGGCTCCAAGGCAATGGTATCTAAAATTTGACAAGTTTATGTCTGAACAAGGTTATACTAGATGTCACTCTGATCATTGTGTTTATCTGAAGAAGCAAAATGATGGCAACTATATTATATTGTTATTGTATGTAGATGACATGCTTGTTGCAGGGTATAACATGCAAGAAATAAATGTGCTCAAAAGAAAATTGGCAAATTCATTTACAATGAAGGATTTGGGCGCTGCAAAACAAATCCTCGGTATGAGAATCACTAGAGACAGGAAAAATCACAAATTAACATTGTCTCAGAATGAGTGCATACAAAAGGTGTTGAAAATATTTAATATGCACAATGCAAAACCAATTAAAAAACCTTTTGCTAGCCATTTCAAACTTAGTAAGGAAATGTGCCCAAAGACCCAAGAAGACATGGATTATATGTCTCAAGTTCCATATGCATCAACAGTTGGAAGGTTAATGTATGCAATGGTATGCACAAGGCTTGATATTGCACATGTAGTGGGAGTTGTAAGCAGGTACATGAACAATCCAGGAAAGGAACATTGGATGGCAGTGAAATGGATTCTCATATATTTGAAAGGTACCACAAATCAAGCATTATGCTTTGGTGGTTAAAACATTTCTCTACAGGGATATGTTGATGCAGATATGGTAGGTGACAGAGATAACAGGAGGAGCACTACAGGATATGTATTTACTGTTGGTGGAACAGTTGTCAGTTGGGTTTCAGAAATCCAAAGTGTTGTTGCACTTTCAACAGTAGAAGCAGAGTATGTTGCTGCTACAGAAGCTAGTAAAGAAATGATTTGGTTACAAAGGTTTATGGGTGAATTGGGTAAGGAGCATGATATGGGCACGTTATACAGTGATATCTAAAGTTCCATTCATCTTGCAAAGAACTCAGCATTTGATTCCAGGACTAAACACATACAGCTCAAGTACCATTTCATACGATCAGTGTTGGAAGATGGAGAGTTGAAGCTGGAAAAGATACACACTAGCCATAATCCTCAGACATGCTAACAAAAGTTGTAACCAGGGAGAAACTAAGAACATGCTTAGTTTCAATGGGTTTTCAAGGATGACAATGAAGATGAGAAACAGCCAGGTCCAAAGAGGAGTCATTTTCCAGCAAATGAAGTAGCGGTGGAGTTGCTACAATCATTCTCCAAGTGGGAGATTGTTGTGTGTGGAGCATGATTGTTCAGAGGTCTTTGTTTCAGCCGGATGTATACCCCAGGAAGTTTGTACACCCCTCCACGCGGGGGGGTGCGAGGGGGACATGTCCCCCCTGCAGGGGTCCAGGGGCGCTGATCCCCCCCAACTGGGGGGTCCGGGGGCCAGCGGTCCCCCGGCAGGGGTTCGAGGGTGGCGCCCCCGAAGCCAAAAATAGATGTAAAATTTCCTTGTAAAAGTATAGTAATTTCTAGTCAATCTGGGTCGTTCATTAGGCGGATGATCTGATGGTAGAACTTATGTTTAGTTTAGGGTTTTTTTCCCTATAAGGCAACCCCTCTCTTTGTATGAGGGCATTGTATTTGAGGCTGTGATATAGATGTGTATTCTCTGAGCGAGAAACAGAGAGGTGAGACTGTGAGAGAAAACAGAGGATATTACAGTGGATCTGTTGTAGGTTGTGTCTCTTCATTTTGTTGGATAATAGAAAAGAAGGACTGGTTGTTCGGGGTGGACGTAGCCCAAACTGGGTGAACCACGTATATCTGTGTCTCTCTTGTTTTATGCATTTTCTGTGTTTATATTTCTGCAATATTTTATGTGTTCCATTGCTCCGTAATATATAATTTTCTAATAATATTCTAGCGATAAGACATTGATCACATCCGTGCGCACAAAAGGTACTCTTTCTGTTAATAATAGTTCTGATTCGTTTGCAAGTACTAGTTATTTGAATGAGCCTGTAAGTCGTGAATGAAAGAGAATTGAATTATTCCACATTAGGGTTCTTATAAAACACACCAAGGTGGAAACTCTGTTTTATTCAAGTTCCCAAGAAAATTTAATCTCAGAGTCCTTAGTGAAAAAGTTAGGCCTCGAAACTAAGCCTCATTCGAGTCCATACCCGCTTGGCTGGGTAAATGATAAAAGAAAATTATAGGTAACCAAGCAGTGTAGGGCCAGATTTGTTATTGCTTCCAAATTAGTTGATGAGGTAGAGTTAGATGTTGTAACATTAGACATCTGTGGAATCATCTTGGGAAGTTCGTATTTATATGACAGAAAAGGGGTTTTCTTTCGGCATGAGAATAAATACCACCTCACGAAGGATGGGATATAATATATAGTTAGAGCTCATCATACAAAGGTTAGTTCTAGCCTTGTAAGTGTAGGACAGATTAAATGACTAGTTAATTTCAACAAAGGGTGCATGCACATGATAGTGAGGGCGAAAGAGGCAGAGATGGTTGACGCTTTCAAGGGTTGTAATCTTGATCATAAGAAATAATTGTTTGAAATTATTTTTGACTATGATGGATTGTTTCGGGAACTGAGAGGATTGCCCCCAAAATGGGAAATCCAACATGATTCCATTTATAACAAGATTCTCCTTTACTGAATGTTGGCATGTACAAGATGGCTTCTATCGAGACGGAGAAGATCAAGAAACGGGTGCAAGAACTATTAAATCAAGGGGTCATCAAACCAAGTTCTTCTCTATGCAACTCACTGGTCGTGTTGGTGCCAAAGAAAGATAGCACATGGAGAATGTGCGTAGACTACATGGCACTAAACAAGATTGTGGTGAAGAATCAATACCCTCTCCTTCACATTGATGAATTACTAGATCAGTTGAAAAATGTTGTTTATTTTACAAAAATGGATTTGCGTAGTGGATATCACTAGGTTTGAATTGCAGAGTAAGACGTTTGGAAGACTGCATTCAAAACCAAACAGTGGTTGTTCGAATGGATGGTGATGCCATTCGAACTACAAAATGCTCCAACCACGTTTATGAGGGTAATGAGTGATCTGTTTAGGCCTTTTCTTGATAAGTTTTTGCTTGTATATCTGGACAATATTCTTGTGTATAGTAGGACATGGGATGAACATGTATGTCATGTGAAGACAGTGCTTGATGTTCTGAAAAGAGAAAAATTGTATGCAAAATTTTCAAAGTGTGAGTTGGGAAGACCTCTCTAGTTTATTTAGGCCACCTAGTCAGTAACGGGTAATTGAGGATAGATCCCTCTAAAGCAGATGTGATATGAAATGGCCTGAGCCCAAAAATGTTACAAAATTCTGAAGTTTTTTGGGTACGGTGCAGTATTGGAGAAGGTTCATTGCGAACTTCTCTGTTATCGCTTCCCCCTTACACGCATTAACCAGTGTGAAGCAGACCTTTCATGGGGGAGGAAAGCAAAAGAAATCTTTCGACACATTGAAAGAGAAGATCAGCACAACACCAGTGCTAGCCTTACCAGACCTTCAGCATCCTTTTGAGATTGAAACAGATTCCATCGGATATGCCATAGGCATTGTATTGATGCAGCAAAGAAAACATGTATGTTACCATTAGGAGACTTTCTCCCAGGCTATTGTGAATTATCCCACGTACAACAAGGAGTTGTATGCCTTGGTCCAGAGTGTAAAAAAAGTGGAAACGCTATTTGATCAACAAGGAGACCATCATCCATACAGATCATCAGCCCTTGTAGTACCTCCAGTCACAGACCAAGCTTTAGCAAGCCCGTCATTTCAGATGGATGGGATTCCTCCAACAGTTTCATCTCGTAATAAAATACAAGAAGGCCACCAGCAACAAAATAGCATATAATCTTTCTCACCCTCCTATTTATGCATCTATAGTTTTGTAGAATGTTTCTTTATTGTTAGAAAGTTATGTTGAACAATATGCTAACGATGATGATTTTAAAGAGATTTATGCAAAACTGGCTCATGGATCGCATGTGAACAATTATTATTTATAGGGAAAACTATTGTCCCACCTTGGAAAGCTATGCATACACATTGATTAAAGGGTACGTGTAATCCGAGAGGCTCATACCTCTCTGGTGTCTAGTCATTTTAGGATTGAAAAAATTTTATGTCATTTACGGAGGTTTTGTCTTTGGCCTCATATGAAAAACATTGTGACTCGCTTTGTAAAGGATTGTGTGTTGTGTTCTGCTACAAAGCCCTCTAATAGAAAAATTGGGCTCTACACACCACACCCTATTCTGAGTTGACCATGGGAAAGTGTGTCCATGGACTTTGTAGGAGGTTTGCCTATGTCTTGGAAAAGTCACGACTATTTTTACGCCATTGTGGATCATTTTAGTAAAATGTTTATTTTAATGCCTTGTAAAAAGTAGGTCACTGTTGATCAGACTGCTTATCTTTTCTTTCAGAATGTTTGGGTTCATTCTGGGTTGCCCACATGTATTGTGTCAAATCGAGACTCTCGCTTTCTTGGAGAGTTTTGGACCAGCTTGTGGAGAATGATGGACACTAAGTGATCCAGATTTAAACAGGAATGCAACAAATTACAGATATAACCACAAATACAAACATGCAGTAGAAATAACACTTCATTTCATTAATATCAAATACTGAAATATGCTTACAAATAGAAGGGAAACAAGACTACCTCGGGCGATGATAGCTTATCTCTAAGAAGAGATGTGGCGGCTACATGGCTCTGAGCTTTGTTAAAATAAGGCGCAAAGGCCTATTTATTATTGAGAAACAATGGAAAACCCTAAACATCCAAAAACATAACCCTAGGAGATGAAGCGCCAAACTATGGGCCCATGTTTGGGTAAATTGGTACATCAACTTCCCGGGGTCGTAACTTTGGCATACGATCTTCGTTTGATGCCCACAATACCTCGTTAGAAAGATCTATCCAAGGAATACAACTTTTGAATGACCAACATCAATCAATTACCCATCTTGATCTCGGATTGTCGTTTATGGCTCAAAACGGCTTCGGAAGTTCAGGACCTGAAAAAACTGCCAAAAATAGTAAATTATGCTACAAAAAAGGAAACTAAAAAACTGGAAGAAACAATGGTGGGGGTCCAATTGGACTAGGTTGGTGGCCACCAATATCCACCTGGATCATTCCTCTCCCCTTAGGAAGCAATATTCCCCATTGCTTTGAGTTCCTCCATGAGATGAGGAAACTTTTGCTGGACTTGGTCCCTAATAAGCCACTTGCCCTGGTGAAGGAATTGGTCTGCTTTGACAAATTGATATAGTTAGATACTTTGTTGTCAGTTGTTCTTGATATGCATGTCCATGATCCGATCAGATGTGGCTTGTTCCATGTAATCTGGATTTAACTCTGTAGGTGTGAGTTGTTCTGCAATGTTTGATGTGTCTAGCAATGGTGGGAAGTATGGTCGAAGGCTCCACATTCAACACTGGGTGCATGCCAATGAATGGGGGAATGTTGAGCTTAAATTTATTATCTCCCAGAAGCTTGATAATTGTGTAAGGACCATATCAAAGTGGTATGAGTTTCCGATAAGCTCCAATAAGGCGTTCCTTCTACAAATGCAACCACACTTTCTCGCCCACCTGAAACTTGTGTGGCACCTGATGTTGATCATGTCACTTCTTGTACTTGGAATTTGATTTCCCCATAATTTCATGGACCTGGTGGTAGATATGTTAGATGTGCTCAATGAAGTTTTTTCCTTATCGGATTTGGATTGGACATGAGTCGAATCTACCTGAGTAGCTGCAAATGGTATGGCCACATCAATGGGACATAATCGTTGGAATCCCAAGCCCACCTGAAAAGGGTTGTGGCCATTTGAGCTGTGGAGAGACCGGTTATAGCTGTGTTGGACGTAGGGGAGGCTCTCATCTCATGTGTGTGGATGCTTTGAGTTTTACAAGTGTAGAATGTGTACGATCATCCTATTGACGGTCTTTATCTGACCATTAGTTTGGGGATGGAAAGTTGTGGACTTAGTCAGCTTGGTGTCCAGCATTGACTAGAGACTGTGTAGGTTTTAACCCCGTATAGAAATTACCTTCATACAAATTCTAAAACACATAAAATAAACAATGCGAGAGGATAACACATAAAACACATCTACACAGAGATTTCCCCTGGATCCCAAAAGCGGGACTACCAGCTTGATTATTCATTATGTTCCTTTCAATGTTACAACACATATTTATACATGCCGAAGCATCCAATACCATGGTCTGAAAACCATCGCGTACAACTATGTGCAAAAAACATGCACAAAACCATAGGTAGGCCTGCCCAACCTAACATAGGGTCCAAAAACAAAATTTTCCAGAGCGCTGCCCCAAACCCCATAGAGTAGGGTTACTTGCACCCCTCAAACCCCCTGTGACCCTCCCCCATGCAATTAGCGCAACGATGGGGAGGCTCCGCCCCCCTTCTAACCCCCAGGTTAACTACGTGGGCTAGTCGTGGAAAGAATATAACACAACCCAACATTCTCCCACTTGTTGATTTCTTTCCACAGGGGACCACAAGAGATCTTAGTAATTTATCCAGCCCTGCAACACCCATTGTTTCTCTACACCAAGAGAACTTCTCAAAGCTCACAGATTTTGTCAATGCATCTAAAGTATTCTTCAAAGTGTCCACCTTTACCAACAACACCTTTTTGTCTTCTATCATATCCCTCACAAAGTGATACTGAACATCAATGTGCTTTGTCTTTGAATGATATGCAGGGTTCTTTTCCAGGAAAATTACACTTTGGCTGTCACAGTCTATCCTTATAGCTCCCTGTACTAACCCCATACTTGAACACAATCTATGCAACCAAACTGTGTCCTTGCTTGCATGAGTGGCTACCATGTATTCTGCCTCTATAGTTAATAGTGCCACTACATATTGTTTTTTACTCATCCAACTGACTCCACCTCCAAATAGGTTAAACACATACCCACTTGTAGATATTTTCTGATCTAGATCTCCAACCCAGTCTGCTTCAACAAAGCCATGAATATCCAACACTCTGTCCAATCCTGGTCTTCCTTGGTAGCACAAACCATAATCACTAGTGCCATGCAAATACCTGAAAACCCACTTCATTGTTGTCCAGTGCTCCTTCCCTGGTTTTGACATAAACATGCTCAATACTCCCACTGCATGTGCAATATCTGGTCTAGTACAGACCATCGCATACATCAGGCTACTGACTACACTAGCATATGGAACACGAGACATGTCTGCTTCCTCTTCTTGTGTCTTGGGACACTGTTCAGCAGATAACTTTACACCTACAGGAATAGGAACCTTCATCGATTTACTATCCTGCATATTAAACCTCTGCAATATTGTCTCAATATACTTTCCCTAGTTTAACCAAGCTTCCTCTTTTTCTGATCTCATTTAATTTCCATGCCCAAAATATAGTTTTCAGCACCAAGATCCTTCATGTCAAATTTGGAGGAAAAATGGGTCTTCAAATCCTTGATAATTTCTTTATCATTTCCAACCCGCAACATATCATCCACATACAAGACCAGATAAATAACACGGTCGCTAATTAATTTAAAATAACACAATTATCTGCTTTGCTTTTGGTGAAGCCAAGTCCCCGTATAAATGTATCAAATTTCTTATACCACATCCTTGGTGACTGTTTTAACCCATACAGAGACTTCTTTAACTTTCATACCAGTTCTTTCTTACCCTTCACTGCAAAGCCTTCAGGTTGCTTCATGTAGATCTCCTCTTCCAGATCCTCGTGAAGAAATGGTGTCTTCACATACATCTGTTCTATCTCAAAATCAAAAGAAGCAGCAACAGATAAAAGTAATCTAATAGAAGTTACCTTGGTAACAGGAGAAAAAATATCACCAAAATCAATTCCCGGCACCTGGGAATAACCTTTTGCTACGAACCGAGCTTTGTATTTCTCCACCTTTCCTTGTGTATTTATCTTCTTCTTGAACGCCCATTTGCTGCCAATGGGTTTCCTTCTAGCCGGAAACTGCACCAAATCCCAACCCTCATTTTTGTGCAAAGATGCCATTTTATCAACCATGGCCTCTTTCCAGAGTTTTCCATCCTCTGAATCTACTGCTTCCTTCACATTTCTGGGATCATCATTAGTAATAGATAAAGCAAAATTTGAACAGAAATTAGATGGACTATACCTTTCTGGCTGCCTTCTTTCTCGAATTGATCTTCTCACACCCGGAGTTTATGGCTCTTCATCTTCTCATTCCTCCTCCATTGTAGAGTTTGATTCTTCCTCCTTTAGCTCAAACTCTATCTTCTTAGGTTCCTTTGGTTGGACTTCATGTTTAGTAACATCTTTCACCTCTCTGAACACCACATCTTAGTTGTACACAACCTTCCTTGTTACTGGGTTCCAAAGCTTATAACCCTTTAAACCATCCTTATACCCAATAAAGATGCACTTTTCAGATTTACTATCCAACTTGGTTCTTTTCTCCTTTGGAACATGTACATATGCATCACTTCCAAATACCCTTAGATGTGAAAGAGAGGGTTTCTTACCAGTCCATACCTCTTGTGGAGTCTTGTCTTCTAACATTGATGAAGGTGATCTATTGACCAAGTAGCATGTTGTCTTCACCGCCTCTGCCCAGAATTCCTATCCTAACCCAGCACCACTAAGCATGCTTCTTGCCCTTTCCATCATCGTCTTGTTCATTCTTTCTGCAACTCCATTTTGCTAAGGTTTATATGGAGTAGTCTTCTGCCGTGCTATACCACACTTCTTACAGAATTCTTCAAATTCCTTACTGCAAAACTCTCCACCGTTATCTATCCTCGGCACCTTTATCTTCTTCTCTGTCTGGTTTTCCACCAGAGCTTTAAATTCTTTAAACCTGTCAAAGACTTCAGATTTCTTCTTAAGGAAATATATCCATGTATTCCTTGAGAAGTCATCTATAAATGATACATAGTACACAAACTTACCTAGTGATGGAACCTTCACAAGTCCAAACAAATCACTGTGCACAAGCTCAAATATCTATTTCACCCTCTTACCACCAAAGGGGAAACTCACCCGATTCTGCTTCCCATATACACAATTTTCACAGAAATCAAAATCTAGAGAGCTATTACTCATACCTTCTACCATACCTTTACCATGAAGTATTCAAAGGCCCTTCTCTCCAATATGTCCAAGCCTTTGATGCCAAACCATGGTCTTCTCTCCAGAGACCACTATATTTTCTGCTCCACTTTCAGGAACCACGGAACTGTTGCATCCATCAACAACAGTGCTACCTTGCAGCTTGTACAGAGTTCCAATTTGAACTCCTCGCATCAATACCAGTGCCCCCAAAACCATCTTGTGGGTATCCTTCTTGAACACTGTTTTTACACCTGCATCATCCAGCTTGCTTACAGAAATCAGATTTCTGGCTAATGCAGGAATATTCAGAACACCCGGAAGTGTTCTAACCCTTCCACCTTGCAAATTCAACTTTACTTTTCCGCAACCAGATTCTAGCCTTCCTATCATCCCCTAAGAAGACATCACCGCCATCGTATTTCTCATACTCATAGAACCACTCTCTATGGGTAGTGAAGTGAAAGGATGCACCTGAGTCAATCAACTATGCCTCATGATCTACATGTGTACTTGAAGAATCCAAGTACACATCCCCACCTTCATCTGAGGTGGTTTTCGCCTCTGCAAAAGGAGCATCATCAGATCCCTTTCCTTTGTCAGCAGCTTTAGATTTACAGTCCCTTTTGTAGTTCCCTTCATTTCCGCATTTCCAGCACACAACCTTTACAGGTTTTCCTGGAGATTTAGATCTCCCTCTAGATTTAGATTTCCCACTAAATGACTTATTTTTGTTTCTGTTCTGGGACCGTCCTTGTACAAACAAGGCATCACCATTCTGGCTCTCCATATTTTTCTATCTCATCTCCTCCTTTACCAAGGATGAGACTATTTCATCAAACTACAAGGTAGTTGCATTGCTACCTATTGCAATAACCAGACTATCCCACGAATCTGGTAGAGAACACAACAAACTAATGAACTCATCTTCATCTAAAATTGTGATATCAACAGACGATAACTGACTTACCACAGTATTAACCGCATTCAGATGCTATGTCACCGAGTCTCCATCTTTCATCCTCAGGTTATACAGCTTTTTCCGTAGGAACAGTTTATTCACCAGATACTTATATTGGTACAAAGTCCCTAACTTTTCCCACAAAGCCTTCGCCATATCTTCCCTTGATACATTCAGCAATACTAAATCTGATACACACAATTGTATTGTGTTCTTTCCCTTTCGATCCAACTTCTTCCATTCTTCATCAGACACTCCCGTTGGTTTAGTGCCCGGATCTACCATGATCCACTGATCTTTATCCACCAATAGATCCTTCATCTTGAGTTTCCACAAAGCAAAACTCTGACCATTAAATTTCTCAATCTCTATCTTTCCACTGCTCACCATCTTCTTTCACTACCAGAATCGATCCCGCAGATCTCCCACTGAACAGGTTCTACCACAGGCTCGAGTGAAACCCCTCATCAACAAAGGCGTCCCCTTGAAGCCAAAACAGCTCTGATACCAAATGTAGGTTTTAACCCCGTACAGAAATTACCTGCATATGAATTCTAAAAAACAAAAAATAAACAATGCAAGATCATAACACATATACACAGAGATTTTCCCCTGGATCCCAAAACCGGGACTACCAGCTTGATTTTTCATTATGTTCCTTTCAACGTTACCATAAATATTTATACATGCCGAAGCATCCAATACCATGGACCGAAAACCATCGCATCCAAAACCATGTGCGCAAAACATGCACAAAACCATAGGTAGGTCCGCCCAACCTAACATAGGGTCCAAAAACAAAATTTATTGGGGCGCTGCCCCGGACCCCATAGAATGGGGTTACCTTCACCCCTCAAACCCCATATGACTCCCCCCGCAATGCAATTGACGCAACGAAGGGGGGGCTCCGCCCCCCTTCCAGCCCCCTGGTTAACTACGTGGGCTAGCTGTGGAAATAATCTAACACAACCCAATAGACTAGACCAAAATGTACTGAGGAACCTATTGTCCCATTCTGAGATGATAGACTAAGGGATCCCAAAGTGTACCCACACTCATTCAAAGAATAGTTTAGCAGTGGCTTCTACTGTGATATTCTTCTTGTAGGCCACCATAATGGCCATCTTTGAGAATCCATCGACGACCACAAAAACACAGTCGTTTCCATGCCTAGTAGAAGGAATGCCTGACATGTAATCCATGGAGATGGATTCCCAAGGTCAACTAGGGGTAGGCAATAGAGTATAAAGGCCTTTCTTCTTGATGGTCAGTTTGGCAATGGCACAGGTAGTGGAGGATATGATGTACTTCCCGACATCCTGTCAAAGATTCGGCCAATAGAAATACTTATGTAGTATTTCCACCATTTTCTCGACCCCAAAATGCATAGCGGCCCAACTGTAGTACACTTCCTAAATAATCTTGGCACACTCTCTTAAAGGAACACAAAGGTATCCCAGGTGGCATAACAGGGAAACCTGGAATTGAAAATCTAGAATTGTTGACCCTCCAATAGCGTCTGGTATGTGTGGCCAAATTTTGGGTCAATTTTGTAGAGAAGTGGCCAATCAAAAGATTTGTGCCCACAAGAGTTGAGCACAGTGGTTAACACCATGAACGGTGGTCGGCTCAGGAATTCTACAGCATTATTGGTGCTACCCTTATTATACTTGATATTCAAATGGAACTTTTGCAGGTATGTGGACCACTTTTGATGGCAATCATTCTGCAACTTCCCTTTCATCTGTATGAACTACAGGGGTCGATGGTCTGTGTGGATGATCGTTTCCTTCCCCAAAATGTGATGCTTCTATTGTCAGCAGGCCTACCCAATGGAATACATCTCTTTTTCATAAGTGGGATACTTCCGGACTATGCCTAAAAGTGTCTCACTGTGATATGCCACTGGATGTCCCTGTTGAGTAAGGACTGCCCCAATAGCATAGTCAGAGGCATCTTTCTAGATCTCAAATGGTTGTTGCAAGTCTGGTAATGTGAGCATTGATGCAGAGTAGAGGGAATGTTTCAACTCTACAAAGCCTTATGTTGAGATTTGGACCAAAATAATTTTTCTTTCGCTCCTCCCTTGGTGACTTGTGGGGCTGGCCAAACCCAAATGAATTGGATCTTGGATGGATCCACATGCACCCCCCATTCATCAATAATGTCTCCCAGATACTGAATCTGGGTCATTCCAAAAGTGCCTTTCTCCAAATTGACACACAACTTTTGTTGCTGCAGTATTTGGAGAACCTGTTGGATGTGGTGGAGGTGCTCTTCCAACTCTGGTTGAAGATCAGGATGTCATCCAAGTATACCACTACAAATGACTTGGTGAATGGCCACAAGATGTCATCCATCAGCATCATAAAGCTTGCAGGGGCATTCATCAACCTGAAAGGCGTGACCAACCATTCGAAAAGGCCCTCCTTGGCTTTGAAGGCAGTCTTCCAGACATCAGAGAGTTTGATTAGTACCTGGTGATATCTAGACTTCAAGTCGATCTTGCTGAAATATTCCCCCCTTGATTTCATCCAGAAGGTCATAAATCAGTGGGATCGAGTACCTATTCCAGACAGTGATCTTTTTCATTGCCTGATAATCAATACAGAGTCTCCAAGTCCCATCCTTATTCTGTACCAACATGATCGAGCTCCCACAGGGAGATGAACTTGACCGGATGTGACCTTTCTATATCAGCTCCTAAATCTGCCTCTTTATTTCGTCATTCTCCAAAACAGAGCGACGATAGATTGGTCCATTGAGAAATGGTGCACCTAGGGTTAGATCGAAGGAGTGCTTGCCCTGAAAGTTCATAGGCACCCCTGCGGGGGAGGTGAAGATGTCCATCTGTTGTTGTCGTGCGGAGGGTGTTGGGTTGTGTTATATTCTTTCCACGACTAGCCCACATAGTTAACTGGGGGTTAGAGGGGGGGAGGTGACAGGGGGTTTGAGGGGTACCCGTAACCCCATTTTATGGAGTCCAGGGCAGTGCCCTGGAAAATTTTGGTTTTGGACCCTATGTTAGGTTGGGCGAACCCACCTATGTGTTGTGCATGATTTTAGCACATGGTTTTGGATGCGATAGTTTACGGTCCATGGTATTGGATGCTTCAACATGTATAAATATGTATTGTAACATTGAAAGGAACATAATGAAAAATCAAGCTGGTAGTCCTGGTTTTGGGATCCAAGGGAAAATCTATGTGTATATGTGTTTTATGTGTTATGCTCTCGCATTGTTTATTTTATGTGTTCTAGAATTCGTATGCAGATAATTTCCGTACGGGGTTAAAACCTACATTTGGTATCAGAACAGTTTTGGATTCAAGGAGACGCCTTTGTTGCTGAGGGGTTTTGCCTGGGCCTGTGGTAGACCCTGTTCAGTGGGAGATTTGCGAGATTGATTCTGGTGGTGAAAGAAGATGGAGAGCAGTGGAAAGATAGAAATTGAGAAATTTAATGGTCATAGTTTTGAGTTGTGGAAACTCAAGATGGAGGATCTGTTGGTGGATAAATATCAATGGATCGTGGTAGAATCGGGTACTAAACCAACGGGAGTGTCCGATGAAGAATGGAAGAAGTTGGATCGGAAGGAAAAGAGCACAATACAATTGTGTGTCTCATATTCAGTATTGTTGAATGTATCAGGGGAAGCTACAGTGAAGGCTTTGTGGGACAAGTTAGGGACTTTGTACCAATCTAAGTCTCTAGTGAATAAACTGTTCTTGTGGAAAAAGCTGTATAACCTGAGGATGAAAGATGGAGACTCAGTGATAGAGCATCTGAACGCATTTAATACTGTGGTAAGTCAGTTAGCATCTGTTGATATTAAAATTTCAGATGAAGATAAGTGCATCAGTTTGTTGTGTTATCTATCAGATTCATGGGATAGTCTAGTTATTGCAATAGGTAGCAACGCAACTGCCTTGCATTTTGATGAAATAGTCTCATCCTCGCTGATGGAGGAGATGAGATGGAAAAATATGGAGAGCCAGAATGGTGATGCCTTGTCTATATGAGGACGGTCCTAGAACAGAAACAAAATAATTCATCGAGTGGGAGATCTAAATCTAGAGGGAGATCTAAATCTCTAGGAAAACTTGTAAAGGTGGTGTGCTGGAAATGCGGAAAGGAAGGGCACTTCAAAAGGGATTGTAAATCTAAAGCTCCTAATAAAGGAAAGGGATCTGATGATGCTCCTTCTGTAGAGGCGAAAACCACCTCAGATGAAGGTGGGGATGTGTACTTGGCTTCTTCAAGTACACATGTAGATCATGAGGCATGGTTGATTGACTCAGGTGCATCCTTTCACATCACTCCCCATAGAGAGTGGTTCTGGAGGTATGATAAATACAATGTTGATGATGTCTTCTTGGGGGATGACAAGAAGGCTAGAATCTTTGGTCAGGGAAAATTAAAGTTGAAGTTGCAAGGTGGAAGGGTTAGAACACTTCTGGGTGTTCTACATATTCCTACATTGGCCAAAAATCTTATTTCTGTAAGCAATTTGGATGATGCAGGTGTAAAAACAATGTTTGAGAAGGATACCTGCAAGATGGTTCGAGGAGCACTAGTATTGATGCAAGTTCAGACTGGAATTCTGTACAAGCTGCAAGGTAGCACTATTGTTGATGGGTGCAACAGTTCTGTGGTTCCTGAAAGTGGAGCAGAAAATCTAGAGGTCTCTGGAGAGAATACCATGTTATGGCATCAAAGGCTTGGAAATATTGTAGAGAAGGGCCTTCGAATACTTCATGATAAAGGTATGGTAGAAGGTATGAGTAATAGCTCTCTCGACTTTGATTTCTGTGAAAATTGTGTATATGGGAAGAAGAATTGAGTGAGTTTCCCCTCTGATGGTAAGAGGGAGAAACAGATATTAGAGCTTGTGCACAGTGATGTGTTTGGACCTGTGAAGGTTCCATCACAAGGTAAGCCTGTGTACTATGTATCATTTATAGATGGCTTCTCTAGGAATACATGGATATATTTCCTTAAGAAGAAATCTGAAGTCTTTGACAGGTTTAAAGAATTTAAGGCTCTCGTGGAAAACCAGACAGAGAAGAAGATAAAGGTGTTGAGGACAGATAATAGTGGATAGTTTTGCAGTAAGGAATTTGAAGAATTCTGTAAGAAGTGTGGTATAGCATGGCAGAAGACTACTCCATATACACCTTAGCAAAATGGAGCTGCAGAAAGAATGAACAAGGCGTTGATGGAAAGGGCAAGAAGCATGCTCAGTGGTTTCAGGTTAGGACAGTAATTCCGGGCAGAGGCGGTGAATACTGCATGTTACCTGGTCAACAAGTCACCTTCATCAGCATTGGAGGATAAGACTCTACAAGAGGTATGGACTGGTAAGAAACCCTCTCTTTCACATCTGAGGGTATTTGGATGTGATGCATATGTACATGTTCCAAAGGAGAAACGAACCAAGTTGGATAGTAAATTTGAAAAGTGCATCTTTATTGGGTATAAGGATGGTTTAAAGGGTTATAAGCTTTGGAACCCAGTAACAAGGAAGGTTGTTTACAGCCGAGATGTGGTGTTCAGAGAGGTAAAAGATGTTATTAAACATGAATTCCAACCAAAGGAACCTAAGAATATAGAGTTTGAGCTAAAGGAGGAAGAATCAAACTCTACAGCAGAGGAGGAATCAGAAGATCAAGAGCCACAAACTCCGGCTATGAGAAGATCAGTTCAAGAAAGAAGGTAGCCAGAAAGGTATAGTCCATTTGCATTCTGTTCAAATTTTTCTTTGTCTGTTACTGATGATGATACCAGAACTATGAAGGAAGCAGTGTATTCTGAGGATGGAAAACTCTGGAAAGAGGCCATGGTTGATGAAATGGCATCTTTGCATAAAAATGAGGCTTAGCATCTAGTGGAGTTGTCGGCTGGAAGGAAACCCATTGGCAGCAAATGGGTGTTCAAAAAGAAGACAAATACAGAAGGAAAAGTGGAGAAATACAATGCTCGGTTGGTAGCCAAAGGTTATTCCCAGGTGCCGGGAATTGATTTTTGTGATATTTTTTATCATGTTGCCAAGGTAACTTCTATTAGATTACTTTTATCTGTTGTTGCTGCTTTTGATTTTGCGGTAGAACAGATGGACGTGAAGACAGCATTTCTTCATAGGGATCTGGAAGAGGAGATCTACATGAAGCAACCTAAAGGCTTTGTGGTGAAGGGTAAGAAAGAACTGGTATGCAAGTTAAGGAAGTCTTTATATGGGTTAAAATAGTCACCAAGGATGTGGTATCAGAAATTTGATACATTTATATGGGGACTTGGCTTCACCAGAAGCAAAGTAGATCATTGTGTGTATTTTAAATTAATTGGTGATCGTGTTATTTATTTGGTCTTGTACGTGGATGATATGTTACTGGTTGGAAATGACAAAGAAATTATCTAAGATTTGAAGACCCAATTGTCCTCCAAATTCGACATGAAAGATCTTGGTGCTGCAAACTATATTTTGGGCATGGAAATTAAAAGAGATTGGGCAAAGAGGAAGCTCTGGTTAAACCAGAGGAAGTATGTCGAGACAATATTGCAAAGGTTTGATATGCAGTATAGTAAACTGGCAAAGGTTCCTATTCCTGTAGGTGTGAGGTTATCTACTGAACAGTGTCCCAAGACACAAGAAGAGGAAGAGGACATGTCCCGTGTTCCATATGCAAGTGTAGTCGGTAGCTTGATGTATGCAATGGTCTGTACTAGACCAGACATTGCACATGCAGTGGGAGTGTTGAGCAGGTTTATGTCAAAACCAAGGAAGGAGCATTGGACAGTAGTGAAGCGGGTTTTTAGGTATTTGCATGGCACTAGTGATTATGGTTTGTGCTACCAAGGAAGACCAGGATTGGACAGAGTGTTGGATATTCGTGGCTTTTTTGATGCAGACTGGGTTGGACATCTGGATCAAAGAAGATCTACAAGTGGGTATGTGTTTAACCTATTTGGAGGTGCAGTCCGTTGGATGAGTAAGAAACAATCTGTAGTGGCACTATCAACTACAGAGGCAAAATACATGGTAGCCACTCATGCAAGCAAGGAAGAATTTTGGTTGCAGAGATTGTGTTCAAGTGTGGGGTTAGTATAGGAAGCTATAGGGATAGACTGTGACAGCAAAGTGCAATTTTCTTAGCAAAGAACCCTGCATATCATTCAAAGACAAAGCATATTGATGTTCAGTATCACTTTGTGAGGGATATGATAGAAGACAAAAAGGTGTTGCTAGTAAAGGTGGACACTTTGAAGAATAGTGTAGATGCATTGACAAAATCTGTGAGCACTGAGAAGTTATCTTGGTGTAGAGAAACAATGGGCATTGTAGGGCTGGATAAATGACTAAGCTCTCTTGTGGCCCCCTGTGGAAATAAAACAACAAGTGGGAGAATGTTGGGTTGTGTTATATTCTTTCCACGACTAGCCCATGTAGTTAACAGGCAGTTAGAGGGGGGGAGGTGACAGGGGGTTTGAGGGGTACCTGTAACCCCACTTTATGGGGTCTGAGGCAGCACCCCGGAAAATTTTGGTTTGAACCCTATGTTAGGTTGGGCAGACCCACCTATGTTTTGTGCATGATTTTCGCACATGGTTTTGGACGCAATGTTTTTCGTTCCATGGTATTGGATGCTTTAGCATGTATAAATATGTATTGTAACATTGAAAGGAACATAATGAAAAATCAAGCTAGTAGTCCCGGTTTTTGGATCTAGGGAAAAATATCTGTGTATATGTGTTTTATGTGTTATGCTCTCACATTGTTTATTTTATGTGTTCTAGAATTCGTATGCAGGTAATTTATGTACCGGGTTAAAACCTACAGAGGGGCCCTATCTAGAGGTCATGGCCACTGTGTTCTTATTTCCTTGAGGGTGTATCATCAGGAAAAAAAATTCCCGGTTTTGGAAATGAGCTTACTACATTGTTTTGCACTAACCAAAGAGATGGCAGTAGGCGGTGCTACCTCCAGTTTCCTGTAAATCTTATTTCCCAAAGTAAGAATAACAACGCGAGGCCTTGACTCATACACAGCATGTCACTTCCACAAGTATTGTTCGCCTAATAATAAATCACAAACATCAAGGGGAGAAACGTCACATAATACCTCATCCATGAAGGGTTTGATGTTGTATGGAAGGCGACACTCCTGCCTCACGCAAAGATTCCTTCCTTGGTGAAGCCACGTGATGGTGTACAGTTGTGGGTGTGTTATGGTCGGTAAGCCCAGCCACTTCACGACCTCTGCTGAAATGAGGTTCTTTTGGCTCCCACTGTTGACAATGAAGTATAGCGAGTAACCCTTTACCCACATCTGGGAGTGGAAGAGGTGCTCTTCCTTCTCTCGATCTTTGGGTTCCTCCTTCTGGATCTTCATGGTGGAAATTGTGGCATTAGGCTCTGCATCGATAATCTACTTCCATTTTTCATTCCTGTTGTCAGGCTCTGACTCAGAATCGAAACATGAATCTGATTATGAATCCTTCATCTCGGCCACCAATGACTGCTTAGCTTGACAATCACTTGTGTTGTGAGTGGAGCTCTTATGGAACTCACACCACTTTCTTGTGTCCTTCTTTGGCTTCGTGGTGTTGTTCTTTGTTTGTCGCTTTGGTGGGTTGTCCTAGGTGCCCCACCTTGGCTTTGTCCTTTGTTCTATGGTTTGGGGGCACCTTTCCCTTGCTTCGGATTCGTAGATCCAAAGTCCTGCTTCTTCTTTTTAAACTTCTTCTTGATCTTTACGGCGTACCAGTACATCATGCCAAGCGAGGAGATGTCCAGGAACTCCATCTTGTCTTAGATGTACCTGTGGTGGAAGTCACGATACTTGAGTACCAAATGTTTCTCATAATCCTTGATACCCAACTTCGTGCAAAGAGTATGAAAAACATTGGTAAACTCCAGCACATCTTGGTCCATTCCCTTCTGCAGCATTGTCTACTTTATGTATTTATCTTCATAGCTCCTGACAAGGTAGTACTACTCCTTGATGGAATCCCGGAATGAATTCCAAGTGGGTGCGGCTGAAAATAGTGAGGTCATACATTCATCCTTCTGCTCACGGTAGGTTTCCTACCAGTCCTTGACATGGGGGGTGGCTTTGAGAAGATAAAAAGTAATATTTTCTCAACTAGAAAAAACATGAACAAAAACATATCCTTCTAGAATATTTAACCATTTATCTACGGTGTTTGCATCTATTTGGCCCTCAAATATTGGAATTTCAAAATTTACTTGTATATGGATATGGATGCTCCGCCGGTGGGCAACCATTGAAGGATCTAGGCAAAGTTATCCATCATCGCATTCCTTTGTTTCTCAAGGGCCTCCTTGAGAAATATTTTGATAGGATCTCATGCCCCCTCATCTTTCTTTTCTTCCCCCATGAGCTGTCGTCGGGGTTTGTGAGGTTGAACTTGTAAAGGTTCAACCAAATTGAGCCCTAACTCCTTATATCCTGACCTCATTGGGGACATGCAAAGAAAAATAGACAAAGAGCATACCACTTTGAATAGGAACGCAAAAAATTACATATATAACCATAAATACAAAGATGCAGTAGAAATAACGCTTCATTTCATTAATATCAAATACTGAAATATGCTTACAAACAGAATGGAAATAAGACTAGCTCGCACGATGTTAGCTTATATCTAAGAAGAGATGTGGTGGCTACATGCCTCTGAACTGTGTTACAATGAGGTTCAAAGGCCTATTTATTATTGAGAAACAATGGAAAACCCTAAACATCCAAAAACCTAACCCTAGGAGATGAAGTGCCAAATTATGGGCCCCATTTGGGTAAATTAGTACATCAACTTCCTGAGGTCATAACTTTGGCGTACGATCTTCATTTGACGCCCAAAATACCTCATTAGAAAGATATATCCGAGGACTACAACTTTTGAATGACCAACATTAATCCACAAACCCATGCTGCTCCTGTTTTTCGCAAAAAACGACGTTTATGGCCTCAAAATGGCTCTGAAAGTTCAGGACCCGAAAAACTACCAAATTTAAATTGTGCTACAAATAAGGAAACTGAAAAACTGGAGAAAAAAATGGTGGGGTTCCAAGTGGAATAGGTGGGTGGCCACCAACATCCACCTGGATCACTAATCTAAAAATAATTATGACATTTCATCCATAGACCGATGGGCAGACAGAGGTCATCAACCACACCGTGGTACACTTGTTATGAGGCTATTGTGGAAAACATCCCAAATTGTGGGATGAGTAGCTTCCTTATGTGCAACATGCATACAATCGAGCAACACATTCATCCACACAGAGCTCACCATTCGAGACATGTTTTGGTTATCTACCAAGGGATCCCTTAGACATGGTATTTGGGAAATATGTGGATGGCAATGGATGAGATGATAGGAACAAAGAACATAATTTTATTCAGTGGATACAGGTGATTCATCAAGTAGTACAGGAGTAGTTGAAAAATGTCAAGCTCGGTATAAAGCTCAGCATGATAAGTACCGAGTTGACCATCAGTTTCAAGTTGAGGACAAGGTATGGCTCCACATCAGCAAGGATAGAATGAAGGGAGAAGGGAAGAAATTCAGACCCATTCGACATGGTTCCTTCACCATATTGGAAAATATTAGAGACAATGCTTTTCGTCTTGACTTGCCTACTTATATGTAAATGTACTCAGTGGTAAATTTTGAAAACCTGAAGTTTTATGAGCCTCCATTGATTATGGATACCGAAGAGGTTGCACAGATTCCTACAGTGGACGATTTTTCACCAAAGTACCTAGACAAGTTACCCAAAGATATCATTCTCGACAGGAAAATCAAAAATTTATGATGGGGAGATGTGGAGTAAATTTGTGTTGGATTCAAAGGAATGCATCCGAGTAAAGCTCGATAAATGGAGAAAGAGAAAGTGAGGCAACAATTTCCTCACTTGTCAATTGACTGAAAAGGCTTTTGGCTATCCAAAAGCTCTTAGTGGGGAGGATTGATCCAGGTGGATCTTCAAAAAGTACCAATGGCATGGTAAAAGGCTTAAAAATCAAAGTGTTAGATTTTGGATAAACTTAGCATTGGATCAAATTCCTCGTCATCCTTATTCCAACGGTGTGAACGGCACTCAAATCTGAGTTCATATGAAGAAGTTAGAGCAATTCAAAGATCAAGCTTGACTTGTCCAAGTGGCAGGAGGAGATGACGTGGAAAAAGTCTCAGTGAATGGGGAAGTTCCAAGTGGCAGGCTGCCATTGGTCCCACATATCGCATATCGTAGTAAGAGGAAGAAGCTTCAAGGAAAATTGGCCCTAGGCAAGAAAAGTTGCGATGCGATAATCGCATATTGCAATTGCAAAAGGCAAGTGTTAAAGAATCGGCCCCCGACAAAAACAAGGTTACGATGCGATCAAATCACAATGGGAGCAGTCATATGGAGTACCACCGTGGGCTCTACGGATTTTGATTTGCGATGGGGGCTTACGGACCCGATACTCTATGCATTACGTTTAATAATCTCGTCAAGTCCGCAGAGCACCTGATGTATTGTTTTTGGGTTCATCCGCCGATTGTGATTTGTGATAGAGTTCCTAGATGTGATATACTATATGTCATGTTTAATATCCCTAGTGGGTCCACCATATCGCAGAGTGCCTCTTGGTTGGTCTTGGTTATGACTGTCAATTGTGGGGATCGTCGATAGTCATGTCGTCGAGTTAAAGGCACAGTTTAAAGGATTTTCACCATATTTGTAAGGTTGTTTCCATGTCTTATTTAGGCCTGAGAACCTCTGTTGGGAATCAAGCCCGCTTGCTTAACTTGGTCTATGGTTGGAAACTACCCGGGTATTGAGGGATTTGTTGCCATGCTTATATAAAAGGCCATTTGTGTCAAAAGAAGGAGAGGGGATCAGTGGAATAGTTTAGAAGCATTGCACAAAGTAGACCCTGACCTGGCAGTAGGTTGGGACATCGCATTCAGTAGCAGGGAAGTTCTGAGAAGTTGTTGAAGGCCCGATTATCCAAATTGGGTGCTTGGATAGGCGTTTTTTCATGATTTTTCACCAGGATTTCAGTGGTACTATCTGTTTCTGAAGCTAGGCTTTCCATTCTTCGTCCATCTTCCAGCTTGGAGGTATAATGATTTGAAAGAATGTTGCTTGTACTTTTGTCTCTTTTTATGCCACTTAATGAATGAATACCTCCCCACTTTTGATCAGGGCCCAGAGATGTAGTCCAAATTGGATGAACTCCGTAATGAAATCTTTGTGTCATTGTTTCTTGCTTATCGCGTTATTTCTACATTTTTTATGTGCTTTTAAGTTCCATGGTTAATAAGATCTGTTTCATGTAATTCTGATGCATCTATAAGTAAAATATCTTGGATCATAGAGGAAGACCGAATTGACTTCTTTGTGTGATGAATTACTTCCACAAGGTCACAGAGACTAGCAAAAGTAATCACAATATATATATATATATATATATATATATATATATAAATATATATATATATAATATAAATAATAATAATAATAAAATAATAATAATAATAATAATAATTAATTAATTAAAAAATAAATAAATAAATAAATCGATGGTTTTCCATTCTACAACGACCAATGGTAATATTTCTACTGAAGAATTAATAAATAAAACCCTCATATGTTGAATTGGTATTCCCTTCGAGGTTTTTCCAAGGACATTTGTCTGAAAATATTGGTGTCCATTCTTTGTGTGTGTGCAAAATTTTCTCAGATCCTATGGTTATTTTTTTTAGTGAAGTTGTAGTTGTGTTTTATTTAGTATTTGCAACAAGTATTTTTTAGCTCACAAATAATCTGAAAACATAGTAGAATAATAACCAATGATTGCAACAGTATTAAAATTTCACAGGGTATCAGAGTGGATCTAAGGGTAGAAGGAGGATTTGTGCAGGGCACAATAAGAGAAGGTGAGGGTTTTTAGCCAGATCAAATTCTTCAGTTTATTTCTCAAGTTTATTTGAGTTTGTAGTTTTCCAAAGATGGTTGCAACAAGATTGAGAGATTAGGACAATTTGAATGGAGCCTCCAACTTCGGTGTTTGGAAGGCCAGAATGTCATTCTTATTGGATGAGTATCCTCTGAAGGAGTTTGCAGAGAATGTTAGAAACCTATAAAAACTAGAATTCCAAAGAAAAGAGGATGATTCTTGATGGAGTAAAGGATCATATTGTTCCACATATTGCAAAGAAGGTAACAGTGAAGGAAATGCGGGATGCTATCATAAAATTGTACCAGGATCCTAAAGAAAATAAGAAGTTGATTCTCAAAGAGAGGTTGAGGACCATGAAGCAGAACAAGGGGGAAGACGTGACTTCATATCTCACCAGAGTTTGATTTTCCAGAGATGATCTGGTTCTTATGGGTGATAAGTCTAGTGATGATGAGGTAGTGTGAATAACACACAATGGATTTACCAAGGAGTGGAGTGCTTTCGTCCAAGTGATCAATGGGTGAGATAAACTTCCATATTGGGAACACCTTTGGAGCGAATTCACTCAGAAATATCTCAGGATTAGCTTGTTTAGTGGGAGAAACGACAGCGACAAGACACAAAAGGTTGAGAGGGACTAGGAAAATGTTTCCCTAGTAGAAAAAGGGAAAGTGAAGAAGGGGTAAAACAAGGGACTAAGCTCAAAAGGAGAGAAGAATAAGAATTACCTATCAAAGTTAAAGTGCTATGGTTATCATGAGTTTTTCCATTATGTCAGTGATTACCTATTGAGGAAAAGGAATGGCAAGAATCAAGTTGCAACTTCAACAGATGCAGATGAGCTCTCTAGTAGAATGGATCAAGAGTTTTCTTTGATCACTTGCCTGACTAGCTCGACTTCACAATGTGTTTGGTACATAAATAGTGGAGTGTAATTTCATATGGAAAGAGTTAGATAGTACTTCTCTAGTTATAAGGAGGAGGAAATTAGTTCCTATATTCAAATTTCTAACAAGTCCAAGTGCACACTTGTAGCACACAAGATTGTTTTATTTCAGAGGGAGAATGGCCAGCCAATACATATCCATGGTGTGTTGCGTGTGCCAGACTTGGGGATGAATTTTATCTATGTATTCCTTTACAAAAAATGTTATGATGACATATTTAGAGGGGATAGAGTGTTGTTATGGCAAAAATATTGGACGTCGCCTATATTAGTTGAGGTGAGGAGTGATCGGTTATATAGGGTGCAGATAGGCACACCCAAGGCACTAGTTAGTAGCAGTATTCCAAGAGATCAGGGGAGGTATGGCATAAGAGGATGGCCCATATTCCTCGTGGATCACTTAAATTACTTTGTGAGATGTTAGCAAGTGTTCCAAAGGTGAGCACAGAGCACAATGATGTGTGCAAAGGATGTGTGTTAGGGAATTTTGTGAAAGCTACATTTCCAAGGAGTGATAGTACATCACAAGGAATTCTAAACCTTGTGCATTTAGACATATATGGGCTGATGTTGATGAAATATATTAGAGGATATCAGTTTTCTTTCACCTTTATCAAAAAAATTTCTAGGAAGACCTAGATCTATTTCTTAAAGAGCAAGGATGAGGTCTTCAGTGGCTTTCAAGAATTCAAAGCTCTAGTGGATAATGTGATAGATAGAAATATCTAGACTCTTAGGTCATACAATGGAGGTGAGTGCACCA